>ML784795.1:403174-434607 GCA_009831015.1 Picea engelmannii
AGATTATGAATCAGGGTTCAACTCCTTATCTTTGACCTCGGCCATCAATGACTGTTTCAAGCGACATTCATCGATGTTGTGCCAGGGGAATTTGTGGAAGTCGCACCACTTCCTAGTTGCATTCTTCGTCTTTCCTTTACCCTTCTTTTCATGTGTCTTGGACTGGTTTTTGGGAGGTTTTTGGGTAGGGCCATCTTTACCATGCTTTGGTTGTTACATATTTCATACCTGAAATCCCATTTGTTTTGGTGCCTAAGTTATTTATCGATTTTGACATCATATTGATAGGAAGCTCCCAATGATGAGATGTTTAGGAAATCCATTTCATTTTGGATGTACCTATGCAGAGCCCCATGGTATTTCAGAACCAAATTTCACTTGGAGTCTTTGATACCCAGCTTGGTGTGCAAGGTATGGAAAGTATTTGTGAACTCCGACATTGTTTGTCTCTTCTCTTTCCACAGTGTGGTCCATCTTATGTACTGGTCTTCATAGTTATCAACATCGTATTATTGTTCCTTGACCGCATCCACAAAAAACTCCCAAGTGGGCTTGACCCCATATATTTCATATTCCTATGTGGAACTTTTCTTCCAATAATTTTCCCACCAATGTTTATGGGGGAGAGCCTTGAGGAGTGTGAAGGTGATCTTTTCCCTGTCGAAAAAATTGTAAATGGAGAAATAACCTTCTAGCAAATTTAACAATTTTTATAAGGAATTTTCATCTATCTGACCTTCAAATACGGAAATATCAAAATTAACTTGTACCTTGAAGGGAGAGGTTCCTTCAAAGTGGTCACTTGATTAAGATGTGCATGCTTCTATCGACGGGTGTTGAAGGATGTGGGAAAAAATTTCCATTATTTTGTCCCTCTGTCGCATGAAAGCTTTCTCAAGAAACATGTTAATAGAATATTCTTCTACACCATTTTTATTTTCTAGTACCAGAGAGGGTTTCTTGGGTGTGTGAGAGGGATTTTCCTCAAGATATACAAGCTCGAGACCCAACTTTCTATACTCGGACCTCATCGGGGACATGCACTGAAAAACGATCAAGAGCAACATGATTTGATACCACTGATCCAAATTATTTTCAGAACAAAATGAAAGAAGAGATATTACAATGAAATACACATAAAAATTGTGAGAAACAAAGAAATAAAGCAATACATGATTTCTATTATTGAAAGGAATGTACAGAGACTGTAAAAAATACAGAGTGCAAGACTCGCTAGAATGGTGGCAGTTTTATCTCTAAGAAGATATTTGATGGCTACATGCATTCACACGAAGATGAGTACAGTGAGGCTCTGATTGTATTTTTACAATAAACATGAATTCCAAAACCATATAAATCCAAACACCTAACCCTAGGAGATGAAGCGCCAAAAGTCATGTGGGCTTCGTTGGGGTAAGTTAGTACAACAACTTCCTGAGGTCGTAACTTTTGCATACGATATCCATTTTAGGCATGTGATAGCCCATTGGAAAGGTATTTCTGAGAACTACACATTATGATGTCAAAATTTGACTTTATATTTTGTTTGACTATGGAAAGCCCAAAAAATTATGTTTAGGGCCTCAAAATGGCCCCAAAAGTACAGAAAGATGTATTGACATGAAAAATGCCAAAATAAGCTAGTTGGAATAGGTGGGTGGCCACCAATATCCACCTAGATGTTGTGTATGGATTCAAGAAATCCCCAGAAGAGAAGAACCCACAATTAAAAAGAGATGTCACCATTACAGATAAATGTGTTGAACTGAACATTGTCAAGATGAGCCAAGTGGAATTTGGAATAGGTGGGTGGCCACCAATATCCACCTGGATCAATACCCATCCAATGAATCGGATTAGACCATTTGATTGGACTACTCAAGATATTTCACACTTAAAAAGGGATAATAATAAATTCATGTGTGCATTATTTTTCTAGTTGGATAGTATTATTGCAAGGTTTATTATTGAATTTGTAGTAGATACAACAAAGTCATATATTGTTGTAGACCGGGAATTATTGAAGGGACCAAGAGGGAGATATATCAAGTCACTTTACATATCTATCAAGGTATTATTATATGAGTAGATTTGATAAGAATAGTGAAAGGTATGTTATTCATATGCATAGAAAGAATATTTGGACTAATAAATGGATGTAGGATCCTAGAAAGAATTTTTTGCAGGTTAGCTACCATGATACTAGTGCACAGTACAGGAAAGGTTGGGGATAATTTAAGAGAAAGAGAGGATTAACTCTTTGTTACAGTTGCAAAAGTCTGGGACATCTTGCTAAGGAATGTCCTGGTAGAAGATCTAGTTGTATTTGTTGTAAATCTATGGACCAAGAAGTTTTAGATTTCCCTAGAATGATATCTAAGCTTGAAAAAATGAATATGGAACAAGTAGACCCTGAGAAAGGTCAAGAAACTGAGACCATGGCAGAACCCTAAAAGGAATCAGAGACTATACTATTATAGATGAAAGAAACCCTGAATGACCACAGAGATAGTAATCTATCAGAGATCTTAAAAGAGAAAGAGAAAAGAGAAGTAAGAATAGGAGACTTCGACATTGACTGTATTCTGGATGAGGAAACACAGGTGAATATAATGATAGAAAGAACTTGGGAAATTTTAGGAAAGCCTTCTATGATTCCTTCATTAGGAGGAATAGGATTATTTAGAGGAAATTTGATAACTCGATGTGGAATACTTACCCAAATATCTATGAGTGCTCATGGAACTTCAACAGAAGAAGATTTTGAAGTTGTTAAATTTATTGTGAACAACGTCCCATTTGCTATATTACTAGGAAAACCTTGGATTGAAAGGGATCGGTCCAGAAGAAAAGGAGAAGAAGTCCTAGAGAAGAAAGCAATAATTAAAAGATTTCATGACTAGGAGGATCCCACACTTGATTGAAGAACAGGAGAACAGATCGAATCTATTTAGAACCAAAAACTTGGATATCAAAATTGAAAGAACACAAGAAGACTCATAGAAGACTGAAGCACAAACCCTAGATAAAGAAGAAGTATTGCCCTTGAATCCTAGGAAAGAATCTCAACAGTGCAAAGTTACTATGCCAAGAGGAGATAAGAATCAAAATGGAAAGAGGAATACCGAGACGAAGCTCACTGGAAAGAAGGCTAAAAAACTAAGTAAGAAGAGAAAAAATATTGAAAAGTTACAGAAGATTCCAAAGGGAACTTCGCAGAAGGAAAATTTGCAAAACTTGAATTTCATCAGGATATCAGAACAACATCACATAGCACTTCTCCATGGAAAATCAATATAGTCGTTGGGAACAGTATAACCATTAGACTGACGCCCTGAATGGGTAGAACGACATTTGTGGTGAGAAGGCTCACCATCAAACCGTTGGGACCGTGTCGTAACTAAATTAATGAAGGTCTCTTATCTGTTGGAAAGATCTGTTACATTGTTGTCTAATTATTCCATCGATTGTTGCACCGAGAACACTTTTGTGAATTTTATCAGAGAGAAATCATTGCTACCGCGTTGTGATTAGTAAGATCGACACCAATTATATTGTTGTACGCACTCATTCATCCATCCAATCTAAGCGTGTATGTCGGATGAGCTCAACTCCGCAGAGAAAATCGTCGAAGAAGTTCTCATTGATCTCACGACTGAGAAAGTAATGTCTACAAGTATTCAATCATCCTTGATGAGAGGAGTGCAAGCCTCTCCATCAACCGCTCGCGGATCTGGACCATCCCGAGTCATCACAGAAAAGAGAACCAATCACAGAGATGACCTAGACAATGTGAAGCTAATCTTGACCATCTTACCCGACTACATCCCACCTCTGGCTGGCGCGGTGAGTCGCGATAGTGTGCTAAGATATTTTTATTACACCATGGTTACTGCGTACCTCTCGAAGGGGATACACGTAGTTAGAGTGTAGCAAGAAAAGATCACAACATTGAAGTTCAGCGACTTCAACTTAGGAGACCACAAGAACCATAATATGCTCGCCCCGTATAAATAATTGACCAAGACAAAGGGGAAGAACTGAAAAATAATCCCTCAGTCATGGAAGATGAACCTCTCACAGTCCACCCTGTTGAATGTAATTAAAATCTCACACTTTGGAAGGCACCAGGAATTTAACACCTATGTCAAGCTCCTACTTTCATGTTACCATGGTAGCTACTTATGGCTAGAACGTCGTATCATAGTCGATCCAACGCTAATCCATAGGATCACCGAATTGATTATGCAAGGACCTGACCCATAGGACTTATATCCAGGGAAATCCATAGATCGCGCGTTAGCACAGAAGATCAAGGATACCTACGGCAATGTTGAGAAGGGGACGCATGGCTACAAGGTAGCTTCCATCCAGAATGGTGCAGTGCACCTAGAATGCCAATTAATAGAAAGAAAAATAGTAAGGAAGAATAGACCCACGTAGGTCACAGGCTTTGTCGTTGACCTCGCAGGGAAATGCGTGGAAGGCATACAAATGAACTGGGTGAAATACCTAGTTAATTAGCTGGAATTGGACTACCGCAAAGCACAGGATTAGCACTACAAGTTCCACTTTAGCTAGCTCCTGATCTTCATCGCATTTGTTGCTTGGGAGATGTCATAAGGTGTGACCTTCTCGGACATTGATTCGTTCTAGCCGCTTGTTGTGAATTTCACCACATTTTGGTACTCGAGTGATATGGTAAAACAGTGGCAGTCGAACGCAGTTTTTCATATGTATTATCTCCAACTGAGGAGGGATATCAAAGCTAAACCTCGCATGACTCCAAAAACCCTACATCGGTTCTGACCCCTCATGATGTTCTATGTAGATTGGCACTTCATCTATATTACTGTGCGAGCAGATAAACATAAGGAGGAGATTCAGTTGTACTACAAGCTCACAGAAGAGGACCTCGAGGAGATAACTAAGGACTGGTCAGCAGAACTCCTTATCCACATTGACCCTGCAAATATGTTTGACCTTGAACTTGATAGCCCGGAGACCGCTCACAAAGAACATGACACACCTGGAACCAGTAGAAGGAAGAAGACCGAAGAAGATCAAGACTTAAGCAGCACCTCAGAAAATACTGCTTCAGTGTCACCTGGACGAGTGGGTGATGACAAAGTAGAATAGATAAATGGAAAAGAAGATGAGCAGAAGAAAGGAGAAGTAACACCTCCTAGAGATGAGCCTGATCCATTGAAGAAGAGGAAGGTTTCTCCCCCAAAACCCTCTTCCCGAAAGAAATCCAGAGCCACCTTGACCAAGATGCAAACTCTGCTCACTATTGATGACTTTAACTTCATCATCACAGCTGTAAATGACACCTCATAGGAAATCTTGCAGAAACAGGAAGCCAAGAAGGAGGAGATGTATGATAGAATCGAGGTCGAACTTTGAGGGGTACAAAAATCCCTTCAGTACAATCATGCAGTGTCCACTATGCTCCTGCCATCAGGAGAACCAGAGTTAAGAGATGAGACAGCCCAACTCTGCCAACTAGTTGATGTGACTGAAGCTTGCCTTTGTCGTGCACAGGAAGAAACAGAACAAGCCACCCAGGCCCTGAAGCAAGTGCAAGAAGTATTCGTAGAACTACGTCGAGTTGCAGAGAAAGAGAAGGTTTCTCTCCAAACCAATTTTGAAGAGGAGAAAGCACATTTTCTTCAAGAAAAATAACATTTTCTCGCAAAGCAAATCGAAGTGAAAGAAGTAGTCAATAGAGCACTCAGCTATGTGACAGGATTAGCGACAAAGGCAGAATACCACATTGAGCATCAAGTAGAGCAGCTCACGGAAGCTATCCAACAGCTACAGCAAAGAATAGTAGACTTAGAGCTCTGCACAGCGTCGAGTACTCTGCAGGATGTAAGGGACCAAAGAGAAGCAACTGCTCGAAGCACAGTTGAAAGAATCAAGACCCTCGCCATGGAATGTAAGAAACTAAGTGATCGCAGTGCCCATAATTATGAGAAACTCACTGAGAATCTGGAATTAAAGGCACTGGAGTCACAGCTCCAGGAGGTGAAGCAGCAAGCAGAAACAATATAGGTGTAGTTGTTGAAAGGATGAAATGGTCCCAGGAGAAGTGCACCGCTCAACAGCAGGTCCACACCATTCATAGCAGAGTCATGGAAGTGACTTAGAGGCTCCAACCTATACAGGATGAGGCTTTCCAACTGTTCTCAGAGATCGAAGGCCAAGGAATAGAGCTGGAGCAAGTCGTCACTGCAGCTGAACAGTTCCTAGAGGGACCTGTCAACGAATATGTTATCCAAGAGTTCGCTGAGAAGGAGGCCATGGCACAACAACAAGTCTAAGAAGCTTGAGCCAAGATTAAGGATTTTGAAGCAGAGATACCCAGATCAGAGTGACTCAGGACACATCACAGGTGAGTGTTGGGGGCATGTTGGACCTTGACCAAGTTTTGAAGATTCTTGGTCATGTTTGACCTATTTTTGGGACTTCGACAGGCTGTCGAAGGCG
This sequence comes from Picea engelmannii, assembly GCA_009831015.1. Lineage (NCBI taxonomy): Eukaryota > Viridiplantae > Streptophyta > Pinopsida > Pinales > Pinaceae > Picea > Picea engelmannii. Next base: position 409,667 of record ML784795.1, read on the forward strand.
AAGCGCAAGACGAAGCAGAGATCGTGGGATCTCGGCCCTGTTTTAGGGATTTTTGGGTTTTGGGCTTATGTAATGGGTATGGGAATATTGGCCCATGGGTTTACCCATGTTTAGGCCTGATTTTTTAATGTATAAATAGAAATCTAGGTGATGTAAGGAGTTCTAAGTGTGCTAAGTGCTAGAGTTCAATCTATGTGATTGAAGAGTTGTAAGTGTGCTAAGTGCTAGAGTTTGATCTATGTGATCGAATATTTGTAAGTGTGCTAAGTGCTAGAGTTTGATCTATGTGATCGAATATTTGTAAGGTGTGCTAAGTGCAAGTAATAGTTGTAAGTGCTTAGTGCATACTATGTGAGACTTGCAGAGCTAAGTGCAAGTGATTGTAAGAGATTGTGGAAGGCTTTGTGCTATAACTCAAGGAAGGAGGATCTAGCGAAGAGTGTGTAGATCTCCTATCCTCTGCGAAGTTGATCTTGAGGCTATGTGCATGTAATAATATTGAAAGAAGCTAATAAAGAATACAAAGAGTCGGTGGATGTAGCCCCAGGATGGGTGTGAACCACGTATATCAAGTGTTGTGAATGTTTTTTTATTTTGGTTGATCTTTTGTTTATGTGATTCAATGCTTAGTGCGATGTTAAATCATATATGAATTTGATATGATAGTTTAGTGTTGAATAATGTGAATTAATGCTATATCTGATCTCTATTTGTATGCTTAGTGCTTGAATCTATTAGGTCTGTGTGAATACTGCGTTGATCGGTTGTTAGGGTTTAGCTGCGCTGTGAATTAAAGCTGAATACTAATGAACTATAATAACTAAGTACTCTGTTAAGGTATTAAAATCATAGATCTATGTCCCAGATAAGGTTGCGAACACTGGAGTCCTACAACCACCCCTGCCTCTACCTCGGTTGAGACTTCATCTACTTCGCATGTGTTGTTGAAAGGGTCGGTAGTTAGGGTTTTGTTGGTGCATTGTTGTAGCATTGAACCCTGGGTCTGCCCCTGTGCCAACAGTAATCACATTCAGAGACTATGCATTAGACTTGTATATGGGTCTCACAGAAAATAACCCAACATGAGCACCTACAACTATTGCAAAGGTGAAGATATAGTTGATTAATGAATTTCATAAGCCAAGCTCAAAGGATCAGTTCATGAATGAGATGATAGATATTAAGAAGAAACCAGGAGAATCATTTTGGGAAGTGGACCATAAGTTCAAGAGGTTAAAAGGTAAGTTAAAGTACACTATTACTAATACACAACATAGACATTTGTTTTTTAATTCCCTGTTGCCACACTTAAAGTATCCTTTGAGATAACAAAAATTCTAGATTGAGGGTGAGGCTCTACAAGAAACCCTATAGTTAGAAGAAATCCAGTATAAGCATATAGATCCAGTTCTGGAAGCACTGAGACAGGATTTTAATAAGTTAACATGTCAATTGAATCTAAATAAAGGTAAATAAAAGAGAGATTATGTATGGTGTACAATGTGTAGGATAGAAGGTCATCACAAGAATGAGTGTCCATTATTGGCGCAGTATATAGGAGTGGGTATGAATAATCCTTTATCTTCAAGAGGACCATGGTGTGAAATATGCAAAGTACATGGACATGATCCTTATCATTTTCTTTTGATGGAGAAGTATCATAAAGTTCTGAAGAGCACATTTTGTAATTTTTGTAAGTTAGTGGGACATGAAGACAAAGACTGCAGAACTCTGGAGATGATGAAAGAAAGGATTTTTGATACATATAGGGTCCACGTTGAGCACATACCATGACAACTTGTGCAACAACCACTATATAATCCCACACAACAACCCTAGTATAACACACAACAATTTCAAGGGAAACAGTAGTGCACAGCACCACCGCAATACAATAGCACGCAGTCGCAGTACAATCAAGGACCGTGATATAATACACCATGCGAAGAAAACTAGGGTAACATAGGAGGTTTCAGAGGAGGAGGTTGAGGAGGAAGAGCTTTTGGAGGAGGTCAAGGACCATTAGTTTGTCATAACTGTCAGAATCCTCAACACTATGAAAGATAATGTCCATTACCACCTGCGACATGTATGTATTGTCATGCAACAGACCATGAAATAGAAGATTGTTCGATGCTATTGTTAAATATATCAGACAAGAGGAACCAGAATAATCATAATGTGCAATGGATTGTTGTAGAATATAGGGAAGAGGGTGAAAAGAAGATCCATATAGTGAATTGAGGTGGATTTAAGACAGGTGATGATACAGCAAAATAGAACCAGGATATACACCAATGAGTAAGGAAGAATGTAGAACCTGAGCATAAATTTGATGTGTGCAAGGAAAAGGATATTTTCAAAGAATCTAGATAGGGGATAATGAAGAAAAAAAATTCATCTACCTCGGGAGCAAAGCCAGTAGATGATGTGTCAGTGTATGACTTTCCTCCCTTGTTTGATCAAACTAATAAAGAACAGTCTACAGAGCAAGTAAGTAACTTAAGAAACTTTTTTGGTATCTTGTATTAAGTTATTAAATGATAATTCATCTTTACAAGTACTACAAAATCTGTTAGAAAATTGGAATGTTGGGGATGAAGGGGTGAAGACAGTAAATCAGGTTAGAAGGAAGAGAAGAACAAGTAGAGAATTCAGGTTGAATGAAAACATTGGAGATTTCAATATGGGAGATATTATACTAGACTTAGGGTATGAAGTCAATGTTCTACCAAAGAAGACATGGGAAGCCATGGGAGAACCTCAATTAGGGTATTCAACTATAACAATTGAAGTTATAAAATAAACATAGATTAGTGCCACTGGGAATATTGAAGGGGATACCAATAGATCTAGATGGTATATGCACCATGGAAGACTTTGAGGTCATTGACATAGTAGATAATACTACACCATATCCAACTCTATTGGGATTGGATTGGGATTTTGATAACCAGGAAATCATCAATTTGAAGACAAGAAAGATGATCTTTGAATCTGCATAATATAGAGTTATTTCACCTTTGGATCCCTCAGAAGGAGGAAGGTATGTGGAACCTACAGATAATATCCTTAAAGAATACATAAATCAACTTTACATAACCACCGCATTCGAAGGAGATTATATCAACCCAACTGCAAATGGCATGATAAGTTGGAGGATTATTAGTTCGTGTTCTTCAGACTCTGACACAAGACTGGAAAATTGGCAGCAACAACTACATGAAATATCTACTAGGAGATGCGCTAGAATGGCATGTGCATTGATATGGGTTGGTACAGAGGTAAGAGAACCTCCTAATTTTTATGGCTTGAATGAATTAGAAGAATGTTTAATGAAGTTTGAGGTAGAGGTTATGGAAAATCATAGATTACCAGCATTATATATTGCTTTAAAATCTACACATGCAAGATGGTGGGGTAAACACAAGGCAAATATCAACAATTGGTTTCAGTACAAAAGGTTATTGCGCATCAGATTCAGCGCAGAACAGGAGCATATATACAAGAACAAATATGATGGATTTGGAAAACCTCAAGAACATGTATATAAGTTCTCGGTACAATGGATATTAGTACCATCAGAAGAATGGCCAAACCATTTTTTTCACACTTTAGAAGGTATCTCGAAGAAATGGTACACAGAACAGGAACAACGCAAAGAAATTGCAAATTGGAAATACAACATAATTTCATAGTTACATTTTCTTTTGAGCATGAAAGTACAAAGATAGATACAACACTAAATGTTGCAAGAGACAGGATATTTGAAGAACCAGATTTTGAAATATTTCGAGCATATTAGAAGAAAGATATTTTCAGACAGTCATTACCTTGATATCATGTTGTAGAAGAAGAAGACCCAGCAAAAGATAAGTCGTGCGATATCAATATCCCATAAGTTGAAGGAGAAAGAGAAGTAGAGGGTCCCAATTTAGAATCAGAATATTATGCAGCCCCATTAAATATAAAGGTAAATATTGTAACAACAGAAAACCCAAAGATTGCAATTATTCGAGATTATTGGGATAATCACACAATAGAAAGCATCACAGAATTATTGTGTGAATACAATGACTTGTTCTCACCAACATTTTGAAAGATGAAGGGGTTCTCAATAGAATTGGGAGAGATGAATATCCCTTTGAATCCAGAGGCTAGACCTATAAGACAGATACCTTACAGGTTGAGTCCAATATATAAGGACAAAGTGAAGATAGAAATTGACAAGATTCTAGAATTTGGTGTCATAGAACCTATGGAAGAATCAAAATGGATTAGTCCTATGGTGGCATAGGAAAATAAGAAAGGGGGAATCAAGATATGTGTTGACTTGAGGAAAATGAATGATGCTTTCCTGCATGATCCTTTTCCCACCGCATTTACAGAAGAAGTTTTGGAGAATGTTGGATGTCAAGAAGCTTATTCATTCACAAATGGGTTTTCAGGGTATCATTAGATCAGGATTGCGCCAGAAGACAGACACAAGACTAAATTTGTGACATAATGGGGATCATTTCAGTATACAGTCATGCCATTTGGATTGAATAATGCACCAGCCATTTTTTCAAGAGTAGTAGTAGAAAATTTTAAGGACTTCATTCATAATTATTTGGAGGTTTACTTGGATGATTGGACAGTGTTTAGTTTACTAAAGGACCATGTCGTAGTACTAAGATTGATGTTGGACAGGTGTAGACAATGTCAGATATCATTGAAAATTAAGAAGTGCATTTTCAGTGCACCTTTTCGGATACTGTTAGGACATGTCGTGTGTAAACAGGGTCTATTGATTGATCCTACTAAAATTGTTGTCATAGTTAACTTACCACCACCAAAGTCATTACACCAGCTAAATATTATACTTGGTTGGATATTACAGGAAATGCATCAGGGGATATGCACAAATTATTGCACCAATGGAGAAGTTGTTGAAGACGGATACTAAGTACCAGTGGAATGATGAATTCTAGAAGAGTTTGAATATTTTGAAGGAAAATATGGTTACTGCGCCAATTCTATTTTTTCTAGATTGGTCAAAGGAATTTCAATTGCATGTGGATACATCTGCAATTGCATTAGGATCAGTATTAACCCAGCCATGGGAAGGTGATATAGATCACCCCATTGATTTTGCAAGCAGGAAGTTGTCATATTCATAGAAGAACTACAATATTATAGAAAGAGGAGGTCTAGCTATGGTGTATGCTTTGTAGAAATAAAAAAATTACTTGTTGGGACAACACTTCAAGATGTTTATAGATCATTCAAATCTGAGATACTTAGTTAATAAGATAGTGTTGGGGGGAAGGATACGCATATGGATATTATTATTTCAAGAATTTAACTTTGAAGTTGTGGTGAAACCTGGAATATTGAATGCAGGACCAGATCACGTATCCAGGATAACTAATGGAGAAGATCCCGGTAACTTGGAAGACAACTTTCCAGATGCACAATTGTTTTCAGTACAAGTTGCAGATAAATATTTTGCTAAAATTGTTGATATTTTGATTACAAGCTTTGCACCAAGAGAATTTACTATTGCGCAGAAGAAAAATTTGGTAGTCAGAGATGCAGACTATCAACTGATTGTAGGACATTTGTACAAGCTTGGAGCAGATAAATTTTAAGAACATGTGTGATGGAGCATGAAAGACCCATTATTTTTGCAAAGGCGCATGAAGGAATTGCAAGAGGACACTATGTAGAGAATCCTACTGCACAGAAGATATTGCGTGCGGGATTATGGTGGCCAATAGTTCACAAGGATTCAAAGAAATGTTGTCACAATTTTGATGTCTGCCACAGAGTTGGCAAGCCATCTAGGAGGGATGAGATGACATTAAGACCTCAAGTTACTTTGCAAGCATTTGATAAGTGGGAAGTAGATTTTGTAGGTCGAATTAATCCACCAACGAGAATATCATGAGACAGATATATTATTACAACGATGAAATACTTGACCAGATGGGTTGAGGCAACACTAGTGAAGGATTGCAGCACATAGACTAAACTCAATTTTTATTTGAAAATGTAGTGACAAGGTTTGTATGTCCAAGAATATTGATGAGTGATTAGTGGACTCACTTCATCAATAGTACAATTGAAGAAATTCTTGAATAATTTCATATACATCACCAAAAGAGCATTCCTTATCACCCTCAAGCAAATGGAATAGTGGAATCCTTCAACAAGATTTTGGAGAATCCCTTGATAAATATTTGTAATTTGAACATAGATGATTGGGATTTGAAGGTATCAGCAATACTTTGGGCTTATAGGACTACATGTCATCCGAGATATTTTCATCGAGTGACTTATAAAGAATTACATTAAATGAGCATAAATTAAAGTGCATAGTTAAAGAAGGAAAAGCTCAATAATGAAGAGACATAAGCATAAAATATGAACAAAAAAAATTGATAACAAAGTTCGTCCCTGGTGGACTATGTCTCCAGGTCCTACTCTCAAATGGGTAGGCTTTTTCATTAACTCAGCAAAAGAATTTGGCAAAATACATAAATATACCTCATTCTGAAATCAAGTTGCAGAAGTATTGCTCAGATCAGAAAACAAACAACACCACTGAAATCGTGGTGTCGAATTACCTAAAAATGACTATCTCCATGCCTCTATTTGACTCTAGCACTCCCAGGCCCAAGAAGAATTTTGTCTCAGTTTTTGTGCCCTAGAACCTGCAATAAATGTTGATTACTTTGCCTCGAACTACGTGCTCATCCGTACCCACACACGCCTCTTCTCCAGAAGTAGGCGAATGCATGTTTTAAGTAATAAAGTAGGTGTTGTTAACAATGTGGGGCCATTGGCTCATTGGTTATGGAACATATATTAAGGCATTATAATCGGGGGAGGTCCCGAGGTCAAGCACACAGGCCTCCCCTTTTAGCTTGACCGTTGCAATATATATATATATATATATATATATATATATATATATATGATGGGAGTTACGCTATCTTTGGTGAAGCTTCTAGACGGTGGTTGGTTGTCAGATTTGGCAGGGTCCCGCTAGATTTGGAAGACCCGCCAAATATTGTTTTTTTTTTTAATTTTGATCACGGGTTTCCATTCAGCAGTCGCCCACTACCACGCAGCAGCCCATGACTAGACCACGTGGAAGCCACCTATTGGACCACGTCAACCATTATAACATCATCTTGCTACGTCAGTGCCACATAACTATACAGATTCCACTTCAGCTGCCAACTCAACCTTCCACGTCAATGCCACATCGATGTAGGGACTGCCACGTGGAGAAATCTAACTAGTTACAGGAATGGCCCAGAAATTCCAAATATGGGTGACACGTGGTAGCCTTATTCCTGCCACATCACCATGTTGACGTCAACATGACACGTGTCACCTCCTGCACATGCCATGTATGTTGTACGGATGTTTAATTCATCTGTACTGGTGTTGACGTCAGTAGTACGGATGTTGACTCATCCCCCTACTGACTGGGCTAGGTTTACCAAACTTTGACTACGAATATCTTTTGATATGTAACTCTATTTGACGAGTTGTTTACGTCGTTGAAAATATTGCAATGCGCTCTTCGTGATGATTTAATTTTCACTGAGTTTTGATAACTTTGAATTTTTTCCCTTTCTCTATCTGCTAAGGCCATTCTGAGCGTCCTGAGTTGCTTCGATGAGTACTGATTTGTTCTTAGTCTTCTCTGGATCCTTTTTGGATTAGGCCTTCCCACTGAGAGATTTTTTTACCACCAAAAGATGTCATCAATCAATAGATAAGTGAGGGAATAGTTCCATCACCTTGTCCTTCTCAATCCACTTTTCCTTGGTTGGATGTGTTCCCTTTAAGCCTACTCGAAGATCATCAACATCACCCCTACGTGAAGTCCTCTTCCTTCTATCTAGAATGATATATTCCCTTAAATCATCCAAGTACTTAGGAGAAAACCCATCAATTGAAGGTATTGAAAATTCCTCATCCTAATCCATGATCATGGGAGGCTCTAAAAGTTTCAAGTTTTCTACATTCACAACTGAGTAAATTTGCATATAAGGTGGAAGATCCAAACGAAAAGCATTGGTACCACTTTTTTCCAAGATAGTGAAGGGTCCATAACGAATGGGCTTGAGTTTCTTTCCTTCACCCTTCAATATTTCCTTGTTGATGTGAAGCCATTCCCGGTCTCCAACCTAGAACTGATGATCAACTGTGTGCTTGTCATGCTGATATTTATACTACTTGACTTTTCTCCAACTGTTCCCTGACTGCCTGGTGCACTTGTTGGATCCTTTTGATGAACTTGCAGGCTCTTTCCTTTTTTCTTTCTTTGTTTGAATCAACATCTCTCCCATACATTAATTCCAAAGGAACTTTAGGTAGGTACCCAAAACATGTCTCAAAAGGTGAACTCTGAGTGGAGGAATGTAATGCTCGGTTGTAAGCATGTTTTACATAGGGTATTTGTTCATCCCATAACTTGGGATGTTTGCTGCAGTAGCCTCGAAGAAAAAGTACCATTGTTCGGTTTACAACCTATGTCTGTCCATCAGTCTGTGGATGGAAAGTAGTTCTCCTCTTCAATTTGGTGTACATAATTCTCCACAATCTTGTCCAAAAATCCCTAAGGAATCGAGTATCTCGATCTGAGATAATGGATGTGGGTAACCCAAAGTGAACCCAAACATACTGAAAGAAGAGATTAGCAGTCTTCTCAGTAGTGATATGCTTTTTACATGGCATCAAGATACACATCTTGTTGAACCTATCCACTACAACATACAAATAGTAATGACCCCCTTTTGACATTGGTAAACCCCCTACAAAATCCATGGAGATACTTTCCCATGGATGGGATGGAAGAGGAAGTGGTGAGTATAGCCACAGTTTTCTATTAGTGGGCTTACAAGTAGAACACATCACACACCCCTTTACATATTTAGTTACAATTGCTTTCATTTGAGGCCAGTAACAAAACCTCTGCAAATGAGCCATAGTTTTTCCTACCACAAAATGCCCAGACACAAGATAAGTGTGAGCTTCTTGTATTACATGGACTCATTCACTTGTAAGAATGCATAGCTTTCCAAGATGGTAGATTAGTTTTCCCTGCAGACAATAGTTCTATACCTGTGCACCATGGGTTAGCTTCTCATATACTTCTTTAAAATCTTCATCAATGGCATATTGTTCCACATAGCTATCATGATATAAAGAAGTATTCTTCAAAATAATAGTAGCAGCAATAGGAGGTCTAGAAAGCATATCAGATACCTTGTTACTTGTACCCTTTTTGTACTTGATTACCAAATGAAATTGTTGTAGAAAACCCATCCATCTGTAGTGTCGAGATTGTTGTATTTTGGTTTGTGCCTGGAGATATTGTAAGGGTTGGTGATTTGTATGTATGATTGTTTTCTTCCCTAACAAGTACTGCTTCCATTTCTTTACGCTTTGAACTAATGCATACAACTCTTTATCATATGTAGGATAGTTAACCATCTTGGTTAAAAGTTTCAAAGTGGTAACAGATAGGTTTATGATATTCCATCAATATTTCACCCATGGCGTATTTGCTGGCATCTTTCTCTATCTCAAAAGGTTGTTGAATATTCGGCAGTGCTAATACTGGTGCGGTATTGATCTTCTCCTTCATAGTGTCGAAATATTTATGTTTCTTTCCTTCCCACCAAAAAGACTTCTTCACATTGGTTAAGGCATGCAAAGGCACTTCTATAAAGGAGAAGTTTGAGATGAACCTCCTCCAATACTGGACTGCACCTAAGAAGCTTCGAATCTCGGTTACACTTTTTGGCTCAAGCCAATTTACAATTACATCAATCTTGGAAGGATCAATTTTTAATCATCCTCCTTCTACAATATTAACAAAGTAAACAAGTGCAGTCTTGCCAAATTCACATTTAGACAATTTTACATACATCTTTTGCCTTTGCAAAGTATCCAATACTTTCTTTTCATGCCTCACATGTTCATCCCAAGTCCCACTAAAAATAAGAATGTTGTCTTAATATACAATCACAAAATCATCTAGGAAAGGCCTGAATAAATTAAGCATAACACACATGAAAGTTGTCAGAGCATTACAAATCCCAAATGGCATAACTAATCACTCAAACAATCCATGTTTTGTTTTAAAACCAGTCTTCCATGCATCATGTTCTGCAACCCTAATTTGATGGTATCCACTGCGCAAATCCAACTTAGTGAAATTAACAACATTCTTTAACTAATCAAGTAAATCATCTATATGAGGAAGAGGGTATTGATTTTTCACCATGATTTTATTTAAGGCCCGGTAATCAACACACATTTTCCATGTGCCATATTTCTTTGGTGCCATAACGATCGGAGAACCACAAGGAGATGAATTGGTCCTGATGACCCCTTGATCCAATAAGCCCTGTACCTGCTTCTTGATCTATGTCATCTCCACAAATGACATCCTATACATGCCCACATTTTGAAGGGGAGAATCCTGTTAAAGATGTATCTCATGTTGGATTTCCCTCTTAGGGGTTAATCCATCTGGTTCCTAAAAAATATCAATTAATTATTTCTTGTGAGAAGGATCACATCCCTGGAAAGTGTCAGATGTTCCAACATCTTTCTCTCTTAAGTCCATGAATACATATCTCTTATTAGTGTTTATGAGTCTCTTCATTTGTCCTACACTAACAAGTGTTGTGTTTACCCTCATGTTGTGAGCTCTAACAATATATTCAACTCCCCCCTTATTAAGGTGGTACTTGTTCTCATGAAGAAAGAAGACTTCTTTTATATATAAATATAAGGACTTCCGAACACAATGCCACATATATCAAGTGATACAACATCCAAATCTACTTCATCAATCAACTTCGAAGCAATAGAAAATCTGACCCTACATTGTTTGGTGACATTAATTTTTTCTTTATCAAATACCCAACCAAGAGGATAAGGCTTTGCATGTGGTTTCATTTCAAGACCCATATTTTTGGCAAGTTCTTCAAATATCAATTTTACTTGGCAACCCGGATCAAACAATGTATCTATCTTAGTGCATTTAGATAAAACTCTTATGTGAAATAATTCATTCCTCTTCTGTTCATCATCATGAGATTCATTATTGGAATTTGAACTAGAATGAAGGGAATATTTACTTTGTACTCCAACTATTGTGATATTTCCTTCATCTCTTGAATCGGAACCAAGATCTTGTTGCACTGTAGCAACAGTTTTTGTCTTCCCCTTTCCACCAAATTGTTTCGGTCTCTTCTCTGGATGCAGTTTCCAACAATGTTCATCATCGTGACTGATTTTCTTGCAATGAGTAGAAGATGTATTTCCTCCTTCTCTTATCACTTTGGAGGTCTTCTTTTCCTTCCTTTTAAACTTCTTAAAAGGTTTATGTGGGAGATTGGAAGGTTTCTTTGTGGGATCTTCTTGAACATGCCTTCCCTTGTTCTCAAGGTGAGTGTCTTTCACACAAACGTCGTCAAGACTGGTGAGGTTAAACAAGAGAAAATTATGACGAATGTAACTATGAAGTGCACCAATATACTTCATTAAAGTTTCGTAAGAATCCAAAGGAATGTTTAATTCTAGATATTTCTTCCTAAATTCTTCTGTGAAACTTTGTACAGTTTGACCTTTACTTTTCCTTAAAATTTTCCATTCCATCATTGCTTTATGTAAATAACCCAATGGATAAAATTGATTCCTTATCACTGATTTAAATTCCGACCATGAGGAAAGAATATTACCACACTTAATTTTGTCCTGAAGTTTTCTCTCCCACCATACGAGAGCGATGCCTTCCAACTGAAGAAAAGCCAGTTGCACTTTAACTTCCTCTTCATCAATATGTTGAACACGACAATATACTTCAACCTATCGGATCCAATTATCTAGCTTTTAAGGATTAGCATCTTCATTAAACATAGGTAAGGAAAATTTTACATCAATCTTTAATAATGATTTTTTAAAAGAGGCTTGATGGCTAGAATGATGAGAATGATGAGAATGCTCAGACAAAGAAGAACTAGAACTTGATGGTGAATTATTGCTTAGATCAGAAAACAGATAGCACCACTAAATCCATGGCATCGAATTACCCAAAAATGATTGTCTCGACACCTCGATATGACTCTGGCACTCCCAGGCCCAAGAATAATTTTGTACCAGTTTCCATGCCCTACAACCTGCAATAAATGTTGAGTACTTTACCTCAAACTACATGCCCATACATACCCATGCATGCCTCTTCTCTAGCACTGAGAAGATGCATTTTTTAAGTAATAAAGTAGGTGTTGTTAACCATGTGGGGTCATTGGACCGTTGGTTATGGAAAATATATTAAGGTGTTATAATGGGGCAAGGTCCGGGGGCCAAGCCCGTGGGCCTCCCCTTTTGGCTTGATCGTTGCAATATATATATATATATATATATCATGTTGGTTCCACTATCTTTGGAGAAGCTTCTGGCTGGTGGTCGGTTGAAAGATTTTGTGGGGTCCCACCAATTTTTCTTTTTTTTGAAAATTTTGATCATGGGTTGTCATTGGGCATTCGCCCACTTCCATGTGGTAGCCCATGACCGGGCCACATGGCAGCCACCTATTGGACCATGTCAACCACTATACCATCAAATTGCCACATCAACACCACGTCACTATACGGATTCCACTTCAGTTTCCAACTCAGCCTACCACGTCAACGCCACGTCACTATACGAAATCTACGGACTGCCACGTGGAGAAATATTATTGGTCCATTGAATGGCCCAGAAATGCTAAATATGGGTGACACGTGGAAGCCTCTGGTGCTTCCACATCACAATTTTGACGTCAGCATGACATGTGTCACCTCTTTCATATGCCATGTATGTTTTACGGATGCTGACTCATCCCCCTGCTGACTGGGCTAGGTTGACCAAAATTTGACCGTGAATATATTTCGATCTATAACTCTATTTGATGATCCATTTGTGTCGTTGGAAATCTTGTGATGATGTCATTTTCACTGAGTTTTGAGAACTTTGAATTTTTTCCCTTTCTCTGGCTGCTAAGGCCATTCTAAGCATCCTAAGTTCCTTCAGCAAGTACTAAGTTGTTCTTAGTCTTCTCTAAATCCTTTTTGGATTAACATGAAAGAAGCTAATAGGGAAAACACCCTTCAAATAGGTGTATGGAAAGGAAGCAGTAGTTCCCTTAGATTATTTGATACCAAGCTTGCGCATTGCAGTAATTACAGATATGATAGAAAGAGGCACAACATAGGAGAGATTGGTCCAACTGATGGAATTGGAAGAAGATAGAATCATAGCAAGTTTTCATCGGGAGGTACAGAAAGAAAAGGATAAAGCATGGAATGACTTACATATCAAGAAGAAGAATTTTAAGGTAGGAGATTTGGTTCTCCTCTATGACAGTAAGTATCTGCAGCACCCAGGGAAGCTCATAATTCATTTTCTAGGACCATATCAGATAAATTTTGTCACAGATGGAGGTGTTGTATAGCTGCAAGATTTAGCAGGAAAGGAAATTCAAGGAAGGGTGAATGGCAATTGACAGATATTGTATAGGGACATTCGACCCATTGACTTTCATTAGTTGCAATGCAACAAGTATACTTTTACATATTGTAAATAGTAGGAGTTAAAAGAAGAAAAAGGAAGACAAAAGTAGAAAAATGAAAAAAATCCAAAGAGAAGTAGTTATAGGAATAAGTGATATACAGATAGTTGCGAATGACAGCGCACAACAGACAAAACATTGGTGCAACATAACTCAGAATCCTGTGCATAGGAAAATTAGATATCGCATGATGGAACAAAGAAATAACTGGAAAAGTGGAAAACAAGTGAATGGAAAAGAACAAACCCATGAGAGCATTAATGATAGAGTCTATAAAGAGGAAAGAGACGGGTAAAGGAAAAACACTTGTGATTTTCGAAGCAACTGAGCAATAGAGAAATTTAGAGTGTAAACAGAGGGTGATTGAGAAAGAGTGGCATTCGATTACATGCAAGGAAATAAATATGTCACCCCCTAAGGTTGGTGTTCCTAGACTATTTGTAAGAGTGACTCGACAGTCAAGGAGGAAGAAGGAAAGAATTGCATAACTAGAGAGTTTCATGGAGCTAGAGGATGTTATGACATTAGAGACTGAATCTATCAGTCCAAAAAGGATATAAGAAGAATATCAACCATAGAATAGGTGCAAGTGGGTCAGAGCAAAGGACAATTGGAAAAACCTAATGGTGGTGCAAACCCTAATCCTGAAAACCCTACAGAAGTATAGGAAATGGACAAACAAAAATTGAAATTCGTCGGAGAGGAATTCCTGGTCAAAGATATTATAGGCCAGCAAGAAATATAGGGTGAATAAGAGGAAGAAGCTAAGGATGAAGTTGTAGAAGAAAAACCAACCGTGGGACAAAAGAGGAAAGCACCAAGCACATTAGAAATCATGTTACCTTATATCCCAGATGTTGTAGTTCCAATTGAAGATATGATAGGGAAGGTACCAAAGTTAAAATATGCATATCATGATATAACAGATACAACAAAGTTTTCTGACCTTGCGCAGGAAATTTAATTCGAGAAAAGGGTGGAGGTAGGACCCTTAGGGAAACCCATTTTGGAACCTGCATAGTGGATCAAAAGTTTATACAACTCAGGCATTATGAATTTGTTGTACATACTACATTTCTGGAATGGTAAGAATGTGGGCCTCTGTGTGAAGCAACTGCTAGCTAAGGTACATGGAGGTATCCTGTGGATGGACAGGCCAGTCCCTATAGATGTAGATCTCATAGACAATATTACAGGGTTTCCTACCAGTAGTGTAAATCCATAATATTATTTGGACAAGAAATCCAAGGACAAGGAAATTGCACAAGAACTTAAAGCATAGTTTGGGACAAAGAGGGGAACCATTGGCATAGTAATAAAGGACATCAATGATTTTGACTAGGTTTTCCACGAAGCCAATGGCCTGCAAACTTTTGAGAAAGTGTAGAAAGGAAGAGGCCCCGACAGGAGTCATAGTAGTAGCTATGCAGTGCACAAAGGGTGTAGTATTAATCTAGGCACCATATTTTTTGAACCGGTTTTTGATAGAATTTAGGGATGCACAGGATAATGGGACAGAATTCCATTATTCTTGGTTATTGATACTAATAGCTTTGGTAGGCTGGAAGACGCCCAAATTTTTAGTCTTTCTGGATAGAAGCTGGAAATGTCGTGTAGTGAGATATATAGGCTTATGGTAGGAAAAATACCCTAAGAACCAATAGGCGAACAACACAGTATTTGCAATGTTTCTGAAGATATGCAGCAAAATACAACCAATGTCTAGAGAATACCAATTGAAGTAGTCTAGTAAAATGAATGGACTGCTAACTTTAAGGCCTTAAGACACCATATGTGGATTCAGGCTAGAAGATATCCAAAGAAGAAGTGGTTAGAAATGAGGTATTGCACATCATGTGAAGAAGTAGAATGGATAGTGAAGGACTATCCTGCACAGTGGAAGGTCCCAGTAACACAAAAGAAAGGAAAAAAAACTAAGGAACAAGAAGAAGAAGAAGGAACATCAAAGAAGACAGGAAGTCCAATAGAAAATACAATGAAGGTTGCAGAGAGCGGTCAAGCCTCGGGAAGTAGCGCAGAAAGCAAGAAGCCAAGAACTAAATATAGTGTGTCAAGGGAAGAAATAAAAGGGGATGGCGAGAAGGGAGATAACTCTTGTCCAAAGGAAGTACACGATGATGATGCAGAAAAGAAGAAAATTGAGGCGCATACCTCAACCGTGCCGAAGAAGAGGAGTGAAAAACGGGATGGAGAAATAAGGAAGAAGATGAATTATCACAATAATCCTCTAGTACTCACTATTATAGAAGATGATGCATAATTCATCGTAGACAAAGGCCAGGATAGAGGGGAGAATGAACTACTTGTAGCACAAGAAAAGGGAGAGGATATTATGGAGAAGATAGTATAAGTTCATGAAATTTTACATAGGCTTCAACTAAGTACAATGCATCATCCTACAGCACAACAGAAAGAAAAATCACAGGAAGTACCAGTACAGAAAGAACAAGAAGGTACAGTGAAGATGGTAGTAATGAGTAGTGAAATGTTCAAGGTCACACAAGAAATGTTGGTAGTGGATGGAAACTCATCACAGAAACTAGTGAAGGACATAGAACATATTGAGTTGGTTACACCAAACATACCCATGGAGGCATTATATGGGTTACAAGTGAGTGTGATGCAAGAGGTTTAGTCTAGAGCTAGGGTGGATGCCACCAACCTAGCACTCGACTGGGAGGTGAAGGATATCTTATAGGTAACTTGTGAGCAGATCACACTAGAGAAGGAGGAGGAGAAACAACACACAGATAACCAAGAGAAGAAACTTGTAGAAGTATACAACAACATACCAGAATGCACACAGGCACTAGAGGTAACAACAAAAGAGAAGGTACAAAATATTGCGTAGACAATGGAGAAATACAAAGAGGAGATAGTAGACTTTAAAAAAAAACTAACTCCAAGCACATCTCCATAAGTATGGGAACAAAGATATCAGGAGGCTACTGCGCACGTAGATAGAATAGTGCAGGAGGTAAAAGAAGTGGTGGAACTATATGACAATATTGCACATATTTGGACCAGCCTGGAAGAGGATAAGAGGATCTAGTAGCTAGAGAAGAGAGAAGAAAAGTTGAACATTGCAATTCAGGACTTAAACAAGAGGAAGAATACCATGGCTATATCCCTAATATTAAGGGTCATGCAGGAGTTGAAAAACCTGTAGGAAGAGGTAAAGACCACACAAGAGGAAAAACAAGCAAGGCGGTCTTAGTTGGAGCCATTTCAGCAAGAGGTCGAAAGAATGATAGAATAACTACAAACAGAGAAATCCATCTTGGAACAAGTACACATAGAAATTTTGAAAGAGCATATGACAACGCATGTGTTGGAGATACTAACAGGAAAGAGAACACATGCTATGGAGAAAGAGACAAAGTTGGAAAACAAGTTTCATGCGCTGGAGGTAGTATTGTAGAAGGTGAACTAAGTCTGAGTGACTTGGGATGAGCCACATGTTAGTGTTGGGGAGTTGTTCGAGTAGTAATTTTTGGGAGAACAATGCAGCAAATGAGGTAGATTAGACCAAGAAGAAGAGCGCGCCATATTTTGAGCAAAAGCAGTGCACGTGGTAGGATTTGTGGAAATCCGACACAGATGTGGACAAACCTAGCCATGTTAGGGTTAGGGTTTTAGAATGTATTGTAATGGTTTTAACCCATTGTTTTAGTATAAACAGAAGAGGTCTAAGGCATATTGAGGCATCCCATCTATCCTTTTGTGTGTGTGAATTTTTTCATGAAGAAAGTACTTGGAGAACCTTTTTGGAGTTGAAGAATCTTTTGAGAATTGTGGAGCTCATATGGAGTAAATCTGTAGATGTAGTTGAGGGTCATGTCACAAGATTTGGAGATATATGTGACATTGGTCTACCTCAGTACTCTCTATTATCTTATAATGTAATGTGTGCATCTCCCTTTTTTATGACTAAGAAAGAAGAAGAAGATATTTGTGGACGTAGCCCCATGGGGGGGTGAGCCAGGGTAAAATACTATGTTGCAATGTGTCTAAATGTTTTTACTATTCTGCAATTATGGTTTAATGATTAAATAGATGAATGAATTGTTTTACTTACAGCACACACTAGAATGTGTATGCAGAATGAATGTTATGAATGACTGAGTTAATGGATATGATGAATAGTATTGTAGTAAAATTCATGGGTAAGTTGAAATAGAAGTAAGAAGAACAAACCCAACCCCAACCCCTTCCCTAATTACAGACACTTGCGTCATTCAATCACCCATAAGCCATCTCGGGTGAGACTGCGTTGTGCACTCTGTGTGCAATGTTGCCTTCTGGTTTACCAGAGGGGTCGATGGTGATAAGGGTTTTGTTGAAGAATTAAGGTAGAACCCGGGTCATCCCATACATCCAATAGAGCCAATAGAATATATATTGAGAGACAGCGTGAGGAGTGTATTCAAAATAATGTGTATTTTTTATGGTGTAATCATTGCTATGATACTTTTTTTATTTATTTATGGAATCATGTATATTTATTACTACAAATGAATATATTCATGACACTTTGTTTATATGTTTGTAGATGGAACATGAGGAGGTGCAATGTCAAACTCATGCCAATAATAAAAAAAAATCAAATAACCCAAGTACAATACACAGTGCAATTGATGAATATATGAGGCATGAAAGCAGCTTGAGCAAGGATAGTAGATCGAGCAATGAATGATGATCATTGAAATTGAATGTTACAAGTTGTATATTTTGGAATGTTTGTCTATGAAAATCAAACATGTTGTTTAATTTGGAGATATTGTCCCAATTGGATGACAACATGTCACAAATAATTATAACAATTATTTATTGACATTTTGAATATCGTGGACTTTTATGTTATCCCATTTTGTATAATAAATGATCTCTTATTCATTAATAATAAAATGGTTTTCTTATTCTATTGAATTGTCCACTATTGTAAAATGTTACATTGTTTATTAAATATATGGATGATTTACATTATTACAATGAATATAGGTGCAATAAGTTTGTGTCAGGGAATAGGGTGGAACCTGTTATGAAACAGACAAATAATTCTACAGATAATCGAAGAGGGAATAGAATTTTGAAGAAAAATATAGTGTTTAAAGACATTTTTACAACACTTAAGCACAACAAACTATGATTATAACATCACAATGCATATTGGACATTGATATCACCATATGATATCAATCGATTGCTTGATGATATGACCCATGGATTCTTCTATTTATAGCCTCAATATCTAACCAATTTCCATGAAATTGGGAGGATCTTGTATGCATATAACCATTAGTTGTTAGAGTTGAATTCTCCAAATTTTCACTATCTAATGGGCTCGACAAGGATGCTCGAACCGACCATCCATGTGTCCAACTCATGGTCAATTACTCGGATGGTCGATCCATCGCCTGGCTGTCTTCGACTATTAGTTGATTTTSCAATTGACAKACTTGTCGAATACTTGACTRACTATTTTACARATTSGGTTTATTTCTCGACCAACTATCTCCAATTGTAGGTCAACCGCTCGACCAACTGAATCCAGGAGAAGTGTGATGAATCTAGGGATGATTTTAAGGATGGAAATTTATTTTTAAATGTAGAAACCTTGGCAAATCTTACTAATCCTTCATATGCCAACTATAAATGATTGGCGATATTTTTGTAAAAATATTCAAATTTCTAAGGATTTTATATAGTTTTTATAAAATTTTGGCGACTTTTAAGGTAAAATAATTTTATCCTATAGAATTTGGGTGAATCATTTTTAAAATAGTGAATCTCGGTTTTGGAAAAACCATGGAAAATTATCCCATGAGCGAAATTTAGCCCCTGAAATCATCCTTGGATGAATCATCATGGCTTGATGTTCCAACACCCCCATATCAACACATATATTTGGAGATTTACAAGGTGAAATTACATCATTGTGACACCCACACATAATTGCAGCTTCCTAAAGCCCAAGTATCACATGAAGCTTGATAAATCTAGCTTCATATAAAGGTTTAGTGAATATATAAACAACCTGAACATATGTTCTACAATGTTCAAGAGAGACAACATTGTCATGAACTAAATGTCTCAAATAGTAAGCATGGAGCTCAACATGCTTCATCTTATTGTGGGAAAAAGGATTTTCAGCAACCTCCATGGCACTCTGATTGTCACAGTTGATTGTAGTCAAGGTATGAATGGGAAATTCAAGTTCACCCAAAAGTTCACGGATCCAAACTACTTCAGTGCCTTCTTGAACGACACCACGATATTCTACGCTTGTAGTCGACAAGGAGACTACCTTTTGTTTCTTACATTGCCACATCAATAGTCTAGTTCTTAAGAAAAAAACATAGCCAAAAGTGGAATTTCGATCATCACTATCTATAGCCTAGTCGGAGTCGGTGAAGTTCACCAACGAATCTAAACTTTGACAATACTTGATACCAAAATGAGTGGTACCCTTGACATAGAGTAAAATTCATTTGACTACTTTCTAGTGGATTTCTCTAGGATCCTACATAAATTGAGAAACCACATTGACAACAAGGGAAATGTTAGGTCAACTATGAGTATGATAAATAAGACTCTCGACTAGTTTTCGATAAAGTGTAGCATCGATGTTGGGAGTTTGACAAGTTTTGGTGAGATTTACTCCATACTGAAAAGTACTATCATAGGCATTACAATCAAGAATTTTAAAACATGTAGATACATTACATATTCATATTGAGAAATGAAAAAAACATCACATAGTGGTAATACTTGAAAACTCAAAAAATAATGCAGAGTACCAAGGTCTTTCATGTCAAAAGAGTCAGCAAGTTGTTTCTTCAATCTAAGAATGAGATCAATATTATTTCCAGTAATGAAAAGTCCAAAACATATACAACAATAATCAAGGTGTCTCCATATAAATTGTGATTAGATTTACAACATTTGAAACCAAGTCAAAGAAAACAATTATTGATCTTAGCATACCAAACTTGGGGAGCTCTCTTTAAACCATAAAGATACTTTTTGATTCGGCAAACCAAGTTAGAATCTGTCACAAAACCAGGTGGTTGTTCCATGAAAATTCCTTCAAATAGGCCACCATGAAGAAAAACACTATTCACATCCATCTAATGGATTTTCCATCCAAAACAAGCAACAAGGGAAAGAATCAGTCAAACAGAGTTCAAATTTGCAACAAGGGAAAAGGTCTCAATGTATTCAATACCTTATTATTGAGAAAATACCTTTGCAACATGTCATGGTTTATGTCGCTCAAAAATACCTTCAGAGGTAAATTTGATCCAGTAGACCCATCGACACTCCACAACATTCTTTCCTTGTGGTTAGGGAACTAAATCCCAAGTGTGATTCTTCGACAAAGAATCAAGTTATATATGCATAACATGTTCCCATTCAGGTCATCGTTGAGCATTAGAGTACGAAACTTCATCAGAAGTTTCAAGAACATGAAAAATCAATGAAATGTTGGCATGTTTCTTTTTAATTCAAGTTTTTTTCATTTGGAGGAAACATCACCAGCATCATCTCCAACAAATTCAATTGTCTTGGCATCCCATATAGGTAGACAATAAATAGGTGAGCTTGTGTTCACTGCAGAAGGTTGATTACAAGTCAAAACAATTTTAGTTGACAGAGATATAAGACCAGTCAAAATACATATCGATGGACTAATCGACTCGGAGGTCGGCGATCTAGTCGAAACATGAGAAGAGTTTCACTATCCAGTAGAAGGAATGGAAAATGGAATAGGAGAACTAGTGTCAGAGACAACATCAAAGGGATCATCCTGCATCAATCCATAGTAGGCATACAACAACTTCATTCTAGAATAATTCTCATCAAATTGTACAATTCATCTAATAATGATTTCTCGTTTAACAAGATCAACCCGTCAATAGGATTTCGACTCTTCAAAGTATCCCATCATGATGCAAGTATGGATATTTGCATCCAACATATTTCTACAATCATTGCAAACATGATCCTAGGAAACACATCCAAACACACAAAGGTGGTCGACTGAAGGCTTATTTCCACACCATCATTCGACTAGAGTCATGAAAGGAACAACTCAAGTCGAGATGCAATTGAGAAGATAGTTTGCATAATACACTGCTTTATCCCAGAAGTGAGGAGGCAGATATTTGTCCTACAAAATAAATTTATCCATTTATATTGATGTATGATTCTTGTGTTCTATGATGTCATTGTACTAAGGTGTGTGAGGAATCAACCGCTACTAGCCAATACAAGATCAAACCAAAGATTCTTCAAAAGGTCGATTTACATACTCATCGCCATTCTCTGATATCAGGAACTTGATGGGTCATCCACAATGCTTTTTAGTAAAGTCTATAAACTCTTTGAAATTTTTGAAGACAAGATTCTTATTCTTCAAAAAATATACCCAAGTGAAACAAGAGACATCATCAATGAAAGTCAAAATATACCTTGCACCTGCAAGGGAAGATATATTGATGCAATAGACATCACTGTGAGCCAACTCCAGTAGGTTTTTTGTTCTCCATGATTTTCCAGAGTCAAAAGGTTCCTAATGATTCTTTCCAAGAACATACACTTTATAGACTCCTTTAGGGGGGAATACTTTAGTTAAACCAACAACCATGTTCTAAGTTGAAATCGATTGCAGACTTCAAAAATTTAGGTGTCTAAGTCATTCATGCCAAGTTTGAATTCACTCATCAGTGTGATAAATAAGAACAATCAGTTTGTTGTTGGTTCAATTCATGTCATATAATTAATATGAACTATCCTTCAGGTTGAGAAACGCTATAGCGACAATCGACTGACCTTTCTTCAAGTATCAAACATAGAACCAATCTGGCCAAAATTCTACAATATTACATGTTCGTGTCAACTAAGTAACAAAAAACAAATCGGAACTAAGGTTTGGCACATAATAAACATAGAAAATTCTTCCACGTTGACAGGCAACATCACCCTGACCAAATATATCAAGATAAAAATCATCGAAAACATAAATCTTCCTCTCCTTGGCTTCATCCAAGGGTGTGAACAAAGAAGCATACTTAGCCATATGATGAGTGCACCTAGAGTCGACTACCCTTTTTTTATGTTTTGAATGAGACAACAAGGCTTGAGAAGTCCTGACTTGGAAGGTGAAGTTATTAGCGGGTTGGTGTACAGTTGACACATCTCCTTCAAGGTGTTTAACCTTATCCTCTAAATAATCTCTCTTATTATAGAATACTTTCTCCACATGTCTAGTATTTCCACAATGCTGACATATCTTATTCTTTAGACTTTGTTGGGGTGCATATGTTTTCCCTTTTGGTTTTTTGTCGTGGTATCCAGGTCTCTGTGTAGGGGTATCAAAACACCCTCTTTCCCTGTGATTCAACTTTCTCTTTCCCTTGAACAAGTAGGTTTGATGTCTACCACTAAGATTTCATTCTTCAAGCAATATGTGTTGATTATTAATAAAAAGGCCACAAAAATATTCAAAGGTGTATTCCTTACCATCTTCCTTGTGTTCCTTCCAATTGGTGTGGAAATCTAAGATGAATATCTTGAATGGTGTTCTCAAATTCTTCAAGAAAAAATCAATGAGTTGTCCATCTTTATTCTGATAATTATTTCCACATTCACCAAATTTCAACTGGAGTTCCTTTACACGCGATAGATAGTCCTCTATTCTGTCAAAAGAATAAGGATCAAGAGAGATAAACTCTTTCTCCAACTACATGACATCACTTTCATCAACTATGTCGAACAACAACTTCAAATTCTTCCAGAATTGATGAGGGAAGTTGATTCCAGTGAGGTGAAAATGAATCTCCCACCAAATATAGGTCGTTATGACCCCCACAACCTCATCCTTCTTGCCATCAACAACGAACTTTTCTTGTTCATCTTTTGGATATGCAATTGTAGTATTTGTATACTACCATAGTACTTTACTCTTTAGTGGGGTTTCCATGTCTGGTTCCCATACTGCTTAATTTGATCCATTCAAAATTACATGATCAAACTTCAAAGCCATATTTGATATCTAGATAGAAACAATCTTGTTTCAACAAGTTCCAATCATCAAACCATTGACCTAGAGTCAATCACACAACAAATCCGAATCAACAAGGTTTGCAGATAATGGGAGAGGTTTCAAACCATCAAATCCAATACTATGTTGGGGAATAGGGTGGAACCTATTAATAAACAAATAAATAATTCTATAGATAATCGAAAAGGGAATAAATTTTTGAATACAAAGGTGGTGTCTAAAGACATCGTTACAACACTTAAGCATAACACATTGTGATAAAAACATCACAATGCATATTGGACATTGATATCACCATATGATATCAATCGATCACTTAATTATAATGACCCATGGGGTCTATTATTTATAGCCTCAATATCTAACCAACGTCCATGAAATAGAGAAGATATTTTCCACATATAACCGCCAGTTGTTAGAGTTGACTCTATCAAATATAAGTTTTATGGATGGCTCAACAAGGATGCTCGACCTGACCATCCATGTGTCCAACTCGTAGTGGATTTCTAGGTAAGTTGTAGTATCCCCAGCAACCAACTGGTCCATGCCAACAAAAAAAATTGAACTTTGATACCAAATTAACACATACAAACACTCTGCAAATACATTGATTCATACGGAATAATAATAAACACCCATGCAACATACACAACAAAAACCCATAAAAATAAATGCATAAATAATAATGTAGCACATAATTTAACACACAATTGACACTTATCTTGAAAAAAAGATCACTAATTGCATGCAGACCTTCCACTTTCCTCCCAACCTTAGACCACACTACTCAAAACTCTCAATAGTGGGTCACCCCCGAGATGGGACTAAACTCCACCTGGGTAAAGGAATTCCTAACCAGGTTGATGTATCTCAAACAACTGGAAAAACTCAGTCACATGTGCCAACTCGAACTAACAACCTACAGTCCCTCATTCCCCACATGCATGTCCCACCCCAAGAAGTGTGCCCCTTCTCTGCTTAAAAGTCCCTCATCTACCCCACTTCCCTTCCGGGGCTTCAACAACAGGCTGGACAGGAAGTCTCAGAGCCCTGTTGTAACGACCCTAATTGAATAAATGATTAAAGATTATTAAGTAAGATTAAATTAGAGAAATAATTGAGGATTAACTAAGTAATAATAATCTAACTGAAGATCACATTTAATGACCTGTGACATAAATTTAAGAGATAAAAAAAAATGATATAACAGGAATTGCGTATGCA
>ML784795.1:435083-463713 GCA_009831015.1 Picea engelmannii
CAGAAATTAGCATCAGATCCAGGTACTTTGTTAAGTTGTGTATTTATTTCTTTCTGTCATGAAATTAGTAATTATTGATAAATCTAAGTTATTGAAGTTGTTGTTATGAGAATCACTATTATGCTAAAAAGTTATTGTTTCAGTTTATCCAATAAAATGTTTATGAATCTTAATGATGTTCAGTAGTATATATGGGCATTACACCTGTAGTTGTAGTTTGGCACCTTCATGAAATCAATTCCCAATAATTATATAACCTATAAAGAATTGATCATGAGCCTAATAACCCACCTCTTCAATATCCCATGGGCCTCACAACTCACTTCTTTAGTCCAGCTCCTAAGATAACCAATTACATGTACGGTGACAGTAACAGGAAGGTACAGAGGATAGCTCAATGAGTCCGTAAATGATGATGGAATTATGGAAAAATGAACTAAGTCCAAACTATATGTATGCATGTTCCCAACTTGACACTTGTCATGTTGAGAACTACCTTGGCCCACTTGTCCCCGTCCTTAGAACTTAGGATAAAATAATTATCCATACTTTATAATTTAATGAATATTAATATAATATTCCTTTTTGGCTTAATCTCCCTAGACTAGCCCCTTATCCTTAACTTTTAGCCCCCTTTCCCTATCTAGTGGATTGTATTCCCCCATACTCTTTTACATGGTTGGTCTTTCACAGTGATGTGTTTTTCATTAATATTTGTGTGTGATTTACATTTATAATACAAACATACTATCATTTTTGTATCTAGGCTCACCGGCCTCAAAAACATGAACATATACACAAAGGCTCTATGGCCTCAATATCACGCACTCAAGTTGTTGTTTGCAGTATTCTAGGATGTGTGCACTTCTTCTTTTAGTGTGCATCACATATGCACACTATATTATGGAAGGTGCTTACAAAACTAATTCTAAGACTTGGTACAAACATCTCACCAGCTTATATACATATGTACATTTATATTTACATTTATAGTTGGGGTTCGGCCTAGGGGTATTACATTTCCCTCCCCCTTAAAAATGCATTGTCCTCAGTGCAGTATATACACATATACAACCACATTTCAAAAATATTCAAAAGTATGTCGGTATTCTGCCTGCATAACAGACTTGTGCTCCCAAGTTGCATCTTCAAGACTGTACCAAGTCCATTGGACCTTTACTAGCTCTATGGCTCGATTCCAGAGCTTCTTGATATTCCGGTCTAATATGCACACCGGATTCACTTGAAAGGCGCCTTATTGCTCCACCTAAATCACATTCCAATCAATGACATGATTAGCATTGAGTATATACTTTTTGAGAAATGATACATGGAATACATTATGAATAGACATTGATGCAGGCAAGGAAATCATGTATTCTACAGTCCCAATACTCTCTAGGATTTAAAACGGCCCACAATAACAAGTTTTCAGCTTTAAACAATTTCCCAACTTTAGGGAACTTATGTTGGCCTTTAATTTCAAGAATACATGGTCACCCACTTTAAATTCCATGTGAGTTCTTCCCTTATTAGCATAGATTTTCTGCATATCTTGGGCAGCCTTTAAATTCTATTTTATTTTCAACATTTTCTCTTCCATTTCCCTGAGTAATTTTGGCCCAACCACTGCTCTATCTGTTGGGTTGTCCCAACTTACTGATGTGTTGCACCTTCTTCCATAAAGTGCTTCAAATGGGCTCATCTTTAGAGATGCTCGGTACCCATTGTTACAAGTAAACTCTACTAAGTGTAGGTACTCTTCCCATTTTGATGGTTTATCGATCACATACATCCTCAACATATCCTCAATCACTTGATTCACCCTCTCTGTTTTTCCATCTGACTCTCGATGATAAATTTTTCTAAAATTCAGATTTGTTTCAAATCCATTAAATAATCCTTTCCAAAAAATTGATGTAAATTTTGGATCTCTCTCAGACACAATTGTCTTGGGTGTACCATGTAGTTGAGCAATTTCTCTCATATAAATATCATCAATGTTGGCTTCCTTGTGAGTGAACTTTGCTGGAATAAAATGGGCATCTTTAGTAAGCTTATCCACCACTACCATGATAGAATCATGCTACTTGTTTTTTCTGGGTAGTTTCGTGATGAAATCCATTGTTACAACTTCATGTTTCCACTCAAGAATGGGCAATGGTTGTAGAAAACCAGTTGGGTGTCTATGCTCAGCCTTGACCTTTTGAAACTCCAAACATTTGGCAATAAAATCAACAACTTATTTATTCATGCATGGCCAATAATATTGGCTCTTGACATCTGCAATAGTTTTCTGATAACCTGGGTGCCCAGCATAAGGTACATTATGCATTTCTCTCAATATCATATTTTTCAATTCCTGGGAATTTGGGAGATAAATTATGACCTGTAAATGAGAAATTCATCATTTTCTAGCTTATAGTCTTCAATTTTCTACTGCAAAATACCTTGTTGTAATTTTGTTATTATTTCCATGTATTGCAAATCTAATTTTGTAGCCTCTAAGATTCTATCTTTCAAATCTAAATGGCACATGCTAATTGTTGTAGCATGCAACTCATGCACCCTTCTTATAAGTGCATCAACCACCTTGTTCTCTTTCTCTTTGATATGTTTTATGTCAAATTCATATTCACTGAGGAATTATAACCACCTGCTTTACCTAGAATTTAGAGTTGGTTGTCCAAATAAATATTTCAGACCAATATGGTTTTTCCTCAATTCGAATATTTTCCCTATAAGGTAGTGCCTCCACATATTCAAGGCATGCACTATGGATTCCAACTCCAAATCGTGAGTAACATAGTGTCTTTCATTCTCCTTCAACTTCCTTGACTCATAGCATACCACATATCCATTGTGACTAAGGAATCCACCAAGCCCTTATTTACATGCATCGATGTATACAATGAAGTCTTCATTTGGATCAACAATCCTTAGTATTGGAGAACTTGTTAATAAATTCTTCAAGTGTTGGAAACTCTTTTCACAATCCAATGTCCATTGAAACTTCACACCCTTCTTTTGCAACGAAATGATTGGGTGTGCAATCTTTGAGAATCCTTCAATAAATATCCTATAGTAGCCTGCAAGGCCCATGAATCATCTGACCTTTGTCACATTCTTTTGTGTTGACCTTCCTCTAATAGCCTCTATCTTCTCAGGATCCACTGTTATCCCTTCCTCTCAAATTATATGTCCCAAATAATGAATTTTCTTCTGATAGATTGAGCACTTTCTCAATTTGGCATACAATTGATGCTCCCTTAATACTTGTAATACCATCCTCAAGTGTTTCTCATGATCTTCCTCTAACTTATAATATATAATAATGTCATCCAAAAAGACAATGACAATCGTATCTAAGTATTCTCTAAAAATACCATTCATTAAACACATGAAGACAATTGGTGCATTTGATAACCCAAATGGCGGCACGGTGAACTCATAATGACCATATCTTGTTTGGAAAGTAGTCTTGTTGATGTATTCATATTTAATTCTAACATCATGATAGCTTCACCCGAGATCAATATTAGAGAATATTTTTGCATCTTTCAGTTAATCAAAGAGGTCGTCGATCCTTGCAAAGGATACTTGTTCTTCACAACTACCTTGTTAAACTACCTAAAGTCAATGCAAAGTCTCAAAGTTCCATCATGTTTCTCCACAAATAATACTAGGGCACCCCAAGGTGACACACTTGGGCATATATACTCCTTCTTTAGAATCTCTTCAAGTTGCATTTGCAATTCCTTCAATTCTGGTGTACTCATCCTATAAGGGGTCTTGGATACTGGGGTTTCTCCAGGCATCAGATTGATGGAGAAATCAATGTCTCTTTTAGGGGGTAATCCTGGTATTTCTTTAAATACATCTTCAAAATCTTTTAGGACTACATAATATTCAATATTTGGCACCTTCTCTTTAGGTGTCCCTTCCATATGTGATGCAAATATTTGACACCCTTTTCTGTAACTTTTCTTCAGCTGCAATGCTGAAATTTCTCTGAAATTTATTTCTCTCGGAATTCCTTATATTGTCCTTAGGTTCCCTTCCTCATCCAAGAAATTAAATTCCTTATTATAACATTTTAGGATAACATGTTGTTGGTCCAAACAATCCATACCAATTAGGTAGTCATAGGAGCCTAAAGGTATGATGTTCAAATCTTCCCTGGTGCTCAGTCCATTCATGTCCATTGGACATGCCTTAGAAATCTCATTAATTTTTCTTTTAGCTCCGGTATCCAGCTACACCAACCAAGATTTTCCAAGATTGCTTCTTGGAAAATGTAATCTTTCCACCATCTTAGGACCTATATAACTATGACTAGATATTGAATCAATTAAAATAGCAATGGTTTGGTTGTTGATCTTACCTTCCACTTGAATCATATGTGACTAAAACTCAGCTTGATTTTTGTCCAAGGATGCATAGATCCTAGGTACATTTCTTCCCACGTCCTCCATTGTATCATCTTCTTGTACATTGTGAGCAGTCCTCACTTTTTCACCTCTGTGAGAGAAATCTCTGTACATATGGTCTCCCCCACAACCCCGACATTGAATAGGTGGCTTCCTTGGTATTTTCCCCACTTTCTCAATCATTCTTGGTTCTCTAGAAGCTGGCTATCCCTAATAATTATTTCTAAAGAATGGTGGCTTAATCCCCTTCTTCCTCTGTTCCATATTATTTTTCTTCCTTTATTCCCAATATTTTTGGAAAGTTGGCCTTCCTTTTTGTTGATCATAAAGGAATTTATCTCACCTTATGGTTTCCTCCAATTTTTTGGGATCATCATATTGTATATTGTCATTGATAAATGATGGTAGCCCACTCAAATACCTATGAATCTTAATTGGCTCATCCTTGATGAAAGAAACATACTTCAGCAGCTCTAAAAACCTCATTTCATATTCATCCATGGTCATACTTCCAAGCTTGAGTTCAAATAACTCCTTCATTTTTTTTTCATACTATCTCTTAGTCAAGTATTTCTTTTGAAAATACCTCTTGAATTCCCTCAAAGTAACATTTTTCTCATCAATGTGTTGCACCAGCACAAATTGGTCCCACCACATGGATGCCATTCCATTGAGATGATAGATGGAAATCCTTCCTTCTGTGTGTGAAGAGTAATTATGCAATTGAAAATACTTCCTCATGCCTAGAAGCCATGTCTCTGAATCCTCATCCTTCGTGTGCTCACCATCAAATTTAGGAGACTTGATTTTTTTCATTTCTCCATGTAGCTCATCCACCCCAAACATCCTTTTATGTTTCCTGATAGGGGTTGGACTTGAAATACTATGTGCTCTCCTATAGGAATTCCTTTGGGAGTGATGGTGATGTCTTCCAACACTTCTTTTTCTTCTCCTCTCATCATGATACATGTGACTTCCTAATTTGCTTGAGGCATTCTCCTTATCCATCTTCTTTTCTATTATGTCCAAGCTCCACATTAAATTTATGTTGAATTCCTCATGTTTCTCCTTGGCTTTCATAATCCTCTCATTATCAGCTTTATAATGTTGGACATCCTTTTGCAAACTTTTTATGGTCTCTACCAAGTTCATGCTTTCTTTCTTTCCTTCTCCATGTCCATTTGAATTTGTACCTTCATTACCCATATCGGCATACATTCCTCTAACCTCATCTTCATGGATGTAATCCCCTTGTGCGTATTCCATGACTTTGAGATCTATGTTGATCCTATTATAATCTAATTATTCTTAACTCTATAAAATGTGTAGCCAACAAAACTTGTTAGGCTAAATAATTTAACAAATTCATGAAATTATGTACAATTCTGGTTCAATAATGCATCATAATTATTTTTTCTGGTTTCTTGTAAAATCGATCCCCCAGATAAAAAAATTGGGTGAATATTTATATTCTACTGTCCAAGACCTTTCCAACGCCTAATTCCATTCTCAATTTTGAGTCTTGAGCAAAAATTTACGGTTATTTGATAATTATCCATTAATTATTTTATTCATACTTCAACTAGGTGAAATTATGAACTATAATTATGCACTTTTTCACCTGCTCCATTGGATTTTTGGTAGGATGACAATGGGTTTTCTTCATATACATATTTTGGACAATTTTTCCAAGTTTCTCCTATTTCTGAGTTATGAGCTGCCAATTACAACTTGTTGAAGTTCTAGGCCAATTAGTGTTTTTGGACTTGAATGCTACATGTACCTTATGTTCCATATTAAACACTTTTAACATGCCCAAAATTTTAATTCAGATCCATTAATTTTTCTATGGTTCAATATATTTACATAGATTGCTCTTATGCCTCATTTTGATTCCGAAGCAGAAAATTATGGCCCTCCGAAGTTAATTGGGTCTTAAAATTTACCCCCCATTGTTTGTCCTATAACTTCCTCATAAAAGCTTCATTTCATTAATGGTTTACACCATTAGAAAACTCTCTCTGAGATATTTCATTTGAGTTATGCACTACTTTTATGTCATGTTCCAATATCTATCACGCACAATTTTGTTTCATGCACCAATACCTTGCGCGTAATTTTTGTGTCACATGCTAATATCCCGAGCACATTGCACTCTACGCGTCACACCATGCAAAGTTTTGGTGCACTCACACCACACACCAATACTCTGCATGCACCATTAATTAAACTGTCATGTTGCATGAATATTCAACATGCATGCACTGCATAGTAGCATACAAACATTGTGCGTGCACAAACAATTTTCCTCTGTGCTCTACTTGTTTTTAGCTCACAAATTGTGCATACCAATATTATGCATGTGCCACCCAACATGCACCGTGCAATGCTAAATTTAGTGCACACATACATGCACTATTATTTTTTTGCGCTTCGCCAACTTTACTCCGCGTAGCACCAAATTTAAGTGCACACACCCGTGCACCATTATTTTTCGTGCATTACCAACTCTGCACCATGCAATGCCAAATTTAAGTTTGCACACTCGTGTACCATTATTTTTCACATATTACCAACTCTGAACCACGCAACACCAAATTTAAGTGTGTGCACATGCGCACCATTATTTTTCGCGCAATACCAACTTTGCACTGTGCAATGCCAAATTTAAGTGCGCACACCTGCGCACCAATATTTTTTCGTGCGTCCAAACTTGTACTCTACAGTGCCAAATTTTTAGATTGCATAGCCATGCACCCTTATTTTCCATACATCAGAATATTTTCACTACACATCATGCATTTTTGGTGCACACACCTGCACAACTTCATTTTTTTGCGCATCAATTCCTCGTGAATTCCGCTGCAGAAATTAGGGTTTTTGCTAAATGTTTCCCAATTTTCACCATGGACATTTTGCAACTATGAAATTTGTTCAATTTCACACTAATAACACCAATTCAACCTCTGCAACAACAAAATCACGATTGGTTGACATTCCTGGTAGGAATTTTCCAAATTCATTCACGAATTGAGAGTTTATTCAACCAATCTGACTCCATCTATCATGGCTTCCCTGTAACTTCAAAATCGACCAATTCCAGGTCTGAATTTGATAGAACAAATATTTAATTAAGAATATCTCACCACTTGGCCAAATCTCTCAAATTTCCCATGAATTTAACAACAAAAATTGGGGCTTTTCCCAATTCCATGCAATTGCTTTTGATTTTTACCATCAACGCACTGTAACTTGAAATTTGGCAACTTTGAAATCAATTCTTTGTGAAATTTGACTTCAACATTCAGCTTTCTCGGTCGATCTAGGCTCAGTGTTGAAAACTAGAGCTCTTATACCACATTGTAGCATCCCCAACAACAAACTGGGCCATGCCAACCAAAAAATTGAATTTTGATACCAAATTAACACATACAAATACTCTGCAAATACACTGATTCATATGGAATAATAATAAAAACACACATGCAACATACATAGCAAAAACACATAAAAATAAATGCATAAATAATAATGCAACACATAATCTAACACACAATTGACACTTATCTTGATAAAAATATCACCAACTGCATGCAGACCTTCCACATTCCTCCCATCCTTATACCACACTGCTCAAAACTCTCAAGAGTGGGTCACCCCTGAGCTAGGACTAAACTCCACCCAGGTAAGGGAATTCCTAACTAGGCTGATGTATCTCAGACAATAAGAAAAACTCAAACACAAGTGCCAACTCAAACTAACAATCTACAGTCCCTCATTCCCCACATGCATGTCCCACCCCAGGAAGTGTGCCTCTTCTCTACTCAATAGTCCCTTGGCTACCCCACTTCCCTTCCAAGGATTCAAAAACAGGCCATACAGGAAGTCTCAGATCCTTGTAGCTACATTTTGGCACATTCAGCAAATCAATTCCCAACAATTCTCTCACCTAGAAAGAATTTCTCACGGGCATGACAAACCGCCTCTTCAATATCCCACGGGCCTGACAACCTGCTTCTGCAATCCAGTTCCTAAGATAACCAGGTAAAGGTATAGGTATAGTGATAGTAAAGAGGACAGCTCAATGAGTGTGTGAATGATGATGGAATGATGGAAAAATGAACTAATTCCAAACTATATGTATGTGTGTTCCCAACTTGGCACTTGTCATGTTGAGAACTACCTTGGCCCACTTGTCCCCATCCTTAGAAATTAGCATAAAATAATTATCCATGCTTAATACTTTAAGGAATATTAATATAATATTCCTTTTTTGCTTAAGCTCCCTAGATTATCCCCTTATCCTTAACTTTTATCCCCCTTTCCCTATCTAGTGGACTTTATCCCCCCATACTGTTTTACATGGTTGGTATGCCGCAGTGATGTGTTTTTCATTAATATTTTTGTGTGATTTACATTTATAATACAAGCATATTGTCCTTTTTGTATCCAGGCTCACCAGACTCAAAAACATGAACATATACACAAAGGGTCTCTGGCCTCAAGGTCGTGCACTCAATTTGTTGTGCGCAGTATCCTAGGATGTTCACACTTCTTCTTTTAGTGCGCAACACATATGAATGTTATATTATGGAAGGCACTTACAAAACTAATTCTAGACTTCGTATAAACAACTCACCAACTTATATACATATGTACATTTTTATTTACATTTATAGTTGGGGTTCGGCCTAGGGGTATTACACAGGTCTATCCACCACCCAACTATCTTCAACTATTGGCCAATTTTGCAACTTACATACTTGACTACTCGACCAACTATTGTAGAGATCTGGTGAATCACCCGACCATCTGTTTCCATATGTAGGTTGATCGCTCGACCGACTAAATCCAGGAGAAGTGTAATGAACCAGCATGAATTGATGTTCGAACAATTTTTATATTTGATCCAAGTGGATATCGGTGTCCACCCACCTATTCCAACTGGCTCAAAACAGTCTTTTGGCAACTTACTATTTTTAGCAGTGATTCGGTTCCTAAACTTTCGGGGCCATTTTAAGGGATTAAATGAATTTTTTTATGATTGAGCACCTCAATGAGAGCTCAAATCTATAATTGAGCCCCTAAAATTACTCTCCTCGATGATACCTTCCCAACGATATATCGTGCGCACCAAACGGAGATCGTATGCCAAAGTTACGCCCCTGGGAAGTTGATACAACAAACTACCCAAAACAGGGTCCACAAAACTGTTGGATTTTCATCTTCTTGGGTTAGGGTTTTTTATTTTATTTATGTTAAAAAGGCCTTTAGAGCCTCATTGTAACCATCTTCTTGTGAATGTGAGTAGCCGTCACATCTCTTCTTAGAGATAAGTTGTCTCCATTCTAGTGAGTCTTTCACTCTATATTTCTACAGTTTTGTACATTTGGCTCATTAATAGAAATTGTGTATTATTGTATCTCTGTGTTTATGGTTTTATATTTGATATATTTATGTTATATTATTGAATATCTAATATATCTCCGTACATTTATTTATTATATCTCCACTCTCATTTCATGCCAAAAATAATCTGGATCAGTGGTATCAGAACAAACTGTTCTTGATCGTTTTTTCAGTGCATGTCCCCAACGAGGTCCAAGTATAGAAAGTTGGGTCTTGAGCTTGTCTCTCTTGAGGAAAATCTCTCTCACACACCCAAAAAACCCTCCATGGCAGAAGAAAATAAAAACAGCAGAGCAGACGATTCTATTAATCTATTGCTTGAGCAAGCTCTCACGCAACAAAGGGATGAAATGATGGAGAATGTTTCCCACATCCTTCAATATCTGTCTATAACGATAGGAAAATATTCATCAATCAAACACTTTGGAGGCACCTCGCCTTTCAAGGTACAATTTAATTTTGATATTCCCATACTTGAAGGACAGATAGATGTGGATGCCCTAGAAAAATGGTTAAATCTGCTAGAAGGTTATTTATCTATTCATAATTTCTCTGACAGGGAAAAGATCACCTTCACACTCCTTAAGGCTCTCCCCCATGTCAAACGTTGGTGGGAAACTTACTGGGGGGGGAATTCCACAGAGGAGTTTGGAATATATGGGTCCAAGCCCACTTGTGGATTTTTTGTGGAGGAACAATATTACCCGGTTGGCAACTATGACGACCAGTACATGAGATGGACCACACTGTAGAAAGAGAGGGAGCAAGCAATGTTGGATTTTACCAATACCTTCCATACCTTGCATACCAACATGGGTATCAAATAATATGAGCGACATCTGGCTTTGAAATACCGTGGGGCTCTACATAGATACATCCGAACTAAAATGGATTTTCTAGACATCTCATCAGTGGGTGTTACTTATCGATATGTTGTTAAAATTGAGAAGAAATTTAAGCACCAGAAAAAAGCGGGAGTTCAAGTCTACAAATCCATAATAACCAAACTATGGTAAATATGGCCCTAACAACCAACCTTCATAAAACTAGTCCAAGCCATAGGAAAATAAGGGTAAAGGAAAGACGAAGAAGGACACTAGAAAATGGTGTGATTTCCACAAAAACCTCTGGCACAACACCGATGAATGTCGCTCAACATTCATTGGTGGCCGAGATAAAAGACAAGGAGCCGAACCCTGATTCGGAATTTGATTTAGAAAATACTAGTACAATACAAATCATTGACGCAAACCCCATTGTTATTACCACGACCGCGACAATTCAACTAGAAGAACCAACAGATCCTAAATAGGGGGAGTGCCTTTTTCTTTCACAGATGTGGGTTAAGGGGACCCTGCTACATTTAATTGTTGATAGAGAAAGCTAGAAGAACCTCATCTTAGTAGAGGTAGTAAAAATGAACTAATTCCAAACTAAACGTATGCATGTTCCGAACTTGACACTTGTCATGTCGAGAACTACCTTGGCCCACTTGTCCCCATCCTTCGAATTTAAGATAAAATAATTATCCATACTTTATACTTTAAGGAATATTAATATAATATTCCTTTTTTGCTTAATCTCCCTAGATTATCCCCTTATCCTTAACATTTATCCCCCTTTCCATATCTAGTGGAGTTTATCCCCCCATACTCTTTTACATGGTTGGTCTGCCGCAGTGATGTGTTTTTCATTAATATTTGTGTGTGATTTACATTTATAATACAAGCATATTGTCCTTTTTGTATCCATGCTCACCAGCCTCAAAAACATGAACATATACACAAAGTCTCTCTGGCCTCAAGATCGTTCACTCAAGTTGTTGCACATGGTATCCTATGATGCACACACTTATTATTTTAGTGCATAGCACATATGCGTGTTATATTATGGAAGGTGCTTACAAAACTAATTCTAAGACTTGGTACAAAAAAATCACCATATTATATACATATGTACATGTATATTTACATTTATAGTTGGGGTTCCTCCTAGGGGTATTACACAGGTTGATCTACCACCCAACTATATTCAACTATTGGTCGATTTTCCAACTGACATACTTGTCGACTACTCGACCAAGTATTGTAGATATCCGGTGAATCACCCAACCGTCTGTTTCCATATGTAGTTTGATCGCTCAACCGACTGAATCCAGAATAAGTGTGATGAACCATCATGACTTGATGTTCCAACAGTTTTTATATTTGATCTAGGTGGATATCATTTTCCACCCACCTATTCCAACTGGCTCAAAACAGTCTTCTGGCAACTTACTATTTTTATCAGTTTTTCGGTTCCTAAACTTGTGGGGCCATTTTGAGAGCCTAAATGAAGTTTTTTAGGGATCAATCACCCCAATTATAGTCAAAATATTTAATTGATCCCCCAAAATTAATCTCCTCCACAATACCTTTCCAACGAGCTATCGTGCGCACCAAACAAAGATTGTATGCCAAAGTTAGGCCCCTGGGAAGTTGATACAACAAACTACCCAAAACAAGGTCCATAAAACTGTTGGATTTTCATCTTCCGGGGTTAGGGTTTTGGATTTTATTTATGTTAAAAAGGACTTTAGATCCTTATTGTAACCATTATCTTGTGACTGTGAGTAGCCGTCACATCTCTTCTCAGAGATAAGTTGCCACCATTCTAGCGAGTCTTTCACTCTGTATTTCTACAGTTTTGCACATTTCGTTCATTAATAGAAATTGTGTACTACTTTATCTTTGTGTTTATGGTTGAATCTCTAATATATTTATGTTATATTACTAGATATATGAGATATCTATGTACATTTATTTATTATATCTTCGCTCTCATTTCGTGCCGAAAATAATCTGGATCAGTAGTATCAAAGCAGGTTGTTCTTGATCATTTTTTCAGTGCATTTCCCCGACAAGATCCGAGTATAGCAAGTTGGGTCTCGAGATTGTCTCTATTGAGGACAATTACTCTCTCACACCCAAGAAACCCTTCATGGTAGAAGTTAAGATAAAAAAAAAAAAAAGAGCAAGCGATTCTATTAATATGTTGTTTGAGCAAGCTCTCACACGATAAAGGGACGAAATGATGGAGAATTTTTCCCACATCCTTCAATGCCTGTCGATAAAAAAAGGCATGTCTTCATCAATCGGCCACTTTGGAGGCACCTCACCTTTCAAGGTACAAGTTAATATTTATATTCCCATATTTGAAGGATAGATAGATGTGGATGCCCTAGAAAAATGGTTAAATCTACTAGAAGGTTATTTCTTTGTTCATAATTTCTCCTATAGGGAAAATATCACCTTCGCAGTCCTTAAGGCTCTCCCCCATGTCAAATATTGTTGGTAAACTTACTGGGAGAAAATTTCCACAAAGGAGTCTAGAATATATGGGGTCGATCCCACTTGGGGATTTTTTGTGGATGCGATCAAGGAACAATATTACCATGTTGGCAACTATGATGACCAGTACATGAGATGGACCACACTACAGCAAGAGAGGGGAAAATCAATGTTGGATTTCACCAATACCTTCCATACCTTTCGCACTAAGATGGGTATCATAGAATCCGAGCGACATTTGGTTCTGAAATACCGTGGGGCTCCACAACGATACATCTAAACTAAAATGGATTTTATGGACATCTCATCACCGAGTGTTGCTTATCGATATGTTGTTAAAATCGAGCATAAATTTAAGCACCAGAACAAATGGGAGTTGGGGTCCGCAAATATGCAATAACCAAAGTATGGTGAAGATGGCCCTAACGACCAACCTTCAGAAAACCACTCCAAGCCAAAGGAAAAGAAGGGTAATAGAAAGATGAATAAGGAAATTGGAAAATGGTGTGATTTCCACAAAATCCCCTGGCACAACACCGATGAATGTCGCTCAAAAAATTCATTGGTGGTCAAGATCAAAGACAAGGATTCGAACCCTGATTCAAAATATGATTCAGAAAATACTGGTAGAATACAAATCATCGACATAGACACCACTGTTATTATCATGACCATGACAATTCAACTAGAAGAACGAGCAGATCCTGAAGAGGGGGGGCACATTTTTCATTCACAGATGTGGGTGAAGGGGACCCTGCTGCATTTTATTGTTGATAGTGGAAGCCAGAAGAACCCCACTTCAGCAAAGGTAGTCAAACAGTTGGGATTGTCGACAACACCACACCTGCAACCATATAACATTGGGTGGCTTCGCCAGGGACGAGATATCCGTGTCAACTAGCAATGTCGATTTTCATATGGCATCTATCCCTTCAAGGATGAGGTATTATGTGATTTTTCCCCACTGTATGTATGTGGTGTTCTCTTGGGCCAAAGAACCATGCTATTTATGAGTCTCGACCCCATAGTGTCATTGTTACTCTGGGGGGTCATCTCTAGAGGATACTAGAGGTATTTCTGACTATTGTCCCACCTAAAAGTGTCACAATTTATTATCCCATACTACAAAATTTGGCTTCTTCACAATCTGTTCAAAATGTGAACAAAAGAACACTACAACCACTACAGCCTCAATCCAAGCACCTTCTATCCAATAGAAGCAGGTCAACAATATTTCAACAAAGCGTAAAGATTCATTTTTCACACAAGCATCTTATGTATCCAAATTGGTTAAAAATGTCCAACCCTTCCAACCACACATTCATGACAATCTTCAACAAGCTAAGCAACGCAACTTCTCCTGCAAGGCAAGCAACTCATCAAGATGCAGATTTAGTAAACATTTTTCCCTCTCCTTGCGAACTCAACGCAATGGAGATAATTTCTTCCTAATGATGGAGGAATGATCAAGGTGGATATTGTTGGCCACCCACCTATTCCAACTAGCTCAAAACAGTCTTCTGGCAACTTACTATTTTTAGCATTTTTCGGTTCCTAAACTTCTGGGGCCATTTTGAGGGCCTAAATGAATTTTTATGGGGATAGAGAATCTCAATCATTAAAAAAAATAAAGGCTTTGATTGAACCCCCAAAATGAATCTCCTCGACGATACCTTTCCAATGAGCTATCGTGCACCCCAAACAGAGATCGTATGCCAAAGTTACGCCCTCGGGAAGTTGATACACCAAACTACCCAAAACAAGGTCCACAAAACTGTTGGTTTTTTATCTTCCGAGGTTAGGGTTTTAGATTTTCTTTATGTTAAAAATACCTTTATAGCCTCATTGTAACCACATTCTTGTGAATGTGAGTATCTGTCACATCTCTTCTTAGAGATAAGATGCCACCATTCTAGCGAGTCTTTCACTCTGTATTTCTATAATTTTGTACATTTCGCTCATTAATAGAAATTGTGTATTATTATATGTCTGTGTTTATGGTTACATCTCTGATATATTTTTGTTATATTATTGGATATCCGAGATATCTCTATACATTTATTTATTATATCTTCGCTCTCATTTCAAGCCGAAAATAATCTTGATCAATATTTGTTTAAATGATACAACAGATTAATGCAATGATTATATCCAAATGTAATAATCAAAATATAAAAATCAATATTATTATTAAAAAAATATTTAATTTTATGATGATTAATTAAAATTTTGTAAAAAAATATGAAGGTTCTTTTGCATATCACGATGTGGAAAAATTCAGCGCTACAACATATAGCTACATTATATTCATTTGAACTAAACGATGTGGTCTATACATATTTACACACCGATACAGTTTATACATATTTACACATCGATGTGAGGAAACTATAATAAAATCATCAATGCTCTTAATGAAAACAAACACATTGTGTCCTTCAATGGTACCATTACCACTTTCGTTAGTGTTATTTTTATCATTACAAGAACGTACGATGTGCAAGTTGTTATACACATAAGTGATTTTATGTAGGAAGTATGCACTAGTGTTTTAATGAGATAAATAAGCATTGGGGCTTCATAACGTATACAATTTACACTAGTTCATATAATAAATGTAGTGCATTGATGCATAATATTGACATAAATTCTTGGATGATTCACATATATAAAATATGCATTGGGGTTATTAAAATATGTAGTATGCATCGATGCTTGGTGTTGGTATTTTAATGCACAAGTTTGTTATAAACATGACTACCGCATTGGTGTACTTTATTGATTTAAGCATAACATGTAAGAACCCTCCACTAGAACCTCTATTTTCCCCAAATTCCGATTTATAGTGAAAATCCATTAAAACCTCGACTACAAATAACGAATGTTTTAGCAGAGGCTTTCTTGATAATTGTGCACAATCTTGTAGCACTAAAAACCTCCTCTAGAAGGTGTTTTGCTTGTAGTGAGTTAGTAGTACCTACACTTCCTCCAAAACAAGAACCCACCCAGGAGTTGCCTCAAGTGGAACCCTTAATTTCCCTCCATGCTTTTTCACATATCTCAACCCCCCAAACCCTCTAGTTGATTGGCTTCATCAAAAACCGCAAAGTGGTTGTGTTAATTAACAATGGAAGAACCCAAAATTTTATTCATTGACAAGTGTTAGATGAAACCCATTGCTATGTCCATGTAGTGCATAATTTCCAAATTATAATAGATAAGTATCTTATGATCAAATGTGGGGGTAAGTGTGAGAATGCCAAACTTCGACTAAGGGAGTATCAACTCAAATCCAACATTATTTATATTGAAATGGGAGGATGTGATGTGGTGGCCAATGCATAATGTTTACACAATTTAGGTCAGCATTACCATTGATTTTAGGGAATTCACTAAGAGTGCTCATCAACATACTCTCACAAGGCTCAAGTACCACTCCCATAAAATTATCAATTCTCACCATATGGAGAAGCTCCTAAAGAAATGCCACTTATGCAGTATAGCCCAATTACATGCCATCTAAGTCATGGATAAACCCCATATAAAATTCACCTTGATTTGCATCTCATCCTAAATAGAAATCAATTATTTTATATTTCCAAGGGATCACCCCCTTCACGAGGTGAGCTAGACCACAAATTTCCATTGCTTCCATGTAGTCAACCACCCACTGTGCATCCTTATCATCACCCTTTTTCCCAAAAGATTGAAATTGAAAATATTACTAGGAATTGTCAGAGGCAAGGGTCATACACCTAAGTACTATTCCTTACTCATCACCTATGGTCATAGTCTTAAAGAATGAAGGAAATCAGTGCATGTGCTTGGATTTTCATGCTCTTAATAAGTTAACCATTAAATAAAAATTATGTATCCCAATTATTGATGATCTCTTGGATGAGCTTCATGGTGTGAAACTCATCACTAAACTGGAACTTCATTAAAGCTACCACCAAATAAGGATGAATAAGGAAAATATTCATAAAACAACTTTCCATGCCCATGAATGCTATTATGATTTCTTAGTTATGCCCTTGGGCTTTGCAATGCCCCATCCACCTTTTAGAGCCTCATTGTGAAGCTCTTTTTAACCTTTACTATGCAATTTTGTGTTTTTTTTCTCTAATGATATCTTGATTTATAGAAAAACCTAACAAGTAGAAGTGGAGCATGTGAAAAAATACCTACAACTCCTTAGAGGAAACCATTTGTTCCTTAAATGTTCTAAATGTGATTTTTGTGCCTTAGAAGTAAAATACTTAGGTCATATCATCAGTCAGGAAGGGGTGAGATTTTATCCCAAGAAGATTGTGACAATGTTGTATTGGCCATGCCACGAGAATCTGAAAAGCTTAGAAGGATTCTTAGGAATTACAAGCTACTATGAAAATTTTGTGAATACTTATGGGAAAACTACTACCCACTTAACAACCTTACTAAAAATTAATGTCTTTGTATGGACTAAGGAAATAGAACAATCCTCTTTATCCTTAAAGGATTCCATGTGTACTATACAAGTCTTAGCAATGCTCAACTTCAATAAGATTTT
This sequence comes from Picea engelmannii, assembly GCA_009831015.1. NCBI lineage: Eukaryota > Viridiplantae > Streptophyta > Pinopsida > Pinales > Pinaceae > Picea > Picea engelmannii. The sequence continues at coordinate 452,801 of ML784795.1, forward strand.
TGTTTTGAAATGTGACACTTTGTGTAGAGGTCTAGGAATAGAGTGACGCAGACCCCCTACCTCTGCCTTGGCAAGGTCTGTTGACCTCCTGGTAAAGGATCATTCTTAACTCTGATGAGCTGGAGAAACTCTCATGATTCCCTGCTAGAATCCCATGAACAAATCCATGGGTCCTTTATGAAACTCCATCTGTGCGACTAAGCACCAAGCGCGAGCCTCACCTCCACACGACCACAGGCTGTGATCGCACACCTACACAAAAGGTGCGTCCTGATTTCGTGTGTTGGGACTTTGCGAGTAATCCAACCCTAACTCCCTGACTCCTGATATGCCAAAATTTTGGAGCTCCCAATCTGACGGTCCTGATTCTTCCATGCTTTGATGGATCAGATCGCATCGGTGTTTTTCACATTAGGATTTTGCGATTTCACGTATCTCGAAGTCGAAATACCTTTCACCTCCATTCTCTCGATCCCTGAAATGTCAAAATTCTCCCATACAATCAACGGTCCAGATCACTCCTTGATCAATGGTTGTGATATTTTTGCGAATTCATGTTTCACGAGTTTGCCCTCTGTTCCTTGCAAATATCCTGATGTTTGATTCGACGAACACCTCTGATTTGTTGCCACCTATCACCTCTGATGATGGACGGTTCTGATCATTTCAGAACTTCGGGACTTTGATGAGTCCACCCTCCTGTGCATACACAAGGGTTAAGCCTCGTGCGCTTTCCTTCGGATCCAACGGTTGTGCTCCTCCTCCTGAGATTTGGCACCTCTCTTCCCAGACTTGGAAGATTTCGATGCTTCAAAGGTCTTGAAATTTTCTTCTTCTACAAGCCCTATGACCTTAGGTGTCACCTATGTTCTAGAAACTCTATCCCCCTTGAGCTTTGTCTGAGGCTTGGACTTCAAGGAGTCTCGACCTTTTGTTCCTTTCTGTTGGGATTTTGTATGCAAAGGTACTATTTCTCCTGAGCTTATGAACTTTCTCAGTTCTAAGGGACTCGACCCTCTGCTTCCTTAGAAGACTTATGGTGTTCCTCCTGCTCTCTTTGCGCTTGACCTCCTGTGCTTTGGAACTTGAAACAAGTTCACTCTGCACATTCTTCTTGCACCTCGACTAGCCTTCAGATGGATGTCTCTCAACACTTCGTCCGAGTGTTGGCCTGGTGCACTCCTTGCACATATCTTCCTCTAGAGTGTTCAGCAACTTCGTTCCTTTCTCTCCTTGAAAGGATACAAGCACCCTCCTGGTGACTTCTTCTCAAGCACGCCTTGCTGAGCCTACAGAGTATTCAGCAACTTTGTAAGTGTCTTCCTCCGACACTTTTCTTTTCTCAGAACTCAAAACAAAGTCCTTATGTGTACTCCTTTCACTTTATCGATGCCCTCCTAGCAAATCTCTACAGAACCCTCAGTAATTCTGTCTTCTCTCTATGCCCTCCTCTGCACAATCTCCACCTCCAAGGTGTTCAGGAACCTTGAGGCTTCTTCATTGAGTTTCTTGATTCCTCTGGTGCACCCTCCTGGCACGTATTTTCCTGAATTCCACAGAACTCAGATGTGCACTCTTTGCATTGGTTTACAAATTCCTTAGTACTATGTCATGCAACCCCTTGCATGAAGACACAAAGAACCCATACTGAAAATCAAAGAAAACTCCTAAATAGATGAGAGAATCTATCTACCCCTGCAGATGGAATCTAACATACATCTACAACATATGCACATAAAAGCATAAAAGACATTCATTCATAAACGCATAAACACATAAAGATTCTTATGCATGAAAAAATTATCTTTGTATTAATATCAGAATGCATGTTTACAATGTGTACAAAAGCTCGGACTGCAACAGAGTCTCGGCTCTCTCGTCTCTTCTCTCCAATATATCTTCTAATCTCTTTTCATATCTCCCTTAATGAATCTAGATACAAAGATCCTTTACAAAGAGGGTCTCCTCGAGCTCTTTCCCTCCAAGCTACCTACTCGCATTTATTTACAATGAATTACATTCAATGGTTGTCTAGCCCAAATCGGATCTATATCTTCAGCTTGTCAACCATTAAAAGAAACCATATCTCCTATCTATGCAAAGGAATTTATTTGGCTCTTCTAGCCTTACAAACATTTAATTACATTCTAAAATTTAAAATGAGAGGGATGGTGCCTCTCCCTTCCTTGAATGCACGCTTGATGTGTTTTCTAGATGGCGCAATGTTGAGTTGGAGCAATACTCCTTCATCATAGACTTAATGCAATAAAGACACCCCTTGTCCTTCACCAATAAACAGTTGTGTGATAAGAATTTTGGAAAATTATCCTATGAGAAAAAGATGATGGTGATCCTTCATTATATTGATACCTAATTTGTGTATATCATTGGGAAGTACTTCCATATCAAGACATATCATCATAGTTTGAAGTATTTTCTTGAATAGAAATTGGTGTCCCTAGAGTATCACAATTGGTTCACTAAGATGTTTGGGTATGATTATGATATCATCTATAATAAAGGAAAATAGAATGTGGTGGTTGATTCCTTGTCTTGGAAATATGAAGACGAAGGATCTTTCTTTTATTTATCATTACTTGTACTTGATTGGATAGCAGAAGCTTGACAAGAATGGTTATCAAATTCCATAGTGTATTAACTCACTGAGACTTCAAGAGGATCCCAATCCACCTCAAAAATAATACTTGGTAGCTAGATACCTTGTAGTATAAAGTGTGTAATTTTCTAGTACTAAACTATGTTTTTAAACTACAAATGTTAGAGGAGCTTAATTCATCCCCTACAACTACTCATTTGGTCTTTCAAGAAACCTTTGAATGAGATAAGAAAAGTTATTTCTTTTGGGAGAGCATGAAACAAGACAATCGTACTTTTGTAGTAGAATGTGGCATCTATTAAAGGAACAAGGGTGATATTATAAAGGCTCTAATCTGGGATATTTTCATCGAGTGACTTATAAAGAATTGCATTAAATGAGAATAAATTAAAGTGCACCATTAAAGAAGGAAAATCTCAATAATGAAGAGACATATGCATCAAATTTGAACACAAAAAATTTGATAACAAAGTTTGTCCCTGGTGGACTACGTCTCTGGGTCCTGCTCTCAAATGGGTAGGCCTTATTATTAACTCAACAAAAGAATTTGGAAAAATGCATAAGTATACCTCATTTTGAAATCAAGCTGCAGAAGTATTGCTCAGATCAGAAAAAAGACAGCACCATTGAATTCGTGGCGTTGAATTACCCAAAAATGATTGTCTCCACGCCTCGATCCAACTCTAGCACTCCCAAGCCCAAGAAGAATTTTGTCTTGTTTTTCATGCACTATAGCCTATAATAAATGTTGAGTACTTTGCATCGAACTATGTGCCCAACCGTACCCATGCACTCCCTCCTCCTAGCACTGGGTGGATGAATTTTGTAAATAATAAAAATGGTGTTGTTTACAAAGAGGGGTCGTTGGCCTATTGGTTATGGCGCATATATTAAGGCGTTATAATGGGGAGAGGTCCCCGGGTCAAACCCGCAGACCTCCCCTTTTGGCTTGACTGTTGAAATATGTGTGTGTGTGTGTGTGTGTGTGTGTGTGTGTGTGTGTGTGTGTGTGTGTGTGTGTGTGTTGTTTCCATTCTGCTAACTTTGGTGAAGCTTCTAGCCGGTGGTCTGTTGCCATATTTGGTGGGGTCCCACTAGATTTGGCAGACCCACCAAATCTTTATTTTTTTCAAATTTTCGATCATGGGTTGTCATTGGGAAATTTCCCACTGCCACGTGGAAGCCCATGACTGGGCCACGTGGCAGCCACCTATTGGGCCACATCAACTAATGTACCATCAGCTGCCACATCAACACCACCTATTGGGCCACATCAACTAATGTACCATCAGCTGCCACATCAACGCCACCTCATTGTATGAATTCCACTTCAGTTGTCAACTCAGCATGCCACGTCACTATATGACCTGCCACGTGGCACAATATTAATGGTCCACGAAATGACCCAAAAATGCCAAATATGAGTGACACATGGCAGCCTCTAGTGTTTCCACATCACCATGTTGACGTCAGCATGACATGTATCACATCCTACTCATGCCATGTATGTTGTATGGATAATGACCTCATTTGTATTGATGTTGACGTCAGCAGTACGGATGATGACTCATCCGCCTATTGACTGGGCTAGGTTGACCAAACTTTGACCACAAATATATTTCAATCTGTAACTTCGTTTGATGAGTTGTTTGCATCATTGGAAATATTGTGATGTGTTCTTCGCGATGATGTCATTTTCACTGAGGTTTGATAACTTTGAATTGTTTCCCTTTCTCTTTCTGTTGAGGCCATTCTGAGCAACTTGAGTTGCTTCCATGAGTTATGAGTTGTTCTTAGTATTCTCTGGATCCTTTTTGGATGACGCCTTCCCACTGAGAGATTTTTGGACCACCAAAAGCTTTCATAAATCAACATATAAGTGAGGGAAGAGCTCCCTCACCTTATCCTTCTCAATCCATTTTTCCTTGCTTGGATGTGTGCCCTTTAATCCTACTCGAAGATAATCAACAACACCCTTGCGTGAAGTCCTCATCCTTCTATCCAGGATGATATCTTTCTTTAACTCAACCAAGTACTCAGGAGCAAACTCATCAACTAACGATATTGAAACTTCCTCATCCTGATCCATGATCAAGGGAGGCTCAAAAATTTTCAATTTCTCTACATTTACAACTAAGTAAATCTGCATATAAGGTGGAAGATCCAAACAAAAATCATTGGTACCACTTTTCTCCAAAATAGTGAAGGGTCCATAACAAATGGACTTGAGTTTCTTTCCATCACCCTTCAATATCTCCTTGTTGATGTGAAGCCATACCCGATCTCCAACCTGGAACTGATGATCAACCCTGTGTTTGTCATGCCAATATTTATATTGTGCTTGACTTTTCTCTAACCGTTCCCTGACTTCCTGGTGCACCTACTGGATCCTCTCGATGAACTTGTGAACTCTGTCATCTTTTATTTCTTCATTTGAATTGGCATCTCTCCCATACATCAAGTCCAAAGGAAATTTAGGTAGGTACCCAAAACATGTCTCAAAAGGTGAACACTGAGTGGAGGAATGTAAGGCTCGGTTGTAAGCATGTTGTATATAGGGTAGCAGATGCTTGCTACAGTAGCCTTGAATCAAAAGTATTATTGTTCAGTTTACAACCTTTGTATTTCTATCATTATGTGGATCGAAAGCAGTGCTCCTCTTCAATTTTGTGTCCATCATTCTCCACAATCTTGTCCAAAAATCCCCAAGGAATCAAGTATCTCGATCCGAGATAATGGATGTGGGTAACCCAAAGTGAACCCAAACATACTAAAAGAAGATATTAACAGTTTTCTCAACAGTGATCTTCTTTTTACATGGCATCAAGATACACATCTTATTGAACCTATCCACTACAACATACAAATAGTCATGACCCCCTTTTGACATTGGTAAACCCCCTACAAAATCCATGGAGATACTTTACCATGGATGGGATGGAATAGGAAGTGGTGAGTATATCCCTAGTTTTCTATTAGTGGGATTATAAGTAGAACACGGCACACACCCCTTTAAATATTTAGTTACAATTGCTTTCATTTGAGGCCAGTAACAAAACCTCTTCAAATGAGGCATAGTTTTTCCTACCCCAAAATGCCCTGACACAAGAGAAGTGTGAGCTTCTCGTATTACATGGACTCGTTCACTTGTATGAATACATAGCTTTCCAAGATGGTAGAGTAGTTTTCTCTGTAGACAATAGTTCTCTACCTGTGCACCATGAGTTAGCTTCTCATATACTTCTTTAAAATCTTCATCAATGGCATATTGTTCCACATAGCTATCATGAGATAAAGAAGTATTCTTCAAAATAATAGAAGCAATAATAGGAGGTCTAGATAGCATATCAGCTACCTTGTTACTTGTACCCTTTTTGTACTTGATTACCAAATGAAATTATTGTAGAAAACCCATCCATCTGTAGTGTCGATATTTTTTCAGTTTGGTTTATGCTTTGAGATAGTGTAAGGGTTGGTGATCTATATGTATGATTGTTTCCTTCCCTAACAAGTAGTTCTTCCATTTCTTTATGCTGTGAACTAATGCATACAAATCTTTATCATATGTAGGATATTTAACAACAGCTTGGTTAAAAGTTTCAGAGTGGTAACAGATAGGATTACGATATTGCATCAATACTGCACCCATGGTGTATCCGCTGGCATCTGTCTAGATCTCAAAGGGTTGTTGAAGATTCGATAGTTCTAATACTAGTGCGTTATTGATCTTCTCCTTCAAAGTGTCGAAATATTTTTGTTTCTTTCCTTCCCACTGAAAAGTGTTCTTCACACTGGTTAAGGCATGCAAAGGAGATGTTATAAAGGAGAAGTTGGAAATGAACCTCCTTCAATACTAGACTTCACCCAAGAAGCTCCGGACCTCGGTCACACTTTTTCGCTCAGGCCAATTTACAATCACATTAATCTTGGAGGGATCAATTTTTAATTGTTCTCCTCCTACAATATGACTTAAGTATACAAGTAAAATCTTGCCAAATTCACATTTAGACAATTTTACATACATATTTTCCCTTTGAAAAGTATCCAATACTTGCTTTACATGCCTCACATGTTCATCCCAGGTCCCGCTAAAAATAAGAATGTCGTCTAAATATACAATCACAAAATCATCTAGGAAATACCTGAATATTGTTAAAGTTTCTTGCTTAATCTTTTATTATTAATCTTGATTATAACAACACCATAATAAGGATCTTACTGAAAGAAAAGAAATCACAGAGTACACAAGCATTTATCCTGGGAAACCCTCAAGAGGAAGAAAACCCAACAAAACTTCTTTAATATAGATTCAATAACCAAGTACAGTGTCTCTCTCAAGAGAGATCTCACCAAACAGAAGATCCACCAGAAACCCTAACCAGAACAGAGAAGCACACCACCTAGACCAAGATTGTCTTTCACCAAGATTAACTTCACCTTTACTAAGATACTCTTCCTTGTATCTACGTCACTTCTCCTTGTAGTTGTGTCACTCTCATAGTTGCGCACTTGATAGAGAGAGCTTGATGAGTGTGTGTACAAATGATGTGCTAGGCCTTTTATAAATACAAGTTGTTCCCCCCCAATAATTAGGTCAGGGTCGACCTGTCCACCTTACCTTTTTAATTCACCTTTGTCTTGTCTAGGAACAATAGGGCCGACTTGTCAATATATATATATATATATATATATATATTATCTTTTGCTTTATCCACAAAAGAGGATAAGAATATTCTTTGTAGTTACACAATATTTTAACCCTCCCTCTTAACAAGAAGGATATTCTTTATCTTTTGGCATGTCACTGGATGTCATCATCAACTGAACAATATTATCTAGGCAATATCATCAACTGGATAATGATCATCAAATGGACAACAACATCAACTGAATAACATCATCAACTGGGCAACATCATCAACTAGGCAACATCATCAACTAGGCAACATCATCAACTAGGCAACATCATCAACTGGGCAACAGCATTAACTGGATAACTTTATCAACTAGGCAACATCATCAACTAGGTAACATCAATATAATCCACTTGGTCATCTGGCATCACGATCACTGATTGTTTCTTTATGAATCCATATTAAAGAATTTTTGTTCTCTTTATATTCGCATAGAAGATACTCTTTCTTTCTTTTATCTTCACACAGAAGATGCTCTTTCTTATCTTCACACAGAAGATATCTTATCTTCACACAGAAGATATCTTATCTTCACACAGAATATGTCTTATCTTCACACAGAAGATATTCTATGATTTTTTCCATTCCTTTTATGTTCTCCCTTCTCTTGTAGTCATCTATCTCACCCATCCACTGGGGAGGACTACTACCATAGCTTCACTCCTAGTCATCCCACATGAACAAGAGAAGCTAAGATGCTAGCCTGGGAAAGACTAGACTCCCTTTCCATGATCCATGCAGGATCACGACACAAACCTCAAGATTCAACTAACCATTCCACATGGTTAAGGTTTGTGTTCTAGGCTACTCAATCCTTGGACAGAGGAGAGTATTTTCCCATTGTCCCTTGGAGAAACATACACACTCCTCTCTATGAGGGTGGTCACACCCCTCTCTACGAGGGTATTCTAGCATGTCCCTAGATTATCCAAAACTCAACACTTGGACAGAGGCCAACCTTGGAAAATATCTCATTCCCCTTATCTACAAAGGTCTCTTCCTTCTCTACGAAGGTCTCTTCTCTTTTCCTTCTCTATGAAGGTCTACCTGTGGGATTGTTCATTCCTTCTCTACGAAGTTCTAGCTATGGGAACTGAAAAAATCACTTGTGGTCCAGAATATTTCTATGGTATAATACCATGTTATCCATCTGCTAGGCACCATCCATCTACTGGATAACTTTCATCTTGATCAAAATATATCATTACTCATCCACTGAGTAAATTGTTCCATGGACCACTTCTTTCCTAACTGCACCAAATTACAATCCTCCATTTCAAACTCAGAGACATTGCTCCCTCTTGCACAAAACTAAGAGATTCTTTAACTGTGTAACATATGATAATCATTGTCCTTGAAGTTCTTTTTTGTAATATCATGGGTGCCTTCTTGAGTTCGAACATTTCTTTCTTTCTTTCTTCATACTGGATCAACCTGCTCCCTCTGCATCTATAAGAACATTACTGGAACAACCTACAATTACCTGCATCTCATCAACTATATCTAAGTATCCATCTTTCTCTTCATCTTGAACATTTTTGTTTTGCATCTTTAGGAGCCTCCTGCTCCTATATAAATATTGGATATTGTTTGGTCTTTACTGACTATCACCATATCATAAGTCCTTCTCATGTTGTCCAACTTCTGCAAGTCAAGGCATAAGTTCTTTATTCCGAGACCTGTGGACTTACTTACAATATGATTTCTTAGATATGTCACTTAGTCAATCAGTCGGTAACAATAAGCAGTAATCAAATAAAACTACATCATGATTTCTATCAGAGTAGTACACATGTTTTATTAAGTAAGACTTGTTCAACCATGTACACATCTAAAACCCTAATCATGAATAAAACTTTTGAACTCTTTTTCACTCTAGCTATGAAATTACCAAATTTTCCCTTAGTATCATAGCTAAACATATACCTTTGTCACTCTCATGAGTGATCATACCTGAAATAAATATTTTATCTCTTTCTTTATCCTCTTGTATGATATTTCCTTCATAAGTCTGCATAGACACTAAAGTAAAATGAGGTTAATTAACATTCTCACAAAAATCTAACTTGTAATGATAAAGTATTAAAGTAAACAAGACACTAAAAATAACATGAATAATTATCTTTTGTTTTTGTGTGGGGAGGCTCCACGGACTCCGCCATTTGCTATCTTTCTTCAGATCAACTATCTTCAACTTAAAGTACATAATCCTCAATTTCTACTAGAGATTTCTTTGAGGGAGGAGATTCCTCTTCCTCTGCCACATGTGATTGATGCTTTCTTTTCCTTTTTCCTCTTATGCTTGGTCTTTTTCTCTTCTTCCTCTGGTTCTAGTACACTCACTGTGAAATGTTCTCATCTAGAATCATCTACAACCTATGCTTCCAAGATCTAAAGTTTCCAGATCCTTCCAGCATGTCTTTTACCCTCATACTGGTAGCCATTCTTTTTTGCAATAGAAACCCTAGCCCTCTGGGCTATAAAAATAATAAAAAAAATCAAATTTCTTGGATCTGAAAACTGAACTCACCAAAATATGCGTTGGACTAAGGCGAGTATGTTGGTATAGTCAGTTTCTGAAAATTCAAAATTTTACCCCTTGAAACTAATCTTGTGGAAATCTGGACTGGTACTTATGGTACTGGTTATGGTTTCCTGGTTTTCTGGTACTTCTAGTTTTCTGTTACTTCTAGTACTTTTGGTTTTCTGGTTTTCCAGTACCAGTGAAAACTAGGGTTTCACTTTCTGGGATTTTTATCCACTAAAAAGGTGGGTTGAAGGTGCCAATGAGTTCCTTAGGCTAGGGCGCACTTTTCTAGATGATCTTTGGGCTGAAATTCCTCTTTATTAAAAATCCCTAATTTTCCTGTACGGAAACAATGACGTTTTTCTTTTCCCTGTGAAAGATGCTCTCTTCAGCTTAGCTTTGATACCATGTTAAAGTTTCTTGTTTAATCTGTTATTATTAATCTTGATTATAACAATAGCATAATAAGGATCTTACTGAAAGAAACACAATCACAGAGTACACAAGAATTTATTTTGGGAAACCCTCAAGGGGAAGAAAACCCAACAAAACTTCTTTAACATAGATTCAATAACCAAGTACAATGTCTCTCTCAAGAGAGATATCAACTGATCAAAATCTGGACCAGGGGGCAAAAATTTGCTCAATTTTCAAAGTGCTCGGAATGCGACGAAAACGGTGCCATTGCGTCCATCTCGTCTTCCTGATTCTGGTGGTATATTTACTTTCTCAAACGAAGTTCGTATGGAGAAGTTATCGCGATCTGTTCGTCGAGCCAAACAGGAAAAAAAATTGGGATGCTGACTGGACCTGTCCGTACAGTCTGTACGGCCACGTGGAGGGTCGTACCATCATGATGATGTGGCGATCGTACAGTCGACGTGGCAGGTGGGTGACATGGCACATTTTTATTGGATGGTTTTCAGCTAATCGGATGTTGACACGTGTCCCCTTCATTTTGTTCAATGGTTGTATAAAATTATATGGGGAGTCTGTGGGGTTCGACCCCTGGACCTCCCCCAACTATAGCGGCTTCATAACCCTCCGTTAGCCAAAGTTCCGCCAACTATTCCTT
>ML784795.1:501233-517492 GCA_009831015.1 Picea engelmannii
CCTTTCCTTCCTTATCCCTCCTTCACCGACACTCCTCCCCCATTAACTCCCTACCTAACTCCTTTATTACCCCTTATCCTCCCGTCGTTAATACCCTTATCCCTCCTTTATTACTTTATCCTAATGTATTTAATATGTTATCCATTGTGGGATACGTAACCTAATTTAATATTATATCTTATTATCCACCATTAATTTAATACTTTATTAATTAATGAATTAATTAATAATTAAATTAATCATTAACCATCATGAACAACTATTTAATAATAATCAATTAGAAATGTTATTTTAAGACATAAATATAGTTTAGCTAATCTTTTAGGATTATATTATTAAATTAATTATACTTAATAATCAAGGGTCGTTACAATGTGCCATATTTCTTTGGAACCATCACAATCGGAGAACCACAAGGAGATGAATTGGGCCTGATGACCCCTTGATCCAATAAGCCTTGTACTTGCTTCTTGATCTCTGTCATCTCCACAACTGACATCATGTACATGCCCACATTAGGAAGAGGAGAATCATGTTGAATATGTATCTCATGTTGGATTTCCCTCTTAGGGAGTAATCCATCTGGTTCCTGGAAAATATCATCATACTTAGAAACAATATCAATTAATTATTTCTTATGAGAAGGATCACATCCTTGGAAAGTGTCAAATGTTCCAATATCTTTCCCTCTTACGACCATGAGTACATATTTCTTATTAGTGTTTATGAGTCTCTTCATTTGTCCTGCACTAACAAGTGTTGTGTTTACCCTCATGCTGTGAGCTCTAACAATATATTCCACTCCCTCCTTAGTAAGTTGGTACTTGTTCTCATGACAAAAGAAGACCGATTTTCTATCATAAATATAAGGACTTCCCAACACGATGCCACATATATCAAGTGATACAACATCCAAATCCACTTCATCAATAAACTTTGAAGCAATATCAAATCTAACCCTACATTGCTTGGTGACATTAAGTTTTTCTTTATCACATACCCAACCAAGAGGATAAGGCTTTGGATGTGGTTTCATTTCAAGACCCATCTTTTTGACAAGTGCTTCAGATATTAAGTTTACTTGGGAACACAAATCAAATAATGTATCTATATTAGTGTGTTTAGATACAACTCTTATGTGAAATAATTCATTCCTCTTTCGTTCATCATCATGAGATTCATTATTGGAATTTGAACTAGCATGAAGGGAATCTTTACCTTGTACTCCAACCGTTGTGATATTTCCTTTGTCTCCTAAATCAGAACCAAGATCTTGTTTCACTGTAGCAACGGTTTTTGTCTTCCCCTTTCCACCTAACTATTTCAGTCTCTTCTCTGGATGCAATTTCCAATAGTGTTCATCGTCATGACCACTTTTCTTGCACTGAGTGCAAGATGGCTTTCCCCCTTCTCTCGTCATTGTGGCGGTCTTCTTGTACCTCCTTTTAAACTTCTTAAAAGGCTTATGTGGGAGATTGGAAGGTTTCTTTGTGGGATCTTCTTGAACATGCTTTCCCCTATTCTCAAGGTGAGTGGCTTGCACACAAACTTCATCAAAACTAGTGGGGTTAAAAAAGAGCAAAGTATGACGAATATAACTGTGAAGTGCGCCAATATACTTTATTAAAGTTTCATAAGAATCCAAAGGAATATTTAATGCAAGATCTTTCTTCCTAAATTTTTCTGTGAAACTTTGTACAGTTTGACCTTGACTTTGCCTTCAAGTTTTCCATTCCATCGTTTCTTTATGTAAATAACCCAATGGATTAAATTGCTTCATTATTGCTAATTTAAATTCCGACCATGAGGAAAGAATATTACCACACTTAATTTTATCCTGAAGTTTTCTCTCCCACCATACGAGAGCGGTGCCTTCCAACTGAAGAGAAGCCAGTTTCACTTTAACTTCCTCTTCATCGATATGTTGAACACGAAAATATACTTCAACTTGTCGGATCGAATTATCTATCTTTTTAGGATTAACATCTCCATTAAACATAGGTAAAGCAAATTTTACATCAAGCTTTAATAATGGTTTCTTAAAAGAGGCTTTATGGCTAGAATGATGAGAATGATGAGAATGCTCAAAGGAAGAAGAACTTAAACTTGATGGTGAAGATGGAGGCTCAAGAGGGTCTCCTCCAGTGCCTTGGTTTATCAAAGAATCATCATCAGCATGTACTTATTTTTTCTTCCCTTTCTTCTTCATCCTCTTCTCGTAGTCTCCATACATTCGTTCGACCATTTCTGACATGTGATAAAAGACCATATGGAAGTTTTTATCATGTTCATCACGCTTGTCTTCTTCTACCATTTTCTTCCTTCGGGATGCACAACCAACTTCGAGATTGAAAGTCTTAAGAGTTCCTTCACCCTGCTTATGCTTGGCCCTAGTAATCATTCACACTCAACAATTCAAGTCAAAGACGAATGCTCTGATACAACCATGATCTGAGATCTTTTCATCGAGTGACTTATAAAGAATAAATTAAATGAGAATAAATTAAAGTGCACCATTAAAGAAGGAAAAACTCAATAATGAAGAGACATGAGCATCAAATATGAACACAAAAAACTTGATAACAGAGTTCATTCCTAGTGGACTACGTCTAGGGGTCCTTCTCTGAAATGGGTAGGCCTTGTTATTAACTCATCAAAAGAATTTGGCAAAATACATAAGTATACCTCATTCTGAAATCAAGCTTCAAAAGTATTTCTCAGATCAGAAAACAGACAGCACCACTAAATTCGTGGCATCAAATTACCCAAAAATGATTGTCTTCGCGCCTCGATCCGACTCTAGCACTCCCGGGCCCAAGAAGAATTTTGTCTCAATTTTTGTGCCCTGCAACCTGCAATAAATGTTGAGTACTTTGCCTAGAAATGTGTTCCCTAACGTACCCATGCGCTCCCTCCTCCCAACATTGGGAGGATGCATTTTTTAAATAATAAAAATGGCATTGTTTATAAAGTGGAGTCGTTGGCCTGTTGGTTACGATGCATATATTAAGGCGTTATAATGGGAGGAGGTACCGGGGTCAAACCCGCAGGCCTCCCCTTTTGGCTTGACTGTTGCAATGTGTGTGTGTGTGTGTCTGTGTGTGTGTGTGTGTCATTTCTATTTCGCTAACTTTGGTGAAGCTTCTAGCCGATGATCGGTTGTGAGATTTGGCGAGGTCCCGCTAGATTTGGCAGACCCACCAAATCTTTATTTTTTTTGAATTTTCGATCACGGGTTGTATTGGGAAATTTCCCACTTCCACGTGGCAGTCACTTATTGGGCCACGTCAACCAATGTACCTTCAACCTGCCATGTCAGCACCACATCACTATATAGATGCCACTTCAGCTTCCAACTCAGCATTCCACGTCATTGTACGGACTATACGGCCTACCACGTGGCACAATCTTACTGGTCCATGGAATGACCCAGAAATGACAAATATGCATGACACATGGCAGTCTCTAGTGTTGCCACATCACCATGTTGACGTCACCATGACACATGTCACCTCCCTCTCATTCCACATATGTTGTACGGACACTGACATCATCTGTACTGATGCTCACGTCAACAGTACGGATGTAGACTCATCCCCCTGCTAACTAGGCTAGGCTAACCAAACTTTGACCACAAATATCTTTCGATCTATAACTTTGTTTGATGAGTCATTTGCATTGTTGGAAAGCTTGTGACGTGTTCTTCATGATGATGTCATTTTCACATATTTTTTAAAACTTTGAATTTTTTCCCTTTCTCTATCTGCTGAGGCCATTTTGAGCATCGTGAGTTTCTTCTGTGAGTTATGAGTTGTTCTTAGTCTTCTCTGGATCCTTTTTGGATCAGGCTCCCAGGGCATTGCAACCACTACCAATATCGACCACAATATGTACTAATATTTCCATGGATTTTATTATGGGCCTTTTAAAACCCAACACCAAATCAATCATCGTGGTGGTTGGGTCATCATGGTGGTTGTCATCTACCTCTCTAAATATGCCCATTTCTATGCTCTACCACACCCCTTCACATCCTCCATAGTAGCTTAAGTGTTCATGGAATATATCTTTAAGTTAAATGGCATGCCCACCTTCATTGTGTCAAAATGTGATCCCACATTCACTAGAAAATTTTGGCAAGAGCTATTTAAATTATAGGGCACTCAATTTAAAATGGGCACAACTTGTCACCCCCAAATTGATGGGAAAATAGAGGTGATAAAAAAATTCTAGTAAACCTATTTGAGATTCTTTTCCTCTGACAAACAATAACAATAGGTTAAGTGGCTATCCCTTGCAAAATGGTAGTACACTATTACTTATCATGGAACTGCAAAAATGTCACCGCGTGAAGTTTTTTTATGGTAAAATACCTACCTCATTTTATTCTTATGTATCAGGAACCTCTAGAGTTCATGAAGTGGATTCCATTCTTAGCACCAAAGAGGCCATTATCCACACACTCAATGAAAATGCAGTACTTTCTCAAAATTAAATGAAGTAACAAGATGACTAGCATCACTCTGAACACTCTTTCGTCAAAGGGGATCAAGGGTTTCTTCGTCTTCGACCCTACAAGCAGAGCTCTTTCAAAGAAAAAGGTCACCAAAATCTAGCACCAAAGTTCTTTTGACCTTATAAGATCCTCCAAAATATTGGACAAGTTGCTTATAGATCGGCTCTTATCATCCACTCCAAGATCCATCGAGCGTTTCATTTGTCAAATTTGGAGCCAATCATAGGGAAACATTGCAAATTCCATAATAGCCTTCTTGAAAATGATGAA
Organism: Picea engelmannii; assembly: GCA_009831015.1. Lineage (NCBI taxonomy): Eukaryota > Viridiplantae > Streptophyta > Pinopsida > Pinales > Pinaceae > Picea > Picea engelmannii. The sequence goes on from ML784795.1 coordinate 506,020, forward strand.
GAAGGATTCATTTTGGCTCCAACCAAATGTAGTTCTAGCCACCAAAGAATTCTAACTACACCATTGCATGCTTCAGGTAGTCCTAATCTAGTGGAAGCATAAGCAGCCAGAAGATGTCACTTGGGAACCAATCATAATTCTATAGCAGTGTCCACATCTCCAACTTTAAGGGCAATGCTTCTTTTGAAGGGGGAGTGCATGTTAGGCTATTTCTCTAACCTCTCTACTTTAGGTACTTAGTAGTTAGTCAATTAATGTACGAGGTCATCTTCTTTGAATAAAGCCCCTTAGATAGTTAATGGGTAGTTATTTAATGTGAAAAGGGTTCTCTTTATTAAATAAGGCCCATTATGTGGTTGGTACCCATTAATGATGAGACCACAAGTAGTTAGGGTTTTTCTACTAAGAAATTATATACAGAGCTAGAAGGTTATGTAACAATTTCCAAGTAAGCATTATTGTAATTGGAACTCTACTCATCAGATGTTTCCCCCATGAAGAGGCCCATGAACATTGCTCACTCTTTTGGACATCTTCAATATAAGGGTTATAATTTCATAGGTTTAATCTTATTTTCTCTTGTATTTTATTTTTTGCATTTAATTTCTTTGAAAAGTCCAGAATAGCCTTCTTGAAAATGATGAAGAATTCATTTCGGCTCCAACTGGATGTAGTTCTAGCCACCAAAGAATTCCAACTACACCATTGCATGCTCAAGGTAGTTCTAATCTAGTGGAAGCATATGCAACCAGAAGATGTCACATGGGAACCAATCCTAATCCTATAGCAGTGTCCACATCTCCAACCTTAAGGGCAATGCTTCTTTTGAGGGGGAGTGCATGTTAGGCTATTTCCCTAACCTCTCTACTTTAGGTACTTAGTAGTTAGTCAATTAATGTGCCATGTCATCTTCTTTGAATAAGGCCCCTTATATAGTTAATGGGTAGTTATTTAATGTGAAAAGGGTTCTCTTTATTAAATAAGGCCCACTATGTGGTTGATACCCATTAATGATGAGCCCACAAGTAGTTAGAGTTTTTCTACTAGGAAATTATATACAGAGCTAGAGGGTTATGTAACAGTTGCCAAGTAAGCATTAGTGTAATTGGAACTCTACTCATTAGATATTCCCCCCATGAAGAGGCCCATGAACATTGCTCACTATTTTGGACATCTTCAATATAAGGGTTATAATTTCATAGGTTTAATCTTATTTTCTCTTGTATTTTCTTTTTTGTGTTTAATCTTATGAGTGGCAATGAACTAGTTTGTCCAAGTCTAAATTCATGTGTCTATGAATTTGTTTCCTAGGAGATCTATGCCACAAAAGATCATGAAACACAAAAATCTCTTGAACAACAAGATATTTATACTTGGACAGTGGCGCAAGATCAACATCATCAAAAAATACCACATGGAAATGATCTCTAATGGAATTATAGTTTTAACAAGTCATGATGAAAAACCATAAACTTATCAATTTGTCTCGTAAATTATTTGGAGCTCGCACGGTTCATGTTATATTGACATAGCAATGAACATATTCAAAGTGACTTATTGCATACATGTGTAAGTATGATGAAGAACTCATGCACACTTTTCCATATTTTGTATCTGAGATACTTCACTAAAATTCTTTTATATTTTTAAGTTTCAGTAATATTAATCATGCATTCATGGAACCCAAGAATGGGTGTTGATAAAGAACTCATGCACACTTTTCTTTATTTTGTATCTAGGATATTTAACTGAAATTCTTCACACGTTTAAGGTTTGGTGGTATTAACAATGCATTCATAAAACCCACAACTTTAGGAGAATTTTTCGAGTTCCCTTGTACAACTTGATTGCGCCTCATGGTTAAGAGCATGTTTTTTCTCTTAGAAGGTCACAAGTTTGGATCCAAAGAGGTGTAGGGTATGTACACCTCTTTAAACTTAAGTAATCAAATTATTGTGAAAGACGAGTCTCTCGTCCCATAAACAAAGGGGTCTTATACATCAATTTGATGTCTTGCTAAACTATAACTTTTTTTTCCAAGGTTACAAAGCCCAAGGAAAACCCTCGAGTACTTCCGCTCATATCAAGGATGGTATCAAGAGTAAACCTTGGAAACTTCAAAGTGCAAGCCCTGTTAACAACAAGACTCAAACAATATACTCATTATAAGCTACACATGTCACTTGCAGAGTGAAGAAAACAACAATCATTCCCCCAACCACATCCAATTGACTCATTAAACTATAACCTTAAAATTAAATTATTATTATCATATAAAATATTAAAATTGTTTGTACAATAAAAAGCAATATACATGCCATCATCATTTCGTTATTCTTATCTTTTCTCTTTTAGCTCATGAAATATAGTTGTAAAATGTGTGTTGCTCTTCATAATTTCTCTCCATCATCATAAATGATGTTAATGTTGGGAGGGTAATTTCTCTTCATCATCATAAATGATGTTAATGTTGGGAGGGGGGCCCTCGTGGGTTGTCCTACTCCCTACAGCTAGAAGTTAGACCTACCCCCTACTGGAAGTACTTTGCACGCGTGCCAATGAAAATTGCAATCCTACTCTTCAAGGTGGATTGAATAATTCTTTTAATGGTGGGGTGGTGTAGACATCAAATCTGACCTCACTGTCTTCGCGGGTCCCCTCGTCCCCAACCTCACTCCCTCCATGTTGACGGGGGAACTAGAGAGTTTCCCAAAGTCTGACCCTAGCGATATTATATTACATCCACATTTGTTTTTATCGTCCAACTATTCTCTTTTTTGACACATTCATCCTTTTGGAATCTTTATTTTTTTTTCTAAAGCATTAATGGTCTTATCGTAAAAAGGTATTTTGTCTACTCGGCCTGTTTTCAACCACATAGATAAAGCTGCTCGCCATTTTTGAAGAGAAATTAGATCCATGCCATGTGACCCGGTTCGCCATTAGGGTAACTTTTCATATTTTCAAACCATCGTTTTCGACAAGTAATGTATTTATTGAGAGGACAGCTGCACCAGGGAATACAATACAGTAGTAGACGACGATAAAACGTAAAGAGGACAACTGCGCCCGTAGAGTCCAATACAGTAATCGACGACGATAAAACCTAATGCGAAGAACGTGAAAGAAGAATGGGGCCGAGGACAAATAAATACGCGCAGATGAATTCCTGTCAGAAGAAAAGAAAAAAAAAATGAGGGGGGGACTGAACTCATCATCATGCTCACATTGTTTTCCAGGTTTTCTCGGGGAAGTCCAAACTCACCGAATGACTGGAGACGAAGAGAGTCTGTATGCAATTTATGTATGAAGGCAGCCACAGAGAATCACCACGATTCCGAAATACGAATGAACACCAACAACCAGACGATTACGAAATACGAATGAAAGGGATGATGACGTTTGTGGTGGTGGTAGGACGTAGTTTAAATGTTGTAGGCTTTTATTCTTTTCCTACTATTTTTGTCATTTTGTTTAAAATATGCTATGGATGAAATTGCAGATTTCAATGGGTTAAATTGTTGGAAATTAGCCTTCACATCCAAGTTAATAATTAGATAAAAATGAGATATAACAATCACACATACATAACATAGATGAATAGATGGGGCAATGATAATCTTTATTGCTCATCCAAGTAATGGAGAAAATGAATACAAATCTCACAGAGTACTTCACGGGCTTCCATATTTAACGAGGGGAGTTTTCAAACATTTCCAGGTATATGAAAAGTTAAAGGCTCGAAGAACCTATGAATTGTAACTACAAGGATATTTCACAACCCAACAATCTCCACCTCGACAACAATTTCTTGATACCTTACCCCACAAATCAATCATCACCTCCACACTAATTTCAATGGAGTATGCAATCCATGGGCTCTAAAAAACATGAGCTACCAAAACACAAGTGCCTGAAACTATGACTCTTGACCTAATGGTCCCCCCTTCCCATGACCAAACCCAATCAAACTTCAAAGTCGTGTATTGGGGAATACTGCATGCTCCCCCTATCACCTAGGTCTATGTCTAGACTTTACCAGTTAAATTTCAAACCCAAGGTACGCATGCCTAACCAGTCTAGTTGTATGCTCATTTGCATATATAATAACTCCACCTTGAACCTTGCAATCAAGAAATCGTCTTTATCATTGCTTTGACCTCCACCTCACATTATGTGATCTTTGTCTCGGGATCATCATCGTCACTCGAAGATGTAGCGTTTGGATTTGGACCGACCGCCATATTTACATTCAAGGGTTAGGACTGGGACATGTTTCGACCCATATTATAGGAAAGAGGTCCGGACTTTGATCCCTAATTGTTACCTGTGCCTATGCTCTACCATGAAATCCCACTTCATAAGCACCGCTCCCTCTTCGTAGTCCTCCAATTCAACTTCCACCGCCCATGCCTCCAGCCCCAACGAATTTTCCACCTACAAAGGTCACCAGGGCTCCTACCACTCGGACAACGACAACTAGTATGCCTACACCTCTATCACCGAGCAAAAATGGTTTCTTGTCAACCTAGTTCCATCTAACTGCACTGTCTCCAAAATGAAGAACCATCACATCGCTCAACATTCATAGACCCGAACAATCCAGATCAACCCTCCTTCCCCACATGCAAGCAATCATCTACCCTATGTTCTCCTCGACAACAACTCAACTCTTCTCCAAACTCTCATATGGCTAGACAGATCCATTGTGCTTCCTTTCTTAGCTCTGATACCATTTGTTGGAACTTGGCCTTCACACAAAAGTTAATAACCATAGATAAACGAGATATAACAATCACACACAACATAGACGAATAGATGGGAGCAATGGCAATCAAGTAATGGAGAAAATGAATACAAATATCATGGAGCACCTCATGGGCTTCCATATGTAACCAGGAGAGCTCTTTGAACCTCCAAATTGTAAGTGCAAGGGTATGTGTGGTCACAACCCAACATAAATTACATATTTCCGTGTCCTAACTTTTCATAGAATACTAAATCAATTTATGCATTAAAAACATCATTTAAACAATGTAAAATTGAGATATCACCAATAATACCAATAATAGTGGCTAACAAAAATAAAAAACCTAAAACATTGTTTAAGATTATTAACCACTATAGCTTTATTTCTATCCAACTATATATCCAAACAAAAATAATAAAATTACCTTGTATAAATAAGTACCTACCTCATGTGACTGGAAAGATAGTCCTTTTGCCATCACATCAACTTACTACCAGCAAAATATAGGTGAGTGGAGTACCTAATACTACTAGTAATTTTGATGAATTCGTTGATGTTTCTTTCTTCATTCATGAATCTTATTATTTCTCATCTTAGTATTCTGAGTATTGTTCACTACATGCCTGACATCATCATCCTTATTCGTTCCATTATTTAACTCGTTTGTCTTTATGCCACAGATGGACTCCTTTCCTTGTCCATCAAGGTTACTTTCGGTACTGGTCAGAGCAGCAGATCCAGCCGATCGTCATAAATCTATGGTGAATAGTATTGCTGGCCATTGCTTTCGGAAATGATAGCAATAGAATAACCCATCAATGCGTGGATGCTTCCTGATATAACAGACAAATCTAGAAAAGTTTTCTCTCTGAGAAACCTTTTTTTTCTACCCTTGCCTTTTCTATGCTTTCTCAGTGCCAACACAAGTTGCGGCCTGAATCTGTGGCACCGCTTTGCTTGCTGCTCGATTGAGGAGGGATGGAGATGGAGGAAATGAAGCGGACGTGTGATCATCGGTATATTATATCATAGATCGTGCTTCGTTTAGTGTTTTGGAGCAGAAATTGCAATTGGGTCCATGCATTTGCAAGCTTTGCCTCAGATAATTAATGGTAAAATCTAGGAATATTGATTGTTCTATCATGATTCAAGAAGATCGCCCAACTTGTTTTGTTTGCAGATTGATGTGAGATCTCCAGAGTCCTGCAACCTCCTTGAATCTCTGTTGGCAATGTAATATCAGCTCCAAGCTGGTCAGATCTTCGTTGTGGTGTACTATGGAATGTGGAAATATGGAATCTGCCTGCGGCTGCTCACAAGATGATATTATCGTCGATGGCGACGATAATATAAAGTTTGGCGCTATCCTCCCTGAGCTTTTTTTACCCAAAACCTTTCAACCCTCTTCCAAACCCATGTCATTCACTCATGCAAATATTGGATCTGAAATCGCCCTCTGCATGGGCTTAAAGTCCCATTTAACCCTTACGCAGATCGAAGTTCCTCATGACTGATCCGCAGCCTTGTGTTCGTTTGCCATCACCCCCAAACTGAGCCTTTCTTGACCTTGTAAGACCTTTTCTTGACCTTGTAAGACCAGCCATAGAATCCCGAGAACAGCGCCACATTTCGACTCCTCGCCCAATTCTACTGTAAGTTACTGGCCATAGGACTGGCAATGAGGTCGCTCAACTCTCAAACAATCTTCTTCTAATTAGTCTATCCCTCCTGAGCTATTTACAGTTGAGTTTCAAGTTCTTCCAGTCTTCTCTCTAATTGGAAGTTTGGGTATGCATGCATGTTGATCGTAGCAATTTTTAGGTCATCCAGATTCATCAGTTTCTGTGATTGCCTGAGCAGGATTACAAGATATGCATGGAGCTCCCAATCGTTTTCCCTTAGGTTTTGGCTGATTCTAGTTGAGCGTTTTCACTTCTTTGAAAAATTGCGAGGAGTTTCGTATTCAATACACAGAGTTTTTGTTATAGCTGGATAGATTCTGCATGAAATCCATACATATGGGGGGGGCGGGGTTTGGGCAAAGGCTATCCTGTTTATGCAGGATTAGTTACTCATGTTCTGAATTGTACTTTTTTGTATCTATATGAATGTTAGATCGATTTCCAGGACATAAACTGTTCTGTTTTGTACATCTCACAGAAAACTGTATCAAAGGCTGTTCGTCACTGCTCTTTCTGTATTTCAATCAATCTATTCAATATTTTTCAATGATAATTAATGCAGAAAAAATTGGATTCAATGGAAAATCTGATGCTGCACATATGTGAATGGCTTGTATATTGGTATAAATGTAAGCATACCTGTTCATATGCATAGTTCTAACATCTCCAACTGGTATATTTGATGCTGCACATATTTTTAAGAACATGTACACTGTTATAAAAAATGTAAGCATATGCATGGTTTACATTTCTAACTGGTATATTGAATGTTAGCATAAACATTCAACTTACACAGGAGGATCGGCTCTGTTCTAAAAATGCCAACAAAGCAAGCAAGAGGTTACTGGCACGTAAAAATACAAGTAAGCTCCAGATAGTTAAAAACATGAATATATTAATTAATCAATCAATTAATTAAACATATATTATAATGTAAAGATAGACAAAATATAAGAAGGAAACCAGATATGGTTTTTAAAAATAAGTAAAAGAATAGTAAAAAAATGATATAGTTTTTATAAGTTTTAATATTTGATGCAGAATTTTTTTATTACTTAATTTTAAAAATAAATAAAAAATAATTAAATAATAGAATTTACTTTTTATTTTTTTAAATAATGATGGGTTTTAGGAAAGGTAGGACATTATATCTTCACGGGTGCAGACCAATTGTCAAGTGCAGTGTAAATGGAAGGAAATATGTAAAGGAGGTCTCAAGTTCTATTCTCACCCTACTCTCCACTGGTGTAGTGGTAGTGACAAATGTTTTGAAAATGCTATCTAATTTAAGTATACTCATTACACTTTCGGAGAAAATGTTTTTCATCTTTAACTTTCATAGTGTCACAAAGGTGACAGATTCTTTCTTGTCATGACTTTTAAGAATTGCTCAAAGCTCGATCTCACTATACAACTCAAGAAAATTAATTCTTATTAATCAATTTAATTCACCTAAATTTGAAATTAAATTATAGTATTATATAAGCATTGTTAATCAATTTAGTTAACCTAAATTTGAAATTAAATTATAGTATTGTATAAACATTTGAAGATAAATTTAAATTTTGTATTTTTTTCAAAATTATAATAAATTAAATATTTTAATTTTTTAATAAAATATGAGATTTAATTTCTTACATTTGAAATTTATAATTCTAACTTCTATTCTTTTAATTTTTTAAATTATATTTATATATATATATATATATATATATATATATATATATATATATTCAATTGACAATCCTATCATTTTACATTCACTCACTAAACACACTTTAATTTCCCAACATCTAACACCAACTAAAACAACTAAAATAGTAAAGTTTCTGCAACTCAATTATTGGAGTCTCTTCCAAAGAACGTTAGGGTAGTCAAGATTCTACAACTCAATTATTAGGGTCTTGTAAGGACGTATGTACCGTCTTGTCCAAAGAATGTAGGTATTGACGTGTTATTTGAAGAGTGTTGACAAAATGGACCTCACTCTTCACTTTATAATAATTGGTTTCACGAGTCTCTCCAAATATGAAAATACGAGTGTCTTCATTTTCACATTACTTTTAAAGTAGGGAATATGCGGTACAAACAGAAAGTCCACTTTGCACTCCTAACTCCTATCAAAATTTTGAAGCTTAAATTGTAAGTGTTGAGTTATTTTAATATTATTTTATTTATTTATTATTGATGGATAAAGTTGTTGAAATAATGTAGAAATCAGGATGCTTAGTTAAGATTTACTTAACTAAGTTGTTGTGTGTTTTTCATGTTTAGGTTTGCATTAGTTTCAGATCCACATTTATAGGAGATATGTTCAAGTCTGTTTCATGCACCTTGTGTTATATATATGTAATTGATTTACATTAATAAACAATCAAGTGGTGAGCTCTGCTCACAGGTTCTGTAAATACATCTATTTTGTTTGATTTGGTATCAGAGTTTGGTTAGTGCAAGCTTAACTCCCTCACGGGAGTGCCCAGGTTTAAAAGATTGTTGTCTTGTGTAAGAAGCTGGACAATGAGTGAGAGGTTGGGGTTCCCATTAATCACTAAAAAGTGTAGCAGTCGTGTTTGAAATAATCATTTCTTCGTTGTATCCGACCAGTTTGTTGCAGATAAGGAGATCATTGTTGTGGTTGAAAGAATTGCTACTCACTTTGTCTGATATCGTTGTGTCCTCTGATATTCTTGCAAAGAATAGGTGAAGAGAATCGCTGCAGCCAAAAAGTGAGGCCCCATGATCCTTAGTTCGTAGTTGTTTTGATTAAAATAGGCGTTGTGTGGAGAATTTACGGAGTTTGTTGCTGGTGTCGGGTCTTTAAATTATCAATTGAGTATCTTCCAAAGCGAGCAAGAGACAGAAAGAACGATGAGCACATCGAACAATGGGGCGGACCATAACATGAAGCTGCAAGGTGCTTGCGTAAAAGAGTGGAGAGAACCGATCGCTCTACAGTGAGGCGGATCGATGTCTATGGTGGATGGGATCGTGAGGAGGCGAGATCACTAATTGATCGGGATCACCCCAACCTGTCTTGCCTGCGGTTATAAAACCTGAATTGTTGGCAGGATTGGAACTAAGACATATCATTGTCGACAACTCATTTGAAAGAGTGGAGAGAGTCGATCGCTCTACAGTGAGGCGGATCGATGTCTATGGTGGATGGGATCGTGAGGCGGATCGCTCTACAGTGAGGTGGATTTCATTGCAATCCACGCTTGAGAGGAAAATTAATTGGCCTACCCAGGCAAAGCTTTTGATGTCGTGGAGTTCCGAGCCATTTCTGTTGTTTAATTGTCTGAATTGATTTCAGTTCTGTCAGTAGACTGGGGGATGATCCGTGGGCATTTTACATTTCCAGCAACGTTCTACAAGATGTTCGAGGCGCTCTCGATCGTCTATGTCCAGGACATTGAACACGCGACCTGAGTAAGAGAGATATGCAGTGTTGTCCGCTTGATTTCCTGTTTTGACATGTGAAGAGTGTGCTCTGTGCCGATGAGGGAATCTGCTGTCAATCAACGACCTGGAAAAGAATCGTTGTCACTGTGTGGTGAGGAGGTTGGGTGATCCGTGAAGGTTGGGCGTTGTAATTATGTACCGAAGAGGGTGACCTGTGTTGGAGTATTTCTGCCACCTTCCCATCGTGAGCTAGAGGGTCAACAGAACCAAAAGAGAATTGCGGCTGTGTGAGTGGGCTGCCTACCACCATAGAGTGCAGCAAAGGAGAATCGCTTGAAGAATTGCTTGGAAAGATGCAATTTGAGATCGTTGTCTATGTGTGTGAGAGAAGAGTTCAATTCATGCACCAGTGTGAAGGAGCCCGCACGGACGAGGCATGAAGTAGGATCTGTGCGTTGGAGACCGTGAGAATAACCAGCACCTGTGTGGAGTTGACTAGCATATTTGTGACCTGGAGTGGAACACCAGCATGGAGAGTGAAGGACGAGTTGCCGAGAAGGGTAGCGACGTGTGGTGCTGTGTTACGCGTGGGGAAGAGGAGAAAACGTCGGGGAAGCTGTGAAGAGCTCTGGATTACTGCAGACGTGCCGTTGTGAGAGAGATCGTTGCACGTGAAGGAGATCGCTGCTAGTTTTAATACACCATCAAGCTGAGCTGAAAGTGTTGAAGGCAAAGCGGAAGCGTGGTGAACGAGGAAGTTGTTGCATTGTTGATTGGCAAGAGAAAGATTTGGTGGTGGCAACAAAGAATTCGTGAAGGGAAGAGTTGTTAACGTACAAGAGAAGTTGTCATGGGTCGAAAAAGGAGACTTAATCAATTCCAGAGAGAACTCAAACAAATGGGGAGAAAGATTCAAAGAGCAGAGGAAATATATTTTGCAGGTAAATATAAAATGTTTTCAGCAATAGCTGAGGAACACATACCTGATGGAGACCAGGATCAGATTGTAGATTTGGAGCAGATTGATGAAGATGAAGAAATCAATGCAATATTGAAAAAGTTAATGCCAGTTTTACCATCATTTTCAGGTAAAAATTTTGATCTTTGGAAAATGAAAATGGAAGGTTTACTTGGATCAGTAGATTTATGGGAATTTGTTCAAAATGGTTATGAATATCCTACTGAGAAGAGAAGAGATAAATTAACATTATATCTTGTTAGTTCAGCATTGAATAATGGCATCATGTCTACTCTGTTATATGAATTTGGTGAAATAGAGAATGCAAAAATGTTTTGGGATAATCTAGAGATGAAGTTTAGTGTGAGGGGGAGAAAGATAGCTAAAGACAAAATTAATCACGTCACTGCTGTTGAAAATGGTGAGTGTATTGATAGTCTTATAACTGAAATAAAGATTGGAAATGATTGCATTGAAATTGCAATGATTGATGATGAAAGTGTGTATGTAGTTGATTGTGATAATGAGAATGAAAACCTTGTGGAGGAAGATCTCTTTGAAGGAGAGACATATGAAGTCAAATTTGATGAAGACAATTCATCTAATGAAGAGTGGTCAAAATTGATGCATGAGAAACATCTTATTGATGAGTTGTTGTTTGGTGAGAAGAATGGTCCACTT
>ML784795.1:518132-529238 GCA_009831015.1 Picea engelmannii
CATATTTATGTGGAGTTGGAAGCATTTGCGAACATTAAAGACAAATGTTCTCAAGAAAATGCAGAAGTGTTGAGGACAAAGAACAATAATCAGAAGTCAAATTCCAAAATGCCGAGGAACAAAGTAAAAAGGGCTATGAAGCAAAACAGATTCAAGATGAAACATACATGGAGTAGCAAGCCAAGGAAGAAGCTCCATCTACATCACTATCTAAGATCAAGAAAGGTCAAGATGAAATTGTTAATTTGTAAGCCTAGCTGAGACTGAGACCAGCAAGCATGTTATGTTCTGCTCTGTTATGTTTGGTAGAAAATTCATTTCTCCATTAAGGGGGAGTGTTGGAATAATGTAGAAATTAGGATTCTTAGTTAAGATTTACGTAACTAAGTTGGTGTGTGTCTTTCATGTTTAGGTTTGCATTAGTTTCAGATCCACATTTATAGGAGATCTGTTCAAGTCTGTTTCATGCACCTTGTGCTATATACATGTAATTGATTTACATTAATAAACAATCAAGTGGTGAGCTCTGCTCACGGGTTCTGTAAATACATCTATTTTGTTTGATAAAAGTCCATGCATTTTTACAATAATTTGAATGGGATATTACCATTTTTACAATAATTTGAATAGGATGTCACCAACAATAAATTTTCAGTCCATGCATTTTTACAATAATTTGAATAGGATATAACCAACAATAAATTTTCAGTCCATGCATTTTTACAATAATTAGTCTCTGCCCTTTGGGCTGCAGGGACTATTAGTCATCGATTTTTTTTTCTTCTATTAGTTTGGCACGAAAACCAATGATGTTTGAATGTTTTAAGCTAAAGTTTTTTATAATTCATATACGTAACTTGAAAATTCATATAACTTAACCTAAGTTTTAAATTGGAGGTCTTATTTGGCCTCTTCCCGAGGAAGAAGCTCACAATACCTTAGTTTAAAAAGAGCTTGGAGGACAGATTTAATGAATAGTTTTTTAGAAGTGAAGTAATGCTAGAATTAAGTCTAGCATTACTTTCTTAACATTAAATGTTGTAAGAGAATTTCCCAATCTTAGCTTAGTTTCAACGAAAGCTTACAATTTAAGCAACCTTACACTCAATGGCATTGACACATACTCATGCACACACACTCAATGGCATTGACACATACTCCTGCACCCACTCAATGACATTGCAAAGTGTCGTACTTCACCTCTACACCTCTACTTCTATATTTGTTTCTCCTTCCTCTCCTTCTCTCATTTCCTCTAATCCATCGAGCATTCTTCTGTCATTTCCTCTAATCCATGGAGACATTCTCCTGTATACCTACATGGAGGAATACATACAAACGTAAAAGGTAGATGGAGGAATAAGAAAACTATGCAATGGAGGAACAAATAAATCTGTCATTTCCTCCTATATACCTAGATGGAGGAACAAGAAAAAGGTGTGTATACCTAGATGGAGGAACAAGCAAAAGGTGCAATGGCAAGAAGAATCCTCATTTCCTCTTATCCATCTAGCATTCCTCTGTCATTTTCTTTGATCCATGGAGACATTCTCCTGTATACCTAGATGGAGGAACAAGAAAAAGGTGCAATGGCAAGAAGAATCCTAATGCAGAAGAAGAATCCTAGGTAGAAGAAGGTGCAATCACACAACCTAACAGAAAGCACAGCCTAAAAATCTTACTTACCAAAAGCTTTTGTTGAACTGGATGATGTTGTGAGAACCCAAAAAAACAAAGACTTGAGACCTGCAACATGAGTATGTGACAATTTTATTAGTTCTTGTAAATCTGTGTAGAAATCTGTTTTTTTTTTAATTTCATGGATTGCTTACTATTACTTTTGATTTATGTACTACCAGTGTTGCTTGTTTGGATGCTCCAGTCGCGCTTCAAGAAATCCTCTACTACTGGTGTTGCTTGTCCAGATGCGTTTCAAGAAATTCTCTAGTACATGCAACTCGGGAGTTTCCTTTCTCCTTAGAAAGTAGCTGGTATAGCCAAACTCGTCCTTCTTTCAACTTTACAACAAAAAAAAGTACTTTGCAGAAGTTCTTTAGATTATGTTCCTTCTCTAAAGTTCCAGAGGAGCTTCTTTAAGAAGAAAAACATAAATGTTATATACTGTGTATATTCATATAATGTTATTTGCATTTGCAAGAAACGTGGTTCACATATATAAAGATATATAAAGATGGTGAAAATGTTACTTCTAACTCTGGAATTGCAACATATTTACACATCCATATCAAAGATATCGTAGTTTTCAAACTTTTTTGAGATGCATGAATTTAAACATAAAAAATTATTGAAACAACTTGTTCTTTGTGAACTTTGTATGGAAATGTTTACAGCATGCGCTGTTAGCGGAGTGGTGTATTGTTTGGTGATGCATGTGTCCTGCACCCCCTGTTATTCCTATTTCTACCGAAAGAAACTACGTGCCAAATTCAACTTGGAAGAAGATCCTTGTGGAGACTTCCTTGTTCACTGTTTTTGTGAGCACTGTGCTCTATGCCAGGAATACAGAGAGCTCAAATATAAAGGCTTGGATCCAGCTCTCAGTAATATATTTAGATATATGTAGCAATGAGTTGTATTTGTGCATGCTATTGCAATGTTACTGATGTAGGACCTGGTTTGGTTTATGTTGTTGCAGGGTGGTAGGTAAATTTGGAAAGGTGGTTCACGAGGTTCGGGTAAATCAACCCAACCAGCTATCGAACCAACTAGCTACAGGTTCTAGCTTCCATCTTGTAGCCCACGAACTAGCACGAGGTTGGCCATAGTAGCTGTGGTAGAGTGCCCCGTAGTTACTATCCCTATTTTGGAAGTCTATCTACCTGTGGCAGATGCCTTACCTTGCCTTCCTTGTCTGCCTGTAATGTAAGTAATAAAATTAAGAGGGAACAAGTGATTAGTGCTTTCATTATAGATACCTAAAACTCTGAACCTGTATTTTGGGTCTTGCTACATACAATTTCTCTTTCTTTGCTTCAATGAAATGCATTATGTTGAATTCTCTGAATTCGTTGTTGACTTCATAATTTCTCCAAGTTGTTCAGTACGGTGTGTAATGAGAGTAATTGAGCCATATGCAGTGTTGTAAGAAGAATCAAAGACCTACTTCGTTCCTTGGGTGTTTGCAAATTGCAGAAAGCTAATCACTTTCACTTAGTTTTCATAGAGACGATTCCTCATTTCCATATCATCCAAAGGAAAAAAAAATTAGAGACGCCATAATATTTTGGTCTGCTACAGAGAAATAAGCTACACGGATGCAAAATTGTTTAAGTGAAATGCATTGTGGAATACCAAGATAGTCCGAGACTGTGAATACCAGGATACATTTAGATTGTTGTATCCTTGTCCGTGAAGTCGTGCATGAGGCCCAACCTTCATGGAGCCACTTCCTTGTTTCAGAAGAACATTTTTCTAGGTTTCCCACCACACTGTGTCAAATCTCCTCCATCCCATGGCGTAGCAATATAAGTTGAAGTACACATAGAAAAAGTCGCTTCTCTCTTGATGGAAATATCTTGAAGCAACCTTTTCTAACTCGGTTTTTGGCAGGGAAAGAAGGTAGGTTATACACGACCCTTGGTTTTAACAAAGCAAAAAACAATGATTGTTGTATACAACAAACTAATATTTACAGATATAAGATATAACTTGCGATTGCGAGAAAATAATTTGTTTGTGTTGTTTGAAGCTAAAAACTTCATTGTTTTGTTGTATACAACAAACTGATATTTACAGATATAGGATATAACTTGTGATTGTGAGAAAATAATTTGGGTAGCTTGGGTAGTCTCATAAGTTATAAAAATATTTATATATTGAAAATACTTAATAAACATATTCTTGGAAAACCCATTATTACAAATTACAAAAAATATTAAGAGAACAAGTGAAGACAATACTTATAATAATAAGAATCTTATTCTTCTCTTATCCTGACAGTACTCTAATCAACGCTCGATTGACATTCTAATCTGGGTTGGTCCAATCTAGCAAGTGCTCTAATCTGGGTTGGTCCAATCCAACAATAGAAACAGATCCCACAAATACAAATTATACCAGGCTAAGAATGCGTCAATGCCTAAATTAAACCACAGTACACACAGAAGTGGCAGTCCTCGATTGAAATGATGTGCAATATGCTCTCCTCATCAAAAGCTACAACCTACCACTTCTGTAAACCACATTCTCTCCTCATCAAAGCTACAACCTACCACTTTAAATGATCACTTCCTTATGGCAGGGCTTGTTGCTTACATCTCCCCTTGTTTGAATTGGATATCACCAATAATTTCTGAGTGCTAGCCTTTCCATTATGCACCTTTCTCCATTAGTTGATGTCTTGAAAATTTATTGAATTGGTATTCTAGAAGACAAAATGGAAAAACATGGAATGTATTAGTTAATTTGAAAAAGTGTGATAACTATTATGGCCCAATTTTGTATAAGTACTAGTGCAAAGACAAGTTCATTAGAATACAAATCTATAGAGAATTAACTATGTAAAAGTGCAAAAGTTTGAGTATGTGGATTCCAAAGAACCATATTATAAATACTATGTGCCCCATCTCTCTGAACCTCTATGCATGTTTCCAAAGTAACAAATCGAACAAATCTTTTTGTATGAATCATTACAGTTGGAAGATTACCTATTATATTCTAGAATATTCTATAACCACTCCAATTCACTATACATATGAGAATTACCATGTAAGAGTGGAGATTTTGGAATATGAAGATATTATTTTGAGAGGTCTTCTAAGATTTATGCTCTGTTATGAGTTCCACATATGACTTGTTATGTAATGATTAACCTACTAATACAATGGAGTAATGTTCCACTCATGTGTATGTATTTGTGATGTATATTGATGAGCTGTATGTCAGTGTATTTATTGTAAATGCATTAAGTTTTTTTAACATGAATAAATTCCACTAAAGGTTTATAATGGAATACATACCCCATTAAATATTTAATATCTATATATTAATTAATAAACAACTATCATACATGMCTCRAAGGATACCTCCTTCYATTGGAAGGTTGAATATATCAACATACTACACTACTATGTGTTGAAATAATGTAACTGCAAAGTGTATTCTAATTATTATTGTGGAATTATTCATTAGATCAATCCCCATTGCAGATTGATCATGTCGGATATTGTAAAGGACCAAATCCCCTTTTGCGGATTGGTCAAAATATAATTGTAATAGGTAGAATAAGAAGTCGGCCCCAGAATATATTAAAGGTGGTTATAACCACCCAAATTGAGAATTCAGCCCTGCCAGTGAAGAGACACTTCCACAAGTGCCAGAATTGTATAAATAAGGAGGCCAGTGTCTCACTTAGACACACACTCACTTGTTCATTGAGAGACAAGTTTCGGAGGTGTAGTTGGAGAAGAGAGAGAGAGAGAGAGAGACATTCTTGGGAGAGGAATTTATGTATTTGTTTGAGTTATCTCTTGGCATTGTATTGGCTATCTATAATGAGGAAGTTTTGTTGGGTTTTCTCCCCCATGAGGGTTTCCCAGGATAAATGATGTGTCTCTTGTGATTGTGTATTTCTCAGTGATCCTATATTATGTTATTTTTATTTATTGAAATGCAAAGAACTCTAATAATAGCTTAAATCTTAACATGGTATCAAAGCTAAGCTGAAGAGAGCATCTTTCACAAGAGAAAGTGAAAAATGTCACTGTTGTCGTACATGCAAATTAGGGATTTTTGTTGATGAAGTATTTCAGCCCTAAAACCATCTAGAAAAGTGCACCCTTCCTCAAGGATCACTTTGGCATCCTCAGCGCAAATTTTCAGTGGCTAGATCTCCTAGAAAGTGAAACCCTAGTTTTCACAAAGTACCAAAAAACCAAAGTACCAAAAGTACTAGAAAACCAGAAGCACCAATCCAGAAATCTGCAAGTCAAGTTTGAGGGGTTAAAAGTTGGATTTTCATAAATCTGACTGCACCAACTTACTCGCCTCAGCTCAGCACATCTATCCCCTGGATCAGAATTTCAAAATTCAAAGTTTGAAAAATTAGGGTTTCCTCATAAAACCCTAAGTTGCAGTTGCAGTTGCAATCTCAGAACCAGTTGCATTTGCAATTTCATTTGCAGTACCAGTTGAAGTATCAGTCGTAGTACCAGTTGCAGTCACCCTTGAAATTTTCAAGAGTTGGTAATGATTACCGTCGCTGCCAGATGGTGCCACTACCTGCAAATGCTATTAGAGGTATGTACTCACATATGTTTAAATGGTTAAACTTTAAAGAGTATTTGCAGGAGAAGGGATATCTTTCCATAGATCTAGAAGGATCTCAAGATCCAACACATTCAGAAGAATAATGCAACTCAGGTTTGATTATTCTGATATGCATCTATTTATTATGACATTATTTTGATCAGTGTTGCATGTTGAAGCTATGATCAAATTATTAGATGGATTAAAGTAGAGATCATAGAGTTTATTCTCTAACCTAACCTTATGTCAAGAGAGCGTATTTTCCTAGTACAAAAGACAAGTTGAATAAAACACTCGTCATCTTGAGTAAAGGAGACTTGGAAGGAAAGTAGAAGCACACTCAAGGACAAGACTCCGGGTTCCAGGAGAAATCTCTTGTGTTAGTTCCAGGTTGCTCTGGAGGAATGTTTGATCACAACACTATGAGAATGTTGACCTCATTTCATATTGTACTCCTTACCTTTAATATTTCCTTTATGCAAGTTACAAGTGATAGCTCTAAAGGAGCTACTGTGATGATTGTTCGTGCTATTACTTTATATTATCAAAAGGATATTATTCTTGATTGTTGTTTTGTTGACCTTGTTCTAGGTCACAGGTAATAACCCTGAGGAAACTATAGTGAAGGTTGCAGAAGGAAACGTACTAAAGGAGAAACCATAAATGAAGCAATCATCATTGGAAAAGAAGAAAATGGCTTGTATAAGCTAAAGGGTCACTCAGAAGTTGCCATGGCCCATGCCATTGAGAATCCATGTGAACTTTGGCATAGAAGATTAGCTCACATCAACTACAAGGCACTACCATACGTATGCAAAGTTGTCAAAGGTCTACCAAAACTCAAGGTTGACCATGAAGGCGTGTGCAATGGATGTGCACAAGGGAAGAACATCAAGAACCCTTTTCTGAAG
Organism: Picea engelmannii; assembly: GCA_009831015.1. NCBI lineage: Eukaryota > Viridiplantae > Streptophyta > Pinopsida > Pinales > Pinaceae > Picea > Picea engelmannii. Next base: position 525,311 of record ML784795.1, read on the forward strand.
AGAGACAACAAAGTTGAAGGAGTCCTAGAACTCATTCATTCAGATGTGTGTGGCCCAATGCCATCATCCTCCATTAGTGGGTATGTATACTATGTATCATTTATTGATGATTATTCTCGTAAGACCTAGGTGTATTTTTTGAAATCTAAAGATGAAGTGTTCAGCAAATTCAAGGAATTCAAAGCCTTGATAGAGAATATTTCTGAAAGAAAGATCAAGATACTCAGGTCAAATAATGGAGGATAATATACCTCAAAAGAGTTTGTGAACTTCTACAAAGATGTTGGGATCAAGAGGGAACTCACTACTCCCTATAATCCTCAACAAAACGGTGTAGCTAAATGAAAGAATAGAATGATAATGGAAGTTGTGAAGAACATGATCCATGATCAAGATCTTCCAATGTTCTTATCGACAGAAGCAGCAATGACGGCCTTGTCCCATAGTGCACTTAGGTTCAATACCCCGAAAGAGATGTTCACCGGAAAGAAACCAGAGGTAAGACATCTCAAAATATTTGGTTGCCTAGTATTTATACATATTCCAAAAGATAAGAGAAACAAGTTGGAACCCTCGGGAAAGAAGGGAATATTTGTGGGATACTGTGAGGTCTCCAAGGCCTTCATGATTTATATACCAGGTCACCATCACATTGAGATCAACAGGGATGTGACCTTCGATGAATATGAAATGCTCAAGAAATCGAGAAGATGCCAGCTTGAAGAAGTATATGAAAAGGAACCCGTAATCCCCAGAATTGCAAAATCGGTGAGGGAGGTTCCCAAAGATGTAGAACTAGTGAGGGAAGTCGTAACTTCCCCTGATGAGGAAACTCTAGAAGATCATGACATAGTAGAATTTCAAGAACCTCCTCAAATGACGATGTCCCATTAAATAAATCTTGTTTGGGCAAGAGATCTTATTCAATATGGAGAGATGTGTGGTGTTCCCGAAGGAACCATGAGACAGGTGAAGAGACCTAAGCCATTCTCTAGTTATATGGCTTTGATGTGTGATCTCCTAGAGAAAGAGCCTACTTGCTTTGAAGAATCCATTCAGAAGAAAGAATGGGCAGATGCCATGACAGAAGAATACCAATCCATAATAAAGAACGATGTATGGGAAATAGTTCCCAGACCGAAGAGTAAGGATGTGGTATCTTCCAAATGGATTTTCAAAATAAAACATGTTGTTGATGGAAGTATTGAGAAGTAAAAAGAAAGATTTGTAGCTCATGGATTTTCTCAAAAGGAAGGCATTGACTATGAAGAGACATTCTCTCATGTATCCAGATACACTTTGATCAGAACCATCATAGCCCTTGCAGCTAAGATGAAGTGGAAGTTACACCAGATGGATGTAAAGACAACTTTCCTAAATGGTGTCATCGAAGAAGAGGTGTATATAGAGAAACCTCAAGGATTTGAAGTTGAAGACATGAAGTCTCATGTCTGCAAGCTGAAGAAGGCTCTGTATAGATTGAAGCAAGCTCCTAGAGCTTGGTATGGCCGGATAGACAATTTCCTAACGAGCTTGGGCTTTACCAAGAGTAAAGCAGATTCTAACCTCTACTTCAAGGTTATGAACGATGAGTCGGTGATATTATTGTTGTATGCGGATGACTTATTCTTAACCAGAGAAGAAAATCTCATCATTGAATATAAGAAGAGGCTCGCCTCAGAATTTGAGATGAAAGACCTTGGCCTAATGCCTTATTTCCTAGGTCTTGAGGTATGGCAGAGTCCAGAGAGGATCTTCCTTAACCAAGGGAAGTATGCAGTCGAAATCCTGAACAGTTTCGATATGTTAGAGTGAAAGTCCATGAATAGACCCATGGAAACAAAGTTGAAGCTGTTGGTCGACACTTCATCAGAATTGATTGATGCCACATTGTATAGACAGATCATTGGATCACTGATGTACCTGACGAACACCAGACCAGATATTTTTTTTTTCCGTGAACACCTTGAGTCAGTTTCTGGTAGAACCCAGACATGTTCACCTAGTGGCTGCAAAACATGTGATGAGGTACCTTAAGGGTACATTAGATTGTGGTCTCGGTTATGATGGAGATCATGATTTCACATTGAGTGGGTACATTGATTCAGATTGGGATGGAAGTGTTTTTGATAGGAAGAGCACTTTAGGATATTGTTTCAGTTTTGGATTAGCCATGATCTCATGGCAAAGTAGGAAGAAATCCAGCATTGATCTCAGTACAGCGGAAGCAGAATACATTGTTGTGTGTTCTGCTAGCTGCGAAGCTATATGGCTTTGTAAGTTGTTGACCGGTCTATTTGACCTAGAGATGGAAGCAACCACGATCCTATGTGACAACCAGAGATTCATAAAGATGACAAAGAATCTTGTATTCCATGACAGGTCGAAGCACATAGAGATCCGATATCATTACATCTGTGACATGGTGCAGAGAGGAGTCATAAAGCTCCAGTACGTTAGCATGGATGAACAGGTTTTCAATGTGTTGACCAAGCCTCTATCTCCTGTAAATTTTGAGCACTTTTGAGATAAGATTGGTATAGTCTGAAAGGACCTTCCTCGAAAGGGGGAGTAGTGTTGAGATGAGATGTGACTAGTACTATGCTTCCATCTTGATAGTTGTGACATAAAGCCAGTCTAGTATATTGCTTCTATATTTATTACAGTGACGTAAAGAAAGACGATGAGATGAGATGTGACTAGTACTGTGCTTCTTGATAGTTGTGACGTAAATCCAATCTAATATCTTTCTTCTAGATTTATTGTTGTGACGTAAAGCAAGACGATGAGATGAGATGTGACTAGTATTGTGCTTCCAGCTTGATAGTTGTGACGTAAAGCCAATCTAGTATCTTGCATCCATCTTGATTGTTGTGACATAAAGAAATACGAGTATCTTGCTTCCATCTTGATTGTTGTGACGTAAAGCAAGATGAGTATCTTGCTTCCAGCTTGATTGTTGTGACATAAAGAAAAACGAGTATCTTGCTTCCAGCTTGACTGTTGTGACGTAAAGAAAGACGAGTATCTTGCTTCCATATTGATTATTGTGACATAAAGCAAGATGAGTATCTTGCTTCCAGCTTGATTGTTGTGACGTAAAGCAAGATGAGTATTGTGCTTCCAGCTTGATAGCTTTGATGTAAATCCAGTCCAGTATTGTGATGATGATGTGTTAGTTTTATATTAATTCATATTGATGCAGATGATGATTGCATTCCTTTGAGAATGATGATGTTTTCGATGAGAAAACTTCTGATGATTTATAGATACGCCAGACGGTGTTCCAAGATGATATTGATGATGTTGTCCTCTCACCCACCTGATGTTGTTGATGATGTTGTCCTCTCTCTTGCCTGATGTTGTTGAAGAATACCCTTCTTGTTAAGGGGGAGTGTTGAAATAATGTAACTGCAAAGTGTCTTCTAATTATTATTGTGGAATTATTCATTAGATCAATCCACATTGCAGATTGATCATATCGGCTATTGTAAAGGACCAAATCCCCTTTTGCGGATTGGTCAAAATATAATTGTAATAGGAATAATAAGAAGTCAGCCCCGGAATATATTAAAGAGGCCCCATAATATATTAAAGGTGGTTATAACCACCCAGATTGAGAAGTCGTCCATACTAGTGAAGAGACACTTCTACACGTGCCAAAATTGTATAAATAAGGAGGCTAGCGCCTCATTTAGACACACACTCACTTGTTCATTGAGAGACAAGTTTCGGAGCTCCAGTTGGATAAGAGAGAGAGAGAGAGAGAGAGAGAGAGGCACATTCTTGGGAGAGGACTTTCTGTATTTGTTTGAGTTATCTCTTGGCATTGTATTGGCTATCTATAATAAGGAGGTTTTGTTGGGTTTTCTCCCCCATGAGGGTTTCCCAAGATAAATGATGTGTCTCTTGTGATTGTGTATTTCTC
>ML784795.1:537185-559983 GCA_009831015.1 Picea engelmannii
AATATTGAGTTTACCAAACACATATTCAATCGTGTTCCAAGCTTCTTTGGGGTCATCAATATCTTGAAGGTGGTACCTTAAATCAGGAGAGATGGAAATTTCGATTAGTCCACGTGCTTCGTCATTCCTATTATCCCACTTGGTTTTTTTATCAACATCAGTGGATGTTTTTCCCTTCCCAAGGTAATCCGGTACAAACCTTTACTTCTTAATAAATATTCCATACGAGATTTCCATTGGAAGTAGTTGTTGTTGGTAAGCAAGACAGTACTTGTAGAAGCCATATTAAATATGCATATAATGTGGATTTAAAACCTGAAACTAATGATTTGGATGGAAATAGCTCGAAAAGTTATGCGGTTTTAAAAAAATGGCACTGAAAATGGACTTCCGATGTTAGAGTTATGCCATTTTTAAAAAAGGCACAATCGGTAACCAAATGACCACGTGATTGTGTAAGTTGATTTATGAAGTGACCCACTTTTATAAAGAGAAGTGGGGATCACTTTTACAATGAAGTTACTTTATAACAGAAAAGTTGCATGCAAAATAAATAACTCTAAAATAAAATATTAAAGCTACTTATAGTGATTCACTTTTATACTTGAAGTGAAAGACACTTTACAATTTTAGCATGAACTTTTTCAAAAAAGGTAACAAAAGAGAGACTTGAACTCAAGACCTCTTACTTAATAAGGCAACTTTTAACCAAATGATCTAGCAAAACATATTGTAATGTTCAGAAGGAGGAGTGTTGTTGTTGTTGTTGTTGAAGACGGCCTTGGAGAGCATGTTAAAAAAAAACTCTTTTCACACAAGAAAAAAAAAATGCTTCTCGATGACAACAAGGGTTAGATCTCGGTTAGCTTACCCGGAAGATGCTCATTTTCCTATCTGTTTCTGATTTTCCGAGATCACACAGGGCACGGGGAAAAGAGAATACACAGATCTAAAAGAGTAGCAACCCATAAATAAATAAAACAAAATTGAAATAAAACCAAAATACTACTCTGCAAAAATTAAAAAAAATGCATATTCAAGCTTTATACCTCTGGATCTGACTGTAATGGTTGTATCTTGGGAAAATGGAAACATTTTCTAGTGAAACGAAAAGTGTTCCTAAATGAAACAAGCACTCTGGACACAAAGGAATAGTCCTCTCAGCCCAGAAATGTACGAAAATTACAGAAAGTGGAGATGAGGCAACTCAGCTTCACGATCTCGATCTTCAACAGGAGCGGGTCTTCAAATAGGCTCTAATACCATGTTCGACAACACAGGTATTCCAACAGAGGACAAACACCTTCAGTAACCAATCACATAACCAGATCAAAGATCAACACACCGATGTTTTCACGTGGTAAAAACCCTACGGGGAAACATCCACAGCCCCAGCCAACGTGGCCACTTGGAGCAGTTTATTAATGCAAAGAAAAAGATTACAAAGAGATTTTACAAGAGAGTTTCTCACAATCGATCATCGGCAAATGACCCTCCATGCTCTTTAAATATATATCATGGACCGATCGGGTGTTAAGCCACGGATCAATGGTCGTTAAGATCGAGGAGAGTATGAACCGTCGGATCACTCTATGTAGGGAACATATCGTGACCGTCGGATTTCCTAACTACAAATGCATACTAAAGAAACATACTAGAAAACACACTTTTACCTAACGACACAATAGACCAAGTAGATATTACTAACTCCTAAGTGTCTAAATATCCTAACAAATAGAACAAAATTGAAACGAATATAATCGAACTCGAACCCATTACATAACTCCATTATTTATAACTTTCCCATGGGGATTATTGGCTTATTGATTCCATTGTTAAGATTTATTGATTTTGTGTCCTTCTGGCATGCACTCGAACATTCCAGATCTTTCTACTTCTCTTCCATCTGGCGCATCACTCTTTTTCCTTGGTGGTGCACTAACAGTTAGCTTTCCACCCCTTGTATATAATGTTGATGTGATATGGGGTTCCGCAAAACATTTTTGCATCCGCAAAACTAGTTTTTCAAAACAAAGGACCCAACATGCCCCAACCACAATCCTTGACTCATCCTGAGTCAACCTTTCTCCTCTTTTCTCTTCTCTCCCTCAAACAGAGGGCCCAACTCTAGTACAATTTGCAGTGCTTGTTGTCGAAAACTGTCATATTTTTCAACCTTGTCCTACAATTTCCTTGCTAAAATTGACGCACCCGCAACAAATTCTTGTGCGAAATTGAAATTAGGTACCTCAGGCTTGGTATCCAACAAAGCATTCCACTTTGTATAAGCAATTTCATCCAACTACTGTAGCGGAATGTATTCCTCTTGTACTATAGCCCAAAAATGTCAGAGTGTTGTCTTCATTGCTCTGTTAACTTCATCCATAGCATCTAGCATATCATTCTCATCTTGGATATCGACAAACTTAGTTGAATTCTCTATGGGATCATAAATGATCTCATATTTTTCATGCATATTTTTAAGCCTAGTGCGCAACTCTTCGATGGGATTACTACGTTGGTCCAACAACCCAACCCAGTCTGTGACCATATCAAAGAGTCAACGATATTCCTCGGCCCGGGAATGCAGCGAGGATTTAACATTGGTACCTTCTTCAACTACATATGTAAGTTTCTGAAGGATCTTTTTGGGTTTCTCCTTTTCATTTAACTTGAATGTGACTGCCTCCTATTATAGAGTATCTATTTTGGCAGCCAACTCAAACCATGCATCGAAAATAAGGCCAAATTAGTCAGGTGGTGCAACCGGTATGATATCTTCTGAAAATTCAAGAATGACCTGGCGAAAATATGGCCAAAATTTAGAAAACTTGTCGAGAATGGATGCAATAGTGGAATCGACCTATACCCACAAGTTCTACTCAATTGATTTGATAGCAGTGGATTTAGTGACAACATCGTGTAAGGATTATGTTTTTTGTGTGAGAGCTTGATTGGCATGTTTGACTACTGTGATCCTTGGTTCCAGTTGATGAGTTGAGGCATGAATAAAGTACAGAATGTATGATGTATCCCATGTGGAAAATTCTCCATTGATGGAAACATAATCCCAAGGTGGTCACGAAGCAAGCGACTGACCTCTTGCAATAGAGAGATCTGAAAATCTTGGGGTACCAAAACCCTCTGGTGTAGGTGAGTGAGCTATGAGAATATTCACAATCTGATTGATGACATCTGGTGGAATTGTTGCCAGCACCTACGTCTTCTCTAAGTAGAGCTCTAAGATAGCTCGTCGTTGTTGAGGATCCTATAGAAATGACACAATATGTTTCTTGACAGAAGTAGTGCTTTGCGTTGACTGAGTATTATATGAGGCATCGAGTAGGTCTTGTGGAGGGTCCTCATCCATAGGAACATGAGTTTCAGGCCCTGTCTCTAGTTGTAGCTGATTGATCATCTCGAGAGTCGATTGTTGGGGGACTGGAAGTTTTGAGATCTGGCGAGAAGTGGAAGGGAGTGAACCAATAGTTGTAGCGGGTTGAGCAGTAGGGTCGAGCGCAAGTGTATAAAAATGAGTATGGGGAAGGGATACAAGTGGCATGTGTGCGACTGTGGTGGACCCACCATTATATGGAGGGTTGGCTTCCTCAACAATAGTGGAAGGTTGGAGTTGTTCGGGTGGGTCATCAAGGATATGGATGATGGGGGTTGTGGATGGGGAAGTGAATGAGGTAAAAAATTTATAGCACATCTGGGGTGGTGTGGTATGCACTGGAGGGGGGTTGGTATGTGCAGAAAGTGGGACAATGTGACTTTGTGGTGAGATAGAGGAAAGGGGGGTAGCCTAAGTGATGATAGTATCATCGGCGGATTGGGATGGGTATTTGGTATGGAACTTCTTCTGAGGAAGAACAGAAAGTGGGGTGTGTCGTAATTGCTTACCTGAGATTGTAATGTCGTCAGGAATGGAAGTGAACAGAATCTAAAGTGTGTTATCGATCAATGCTTCCTCTTTGGCTTCCTCTGGCTCGTCCTATGAATTTTTAGGTGTCTCGGTTTTCTTGCTCATGCTAGGGATAACATATGATGTCTGTGATGGAGAGAACCTTTTTGCAATGGTAGGAATCACATAAGTGACATCGATCTTCTTATTTTTGACAATGACCCTAGGCCACGATGTGACTTCCTTAACGAGCCCAAAATCATCCAAGTAAAATGGTAATGGTTGCATATGAAAAAGAGACAGGTCTGCCCCTAGAGGCTGCACAAATGTATGATCTTGGCTCATTCCAAACCATATATTATGGGTATGCCTATTGAGTAGCGCATGTGGAATTTGGGTCCACTGTGTTACAAAAATGATCTCATCATACCATTGTGTGAAGGTGGCATTATGAGCAACCTCATTGGTAGATGAAAGGAAAAAATGCCATGGGTCAAAGAGCTTGGTGATGTGGCCATCTGTATTGTGAGAATTGTTGTGCCCCCGTGGTGGTTTCCACTTCCACATGGATAAGGCAACAAGCAATATCCATATATAAAATAGCCCAGTTGGTCATGCACATTCACACAATCCTGGAACAGTTCAGTGAGAAGATATTTTCACCAGTTCATAGGGGCACCATTCTTATTGAATTATGCCACTACGATGATGTCCAAAGTACTCTCTCCCTTCATGTACTTATGCATCACTTTCCCTACAATCAGATAGAAATCCATACAGACCTTCTCATCATTAATTGGTGCAATGTGTGCTCCTCGACCTTCGTGGTGTGTACCATATTTTTTGTATAGTTTTAAATCCCCCTTCTCTTTACCTTGCTTTCCCAATCCTTAAAAACCTTTGGTGACATTCTGGCCTTGCATGGACAACCCAGTGAGCATGTGGATATCCTCTACATGGATTGGGTAGGCATGGTCTAGCCACAGGGAACTATTGTGCACTCTGCTAATCAATAATTTGGTGTAGTGTATCGCTTCTTCGGTAGTACCAAACACCAGCAGGTTGTGGAGACACAACAAAGTATAATCATGCAAGGGAATGTAATTAGGATTCCACTACCACTAGAACTCTCCATCGTGCAATGTAGTGCAATCCATGAAAGCATTGGTATCCAGGAGGGGGAATTCGGTAACATCGGTAAAATCAAGGTCGAACAACCTAGTTTGTTCGACCTTCCCATGTAGATCTCCTTGAATAATGACCCATGGATCAATGAAATATGTTGGAACAATGGTTTGGATGGCCCCTCGACCAGTTGTACGAACCATTGGAACAGGTCGACATTGGTAAAAAAATAACATAGGGGGGTGAAGGCTTGGACAAGGGATTACAAAGTTCTCAAGAGGCTCCAGGACTGAGCCTACATCAAGCACAAGAGGAAAACAATAGATGAATCCATCGGCCAAATATGTGTTTATAAGTGATATGTGGAAGATGTCGAGATGACCATGCATTGAATACTACAAGGTGACAAGATTGGGTAATAACACCGACTCAATCCATCGAGTGCAGCATAAACTAGGATGTGATATGGGTAACTAAATGCATAACTAGAAAGTTGGTAACGATATAGTATATCAACTCAAAAAATCAATGAGCGGGTGAGTGGTTAACCATAAAAAGGTGGAAAATTGTTAACTTTTAAGTGACGATGACAACGGAGACATAATGACAGGTAAAAAGGTACTAACGGATTTTAACGACCCACGTGGTGACACAAGATAACAATATTCGAATTTCAGTAGCATTAATTATGAGAGGATATGACTACGACCTCCACAACCAAAAAATGAATATCTATGTTGGATGAATTAGATAGGACAACAAAGCACTAAGAAACATAAACAAAGAACACATCATCATGTACTGCCAGAAAGTAAAATAGATACAAAAATGGAAATCCTACTTACTAACCCACTCTCAAAACTAGGAGCATAATAAAACTATAATTATGCAGCAGAAATGTAGGGCTTCAGGCATGCGCCATTCACCCATCTAGTTCAAAGAACTTCGTCGAGTTGTGTTAATTTGAGAGCTCTAGATTCATGGATTTCTGCAACTATAAAAGGACCAATCCAATGGATTTGGAGCTTTCCCGGATGTGTATGATACTTGTTGTCATATAAGAGCACAAAATCACCCTACGCAAATGAATTACTCTTTATATGTTAATCATGCGAGGAATTTTGTTGGGATTTCTCCACAGTCTGATGAAAATATGCTAGGAACCTAGCTTCCTCAATTTCCAACAATTCCTCCACCCAGCCAAAATGGATTCATCCTCGGTCATCTTGGTAGCTTGTGCAATGAATAAACTTGGGGTGAGAAACTATGTTGGCACAACTGCTTCTCGACCATATACCAGTTGGAATGGGGTGTACCTATATAATCCCTTCGTGGTAGTCTGGTCTACCCATAACAAAACCGGAACTCATTCATCCCAATCATCCTAATTTTCGCAACAAACCTTAGTCATCCCCATATTCAAGATTTTGTTAAATGCTGCTATTGTTCTGTTAACTTGTGAATGATAAAGATTGTTCTAATGATGTTGAATAAAAAAATATCTAGTAAGGATCGGTATAGTTTCACTGAGAAAGTGATCTCTTTGGTCACTAGTCAAGTTGTGAGGACAACCAAAACTGGTAATAAAATTCTCAAAAAGAAACCATGTTGCAATGGTCGTAGAGAAATCCAGAAAAACCTATGCTTCATCCCAATGAGTCAAGTATTTAGTTGCGGTAATTATGTATCTAGCCTTGGAATGCTTAGTTGTAGGATTTATCGAACGACTGAAATAAACAACCCATTTTTCAAAAGGTTGTAGTGCGCGAACAGGGTGCAGAGGAAAATCATCATGACATGATGGTTTTCCACTCTATGACATACATCGTAGACTAGAGCATACTCATTAGCATATTTAAATTCTATAGACCATCATAGTATTTTCTGTAAGATATTTCTAGCAGTTTCCTTTCAGGCAATGTGTCCTCCTGCAACTCCATTGTGACATTCCCATAGAATATTAGTTCATTCATGGTCAAGCACACAACACCGCAAGATATTATCCAATCCCAATTTGTAGAGTTGGCCCACAATCAGTTGATAATATGTTTTCCAAACCACTAGGTGTCTCTTTTTTGTTGTGGAATATCCTATTGACATAGTACCAATAGTCAAAAATAGGGAAATGTCTGAAAATAATCAGGAATGACCTCAATGCGGAACATATCTTCATTTGGGAGTTGGTCATCTACATGTCCACCACTTTATCTAGATTTTAGGCGAGACAATTGATATGGCCCAACATTTAACTTGCCATCCTTAACAATGACCTCGAAAGAGAACTCCTGAAACAATAAAAACCACCTATAAATGTGACCTTCTAACATGGGTTTGTTCACCAAATACTTCAAAGAAAAATGGTTAGTAAAAAACTTAAAATGACTTCCAAGTAAATAATGCCTAAACTTTTTTAAAGCATACACCATATCCAAACCTTCCCTTTCGGTTGTGGTGTAATTGTGTTCATCTTGTGAAAGTTTGTAACTGGAAAAATATATAGGATGGTCCAAGTTTTCATCCCCTGGTTGTGCAAGAATGGAGCCCAGTGCAACTACAAAGGCTTTAATATGGACATGAAATTCAACTTGCTATTTAGGATAATTCATAATGGGTGTGGTGTTCAATTTCTATTTTATCAAGTTGAATGCTTTATCACAAGCCTAAGTCTAACGAAACCCTTTGGATTTCTTGAGAAGTTGTTCCAAAGGTGTCGTTATGCTTGTGTAAGCCCTGATAAATCATCGATAATAACTAGTATGGCCTAGGGTCATGTGCAACTACTTGACAGTGATAGGAGGATGCATATTGAGAATAACTGCAAATTTAGCAAGATCGACTAGCACTCCTTCCCAACAAGCAATATTCCCTAACATATTTCCAAATGGTACGCAAAAAATACATTTTCGCAGATTAATGGAAATTTATAACTATCTACAATGATCCAACATCAAGCGTAATATCCCAAATTTCTATTTAAGTAAGTTGTATATAGTCCAATCATCTAGGTATACCTCAAGGAACTTATGAATGAAATCGTGAAATGTTGCGATCACAATCCGAGAAAATATTGTTGGGGTACTCTTCAGCCCGGAAAGCATAACATTGTTGGGAAATGATCCCCACTCAGTAGTAAATGTATTCTTATTCTTATCTTCCTCAGTGATTCAAACCTAATTATATCCGAAGAACCCATATGTAAATTAATATGCCTAATTTTCTGCTACTTGATCCAGTACCTCATCACTAAAGGGGGTAGGAAAGGGGTCATGTACTCAAGCAACATTCAGGCTTCTATAGTCCACACAAACTCATATATCATATGTATCTTTCTTGGTTTGTATTTCGATAGGGCGATAGAATTGATCCATTCAGCCTTATTGACAGGGGAAATCATCCCAACTGTGAGAATCATATCAATATCCTTCTTCACTTTCTCTTTAACTCGGGGATTTATCTGATATGGCCTATTCTTTATTGGTATTGATTCAGGATTTAACTCTATCCTCATCTCCCCTAACTCTCCCTTAATACCTTTTAGTTTTGATAAATTTGTAGGGAACAGATCCTCATATTCTCACAACAAATCCTATATCTCTGTCACATCTATTCATCCCAATAGTCTCCAATGGAGGCTAGCTTGGGATTCTCATCAATTCCTATATTGACTTTCTGCAACTTCAAGGGTTTGGTATAGGAACTACTGACATCATTTAGGATAGTATATTTAACCTCCCTAGTCCCTTTGGATTCCTAAAATGTCAAATGCCTAAGTTCCTCAAGGTCATCAAGATATTCTAGGTTTCTATCAACAGTAAGACAGACCACAGGTAATCAAACAAGAGATGGGTAAAGATTATGATGAAGGAGGTACTCATGTTTAGTACATATAGTAGGAGGATGCATATGCTTAACTTCATCAGAAAAAAGTATTTTCTTAATCCATTGCAAAGCTAAAGTGATTTCAGGGGACTTACCTAAGAATAAGAAGTCTTGACAGAACTGTCATTGAAGGCTTTCCAAACAACTTGTTTGGTGTCGAGCTTCCTCATGTATATACCAAGTAGTTGGAATATGTCCCAAGGAATGAATAAACTAATGCACCCACCATTGAGAAGGTAGTTTTGAAAATTCCCATACCCGAATACAATGCACTACATGCTCCCTTGGATCCAAAATCCCATCATATAATTCCAAAGCTGACTAGTCCAGATTCAATGAAGTAAGTCGCGAAGGGGGGATAAAGCGATGCTAGATGGAATGCTTTGCTTCATCTGAGGAAGATAAAGTACCCTTATGATTGGCCCACCATAAGGCTAAAAAGGATCGTAATGAAACATCCAATACATGAAGTCTTTGTTCTGGTGCAACTTTATCCTCTACTTCAACAAGAAAAATGGAAAAATATGAAGTTCCATCGTACACGAGTTGTTCTCTAACCTCATATCCAATCCACCTGGATGCTCTAATAGTCACACAATGTCATGAGAAGTTCTCATATCTTGCATGTTGCCATTTTTCAAACACTACCTTTAAATATTCACCTACAGATTCAATATTGCACCAACTTATCGAGCTATCTTCATTTGGGTGAATATAATCCACCCACTTTCCTACAGTCATAGTGTAGAGATGATCCAAGGTATCCTCTTCCATATTCCCCTCTACCAGATCTGAAAAGTGGGGAACGAGGTATGGATCCAGTATTTGGGTTACTTTCACACCATCTACTTCAAAGGTCATGAGTTCCTTCTTAAGATCTATAACAACATAATTCTCATAAGCCTAATTGATTCCAAATAAAGTTGGGTATGGGTCCTTTTCCCCCATGATTTCTATAACCTCAAATTCGTCCATTGTCTTGACTCCATCTAAGTCCACTTCAACATTTTGCATCCTCCCAACAGGGTATATACAATATTGATTGGCCATCCACAATTGAATGGGAGAATAGACCAGCTAGGGCTCACCCATGGCTTCCCAAGTTTTCTTTGGTAGGATGTTGATGTCAGACCCCAAATATAACATAACATCATTAATGTCATAACCGGCGATGTGAGTATTTAGTCTAAATTATCGTCTAGATATCTTCTTCCTTCTCTGTATTCTACCTATATGTCTTTCAAGAAGATGAGCAACAATAAACTCTTATAGGTTTGTTTCAATCTCTAAAATCCCCTTGAGCTTGTTCTGACCTAGGTGAGTTGTTCATCATCCAAAATATCAGAAAGTAAGAGGAACCACAATTCAATAGTCTATTGGGGTCTCACTAGAGGATATTTTTGTGCCACACAATGCTCTATAAGTTTAGGTTGAGGTTCATGGCTTGAGTCTGTAGGTATCGTTATCGCAGGATTAGAAACCCATTGGAATATCTCAGCAACGTCCTTATATAACTATTTTTTAACAAGGGGGTCATATATCACATATTTTGGTACTACCTTGTAGATCTTACTTTGAGTCGAGTTGTCAACATTGGCACTAGTCCTTGTTCCTCCTCTAGTAATAATATTAATATTGGGTTCCTTCTCTTCAATGACAGGTCGGGGATCTGAATTTATCAAATTGGTGCCTCACTGTCTTACGTGATCCTCCCATTTCATGATCAACTTAGGAAAATCCTCGGTGGCATGGGTGTTGTTTCTACAGTGGGAACACCAAGGACATATTAAAAGAGGGAAATCTCGAGTGATATATCCCTACTCATCACAATTATAACACCAAGCTAGACCTCTTCCACCATTTTGTCTACCTCTAAAACCTCCACCTCTACATCCTCTTGCAAAGCCTTGAGGAACTTTTTAAACCCTAAATGTATATCGATCTAGTCTGTCTGCAAGTGAATCCAGCACACGAAACTATTTGGTGGTGTCAGTAGGTGACCCATATAGTTCACAGTAGATTGTGTTTGAAACAGGGGTGTACTTTTGTAGGATTGGGAAATGCTAAGGGGGGTGTTCATGACTTCAATAGATTTCATAATAGTCATTATTCTGAGTACCTTGATGGTTTGGGAGGGAATGGTACTACATAGGGCCATGGAATGGTGTTATATATGCAACTTGCGAAACTCCTCTAGATGGTCCTATTGGTGGAGGCACCATGGGTTGTAGGGGTGATCTAGAATTGGATCTAGGAGCCAAGATGGGTTCGGGAATGCCTAAAAATAAAAGTGCTCAGAATCTATTCAAAATGGATGTGTGTGTAATACTCATCAATACGAACCCGGTGAAACTTGAATGGGCTCAAATGGATGTCATATGATCAAGATGTCGCGATCTATTCATTTTCCCAAACATGCAAAAATTAATGACTGTGCAATCCGTATAGTGCTGACGTGGAAGCTGACTATACAAGCCGTACGGTCGTACATATGACATGGTAGTGATGCGTTGGTGTTGACCGGTAAGTTGATGGTGACAGGTGGACCAGTCAAAGTGTTACACATGGAACCACTACAAGGGTGACACGTGGCACAGGCTAGTGTGGCAAGGTCTTACAGTCGTACGACACGTGGCAGCTAGCTTACATGGAAGGTACAATGGCAGGTATAGTAGATTCTGACGTGGCAGACATGTGGTCGGAAGATGGTTGAATCATGTGCTTACATGTGGCAGTTAGTTGGTGTATGGTACGGTGCCACGTGGCCCAGTAATGGGCTGCCACATGGCACCCATTCATTGGATGTTTTTTTTTTGAAAATTTTTATGGAGCACATGGGATTTGAACCCGTGACCTCTGGTCTGAGTCGGAATCATTTTGGCAAGGTTGAGCTACCAGCCCACCCATGGTGGTCCTTGTTACATAAGGTTCAAAACAATTATTTAAACTTTATACGATGTAAAATAGGCGGAGTTCAGGGTTGGGGCCTACCCCAGCCACCAACGGAAACGTAACCATGCAACCATACCATGTGTCCAATGATTTATTGTTGCCACGTGATTTTTGGTGTAGCCTCGGTGCTTATCATGGAACCGTAACCACATAAATGTTGGTTGCAACTTTCGTGCAGTTTTATAGGGGTTAGCCCTGGTCGGTTGGGCTAGCCTGCCAACCAAGGGCGTAACCACAGGCTTTAGACCAAGAGCTTAACTGCTTACAGTGCGTGGAGCATCAGTTCGTGGCCACATGGGCCCAGCCACATGATTGGGAGCAAACGGAGGAGGGGATAGCCGGTGGGTGCGGGCAGTTAGCTCAGCGTCTGGCCACATGGGCCATACGACCTCATCCTTCGCTAGGGAAAAGGTGCCAGCACCTTAATGGTGCGAAAAAGTCACCTGAGTTGTGGGAAATTGGTGTGTTCCTAGTTTTTTTAAGCAGGAACGCACACAAAGCCGGGTTGAATGCCTGTAGGTGCATTTTGCAGAACAGAGGACTACAAATTATTGGGGAAAACTCCCAGGAGTGTATTTTCTTCAATTTTTGGTCAATCCAGGTGCAGGAAGAGCCCAGCTAGGGGTTTTTGAACATTCTGGAGCCATTGGAGCCATCTATTTGGAATTTTGAGCATTTCAAAGTTTTTTTTAATACTTTGAGTATATTATGGGAATGAACCATTGAGGAGTGCAGGCCATTTCTGGGAGCTTTGTTCATCTGATTTCAGTGTCGTTAGTTTTGTTGGGTTCTTGAGATATGGTATAACAAGACCAAATCCATTTGTAACCTTTTTGGCATTATTAAGATGTACTTTTAAAGCTTTGAACAAAAATAAGAAATCCTCACCCACTGAGACAAAGGCCCAGAGACGTAGGCGAGATTTTCAAACTTCGTTATCACTTTGGTGTTTATGGTTTGTTGTTCTTCATGCTCATATTCAGATCTGTATATTTCTTAATGGATGCCATGTTTCCTCTTTAATTCTTCCTCTTTCATTAAGTTCCTAAATGGTAATTTAACTCATGAAAAACTAACTCAACCATTGTCGTTTAAAAGATCTTTTTGGATCAAGAGGGGGGCTCGAACGCCTCAATCTAGGACATTCCATCATTGTATGGCCCTTGGTATAACAACTAGTACACCATACTTGAGGGTGGGTTTCATTAGGAATGGTCAATTCTTGAATCTTATCAGTCATGGAGGAAATTTCGCCTTGAAGTTGAATAATATTATAGTCATTAGGTGGTCTTATTACTCGCAAGTTGCCAGGATATCCCTCCATCGACTAAATTTTCAAGGCATGTTATAGGTAGTCCCCCAATGTATTTATCCACTACTGGGTTAAGGGAATCTGAGTTAATGGTAAAAGTCCTTGAATGAACCGTTCCTGCTGGTGGTCTTCATGAATGGGGTTGGCTAATTTCCCTATCACATATTTGAATCTTTGGTTATAGTCCCAAACAGATTCCCCATCTCTCTATTTGATTTCCCATAGTTCAGAAAGAGCTTGTTGCTTGGATTGGGGTAGTTTAAATTCAGTGATAAATTTTTGTTTGACTTGAGGTAAAGGAAATGGCTTCCCCTAGGGATTCCCTGGTTCAATGGATTTCATATACCATTTTAATTCCTGACCCATTAACATGGTATGAAAATGAAATAGTTTATTAGCATCCAAGGTTCCATGAGACCATCTGATGGCCTCACAAAGGAACCAATTTTTTTCCACATCCTCATCCCCTTTACCCCATAATTTGAGGTATCGAGTGAGGGATCTGGCGTGTTGATGAACCATGGGAGGATTTTGGGACCCTATCAAGATAAATCCTAGAGGTTCTGGCTGTGATAATACTAAACAAATTTCCAGACTATTGCTTTTGATAACACTCTAACTGGTTGGACTAGAATGAGGAGAAATTATAGGAATTATAGGAGATTTTATTGTAGAATTTACTAGATTGGAATATTTTGTTGAGGGATTGAGCGATCCAATACTAGTTCTTGTGTGTTCATGACAATATTCTTTCACCTGGGGGGTCACATTATGATTCCATATCATATCAGGTCATGTAGTATACTTCACATATTTGAGCGTTGTAGGGGTTAATTCTCCTTCAACTTCTTCAAAGGTTACAGTTGAGTCTTCATCCTCAGTAGTGACTCTAATCGTTATTATTTCTTCCAAATTTTATCAATATCATCTACTCACTCCAGAACTCTCATATTTCTCTCCAAACTTCTTCTTCAACCATTGGCTAGCCAACCTTCCACATAACTACAACTCTTTCAACTTATCTAACTCTCTTGTATGACTCTTCTCAAGGCTAATCTCCTTGTGTGACTGATCCGAAATCGGATCCAGAAGCCTAATAGGGCTTGAAAAATGCTCAAAACTGAAAGTGCTCGGAATGCGACGAAACCTGTGCCATTGCGTCTATCTCATCTTCCTGATTCCGGTGGTATATTTACTTTGTCAAACGGGCTCCGTATGGAGAAGATATTGCGTTCTGTCCGATAAGTCAAACAGGCAAAAAAACAATTGTTGATTGTGCAGTCCGTACAGTCTGTACAGACGCTGACGTGGCATGTCCGTACGCTGATGTGGAAAGTTCGTACAGGCGACACATGGCATCTCTAGGAGACGACACGTGTCAGGCAGATTTGGACGTTTGGGTGTACGGCTGGACCTATTCGAAGGTGAAACGTGTCACCACTGAAAGGGTGACACGTGGCATGGGTGACGTCAGCAGCTGACATGGCAAGCTGACAGAGTAGTACGGCAGAGCTGACGCGAAAGGTTGAGGTGGCAGTACGGTTGACAGGTGGCAAGCACGTGGTCCAATTAGCGGCTGACACGTGGTGTGTTCTGGTTGGTTGGAAAGGTGCCACGTGGCCCAGTCAAGGGCTGCCACGTGGCACCCCATGATTGGTTGTTGCTTATATGTAAAATTGGCATGGTCGGGGGTCAAACCCACGACCTCCCGGAGGGTGAACGGACTGGCAGAACGGGCTAGCCACCCGGGCGGTCGGTGGTGCTTGTAATACAAATGGAAAAAATTATATTTGAATTCGTTTTAAAGTTTAAACCACGGGGAAAAGGGTCGGGGCTTAGCCCCAGCCCTCGGCGTAAAACCACACCACACCACCCGACCGTGACCGGGAGCAGGAGGTAACGGCGGGAATGTTGGCGGATAGGGGTAAGCCCCCAGATTCCGGTCGGGCCCCATACGACCCAGGCCGTTACCAAACTATATAGTGGGGGTTACAACTAAAATAGCCACGGTTTTATAACAATCAAGCCGGATGCCAAGGAACCGGGAGCTAGCACGCCAAAAGGGGGCCAGCGCCATGGCGCGTGGCCATATGGTGTCCATACGACCAGCCAGAGGGGGCGCGCGCCCAGGGTTCGGGGCCTAGCGCTCGATTTTTTATTAAAAGTGGGTTTTTATGCCATAGTTTGGAATTTTAGTGGTTATTCAGCCTATTTTTAGCTGATTCTTCCTGGAGATGAGAAACCAACTTCAAGGCTATATAAACCAGGCCTGTTTGAGGCCATGGGAGAGCAATCAGAGTAGAGTTATGCTGAAGAAAAGCCAAGCCAAATCCATGTTGATGCAGAGAAGCTTTTGAGGAGGAGACGTTGTCGAACCATTTCTGGGAGCTCCGGACGTCCATTTTGCGTGCCATTTTCTTTGCAGGGTTCTTGAGATCTGGATGAACATGACCAGATCAGTCTTGTAGCCATTTGGCATTATATAGATGTACTTTTGAGCATTTGAGCAGAAATAAAGAAGCCTCCCCCACAGAGACAAAGGCCCGGAGACGTAGGCAAAGTTGTGCCAAACTCTGTTATCAATCTGCGTGTTATGGTTTGTTGTTTATTCTTTCATTTCAGATCTACAAATGTGTATATGGATGTTATATTTCCTCTTCTTTCCTCATTCTTTCACTAAGTTTCTCAAATGGTTAATTAACGCATGCAAAATTAAAACTCAACCATAGTCATTTAAACGATCCTACGGATCAATGACTAATTAGGCCTCTTCATCAACTTTCTCATCTTCTCTCACCACTTATTTTCAAGCACCACATCCATTTTCTAATCTCTCTTGTCTCTAACACTCTTCTCATGGATCCTCACCTAAATCACCCACCCCTCATGCGCAAAGGGTTTTACTCAACCATTTCAACCAAAGGAACCGATAACATTCCTTCTTCCACCAGCAAGATCTTCATCCAAAACAAAATTTCTCTCAGTAAGCTCCCTCGGGATCCTTCGAAAAATACTGCTTCTTCCTTTGAGAATGACTGGTGATTTTCCATGGAAAATTTAATGATGTATCCTTCCAGGGTAGTTTGGAACCAAAATTCCATAGCTTGACAAATATGGTGATCCAACTTATGAAGAGCAATGAGTTGCTCAATCGTCCAATTAAATATTTTCTTGATGCGATCTTGAAATTCTATCACTTCTTGTAACCGATTGATCCACTGGTAGACCTCTTCTAGGAATCATATCCAAAATATATCATATTGATCACTAGATGGTTTGGAATATAATATTGTTTCCTCCACATCCCTCAAAATTTTCTTTCGTAAATCAGTTTCTTGAAATATAAACTCGCCACACCTTCTTTCCCACCATATTTCAATGCCAGACTTAAAGATGTAATGCTACATCCTCTGAAAACTTGCTCAGAAGTCAGGTCCCAACAACATAACCATTTTTTGGCATGTAATTGTAGACTGGGTTTCTTAAAGGTTACCAACAAAGGTACCAATGTAGTCTACTTGCACTGGCATATTCAACCTTCCGCAAGGGAAGGAGGTATCACCTAAAGTGGAGCACTTCATGTGATAAAGTGAATTACAAAGGAAACATCATCAGATATAACACATCATAGCATAGTTCCATACTTACATGTAAAGAGATCATAGCATCATAAGCCTTAGATTGATAAAGATAGTGAATAGTTTGTGTTGATCAACGTTAAAGTAAACAGACACATTACAAAAGTTTCTAAAACAGTCATGAAATTAGTAAATACACAACACACGATATATTATGCAAGAAAGAGACCATATACTCATCCTGATAATGAAAAATTTTAAGTTTCTGAATAATCCATCATATATTCATACCCCATACTGTCATACACATAGTTGTTCTTCATATAAAAACTTATACAATAGGATCGGTAATGATATATTTGATATGGAATCTCGCATTCTTCGTTGATGTAGTTCTTTCTAGGTAATTCTCAATAACAACAAAGCTCAAAACCCCACAACAACAAAGAAAAACGTAGAACCAATGGAAAACCCATAAAAAAAAACTTAGAACAGGATATAATAGAAATGAACAGAATCCAACAGGACATAATTGAAATGAACATAATTGAACCCCAACCGATTACACAACTCCATGCTTTATAACTTTTCTGTAGGGCTTATTGGCTTCTTGATTCCACTATTATGCTTTCTTGATTTTGTGTCCTTCTGGAATGCGCTCAAAATTTCCAGATCTTTTTGTTTCTGTTCCAACTGGCGCATCACTCATTTTCCTTGCCAGTGCATTGGAAGTTAGCTTTTCTCCCCTTGTATATAATGTTGATGTGCTATGGAGTTCCTCTAAACCTTTATGGATCTACAAAACCGGTTCTTCAAAACAGAGGGACCAACATACTCTACATGTCTATGTAAATTCTCCATAGTGGTGATCTAGAGAGATCTAGACACTCATTAATTGAAACTGAAGTAATCTGCCACCTAGTCCTAGTTAATTGATTCATGAAATAATCAGTTAACTGATTCACACAAGTCGAAGTGAGAGAAACGCATACAACTATTGGTGATAAAACCGAGGTTTCCATGCTTGAGTGACTTCCACTAGTCTAACTGAATGTAACTAAGTGTAAATGACTCTGAAATGAAGAGGAGCACCCTATTTTTTACGAGAATATTCTCTAGAGATAATATTCTCATCTAAGGAAGCATTCTCAACATTGGACTATGAACCTTAGGAAAATAATTACCTAGACAAGTGTGTAATATCTCCAACACCCCCCTTGAACATGAGTAAGGTGTACATGATGAATGGGTCCCAACAACCAAGGACATGTTAGGTACCCATTGTACAATGCATCTAAGAATGAAACACTGAAAAAAATTGAGGAAAGAGAGAAAAACTCATGGGAAAACCCCCCCTCAAAGTACAATGCATCAAAAAATAAGAAGGAAAGACAATTGCTAAGCAACGATGTCCTTCACTCCAAGACGATCACGTAGGAAGTGGAACTTCTGATCAGTAAATGGCTTGGTTAAGATGTCTGCAGTCCGTTCGGTGGATGGATAGTAATGAAAATCGATGATAATTTCATGTACCATATGTATCTCGATGTGTTTGGTCAGTTGTCGCTACACTAGGTCTCTACAAAACTTGAGAGTTCAATGATTATCACACCAAATGAAAATAAGAAAATAAAAATAGATTTCAAGCTCAATGAGGATAGAATAGTGACATTGATCGCTCATGTGTACTCGACCTCTACTGATGATAGAGCAATAGATGATTGATTTTTGCTCGACTAGCAGGTGGGACCAAAACCGAAACTCAGAGCATACCTATATTTGGACTTGCAATCTATGATATCTCCAACCCAATCAGAATCGGTGAAGCCCATGAGATCCAATGCACAAACTACTGCATAGTAGATCCCATAACATGTGGTTCCATGAACATATCTAAGGATGTTCTTGGAAGCCTTCTAGTGTAGCTCATGTGGCTCTTGCATGTACTTGGAAATTTCCCCTACTGCATATGAGAGATTCAATCAGGTGTGGGTGAGATATAGAAGGCTCCCCACAAGCTGTCGATATAAGGTGTTTTCCACCACTGATGTATCCCTGCCATCCTCAAGATGTACCCCAAACAGAAATGGTGTGGATGTTGACTTGTATTTGGCCATGTGGAATCTAACCAAGATATCCCAAGCATACTTAGTTTGAGATAGCTTGATGCATGAAGCATACTGATTGATCTCGAGACTAAGGAAATAGTACAGTGTATGCATGTCTATCATAGAGAACCTGTCGTGTAGAATGTATTTGACCGCAACAATTGTTGAGGCCAAACTTCCTATGATAATGAGGTCATCAAAATAGAGAACTAGGATCATCAAGGAGTCTGAGGACCTGAGCATGTATATGTTTGTATTTGATTTCCATCTCACAAAGTGATAAGAGAGAAAGTAGAAAGACATGTTCACATACCATGCTCTAGGTTCCCGCTTGAGGCCATAGAGGGACTTCTTTAGTCTGCATATTAAGGATGAGTTCTGAATGAACCCTTTCAGCTTCTCCATGTAAATCTCCTTTGAGATATCACTGTGAAGAAAATAATTCTTCACATCCATCTGGTGAACTTCCCACCCCTTTGATACCACAATAGCAAGGGCCAATCACATGGAGTCCATCTTTTCTATGGGAGAAAATTTCTCATCATAGTCTATCCCATGGATCTGTTGAAAGCCTTTGAAAACTAGTCTTTCCTTATACCTACTCACCTATCCATATGTTGCATTCTTGGTCTTGTATGCCCATCTACATATGACAAGCTTATTGTCTAAAGGAAGCGGAATCAGATCCCAAGTCTGGTTCTCGAGGAGAGAGTTATACTCCTTCTGCATGTCATCTTCCCATAAGGGATTCCTTGCAACCTTTGCATAGGTATGTGGGTATAAATCTAGAACCATATAACAATGAATGGGCATCACCCGTTTGATAGTTGTGAGTGCATGATGAGGATCCTCAAACTGAGACCTCATCCTCCTATGGTCCATTGGATCCCCCACAAGATCTCTTGTTTCCTGTAGGGTGGTCTATTCCCACTTGGGCATCAATGGTGGCTCAACATATGCATGCTCTTCATCAACATGCTCATCATCGACATGTTCATCATCTTCCAAATCAGATTTGGAGCTCAAATATGAACCATGATCTGAGTGAGTGGACTCATTATCACGTATGTTTCATGAATGTAGTGTTACATGAGTATCTATATGTGGCTATGACATTGCATGCAAAGGAGTTTCCTCAAACTGAACACTACGCTCAATGATGAGCCTATCAATAGAGGGATCAAGCAACATATCATCCTTCACACCATTTGGATATCCCATGAATATGCATGTGGTACTCTGTGTATCTAATACTTTCTTATTTTAAGAGGGTACGTGGTCCCATGCGCGTAATTCAAATATTCAAAAGTGGGTGACTTGTGGTTTTCTATCGCTCCATGCCTCAAAGGGACTTTGGTCCTTGACAGATATATGAGGAGATCTATTCTAAATATGGTTGGCACAATTAAGTGCCTTGTCTCAAAGCTTGGGTGGTAGAGATCTTGCATGCAACATGTAAGTGGCCATCTCCTTGAGGGATCTGTTCTTCATCTTGGCTACTCCATTCTACTACATAGTGTAAGGTACTGTGTGTTGTAGTTGTATACCTGCCATTGAAAAAAGATGTCGAACATCTCGGCCCACATATTCCCCTCCATTGTCTATGTAAAGGATTTTGATATTTCTCCCTGACTGAGTCTTTGCATTCACTTTGAAGTCTTTGAGATGCTCAAAAACCTCGTACTTCTACCTAAGAAAATACACCCAAGTGTATCGTAAGAAATCATCAATAAATGTAAGCACATACCTTCCTTTGTTGATGGACAGATGAGGAAAGGGTCCTATCATATCATTTTGGATGAGATCCAAAGGAGAGGAGGCCCTCCAGGCCTTCCCTTTCTCAAACTTCTCCTTGGGATGTTTTCCAAGAATGCATCCTTGACAAACTCTTTTGGAAAAATGTATGTTGGGAAAGTCGGTGACCATTTCCTATTTGCATAGTTGTTGCATGTATTTGAAGTTTATATGGTCAAATCTCTTGTGCCATAATCTACTAGTATCATCAACATGTGTTAGTAGTAAAGAAAAATCAAATTTTTCAATGAACTTACTGAAGTATACAAATGAGATTGATGGTTTACCTCACCAACAAAATTGTGGAGTTATCACGCATATCATCTATGGTTATGGAATCAAGTGTGAATTCCATCCTTTTTCTTGTACCAAAATGCATCATTTGATAAATGGAGAGTAGATTCACAGAGAGTTTTGGAACATGCAAGATGTTTTCAAAACTTCTGTGTGGGATTTATACTCTCTCTTGGCCAATGACCTCAACTAGGGTATCATCTCCCATGAGGATAGGAGGACCAGTGCATGTAGAAATAGAAGATAAAACATTCTTTGTTGTTTCCATATGGTCGGATGCATCTGAATCTAATATCCATGCATCAAGAGAATATTTAATGGAAATCAGTGCATGAGAGTTACTTCTTTTGGCTTGATCTTCTGACTTATTTTTGGCAGCTTCGGGAATGTGATCCTTGAGGTTATTCTTCTAAAGAATCTGTATCATCTGATCAATTTGCTTATTTATTCATAAGGACTCAAGATGATAACCACGGTTGTAGTAACCGCATTTGGTCTTCCCTTTCTTTCCTTTTGCACCTTTCAAGCCTGAGGAATCATCGAAGGGTTTGGAGTACCCTTCCTTATTTGGCTCTGCATGCACCTTTCCTTTTTATTTTTTCTTGGACTTTGAATTGGAAGTGTTGTTGCTTTCATGCACATTGGGTCCCTTGATTATCCCTATTTTGATGAGATTATCTTGCTCATGCGTGAGGGATACAATAAATTGATCCAATGTCGGCATTTTCCAGGATGCTCCTAAAGTGAATCTGTTTGTATAAACTATGAGACAAAAACAACATAATCCAAACCAAGTTTTTCTAATATAGAAAATATTAACTGACTGAGTTGAGTGGATTTGTCTATTCCACATCTCTTTAGATGGAGGAGGAGGGGCTTGAAATTCATGAAGAAGTATTGAATGTTTTCAAAATTCCTTGGATCTAAGGAATTTAGCTCAACCTCAAGCACATGGCTTCTCATTCTGTCATGTTTTCCAAATATATCCTCCAACTTTGTCCAAATATCGCCTAGTGTGGTACAAGATTTAATGTGAAATAGAAGCTCGGGGGACATAGACACATATAGGAGGTCGTAAGCCTCATCCATGCGATTGAGATACTTGTTATTTTCGATAGCAGAGGTTGGCTCAACCTCTGCAGCCATGGTAATCTGGTACAAGCCTCTGGATCAGAGTCGATGCATAATTTTTATCTTCCACTCGAAGTAGTTATGAGGCATGAGAAGTGTTGTCGATGAATAATCCATCTTTTCTGACTGCATCTCCCTTCTGGACCTGCAAACAAGATACATGTGTGCCTTTCTCCTAGCAACTTGTGGGCTCTGATACCATGTATAATTGTGGTGAAACCTGCATAGAGAATCTAGCTAACAACAATTCATACAAAGCTTGCAAATTGAGAGAATGAGAGAAGAGACGAGAGAAAAGAATCAATAGAATTGTATTCACTAATGAGAGAAAATGATTAATTAAACATGATATACTCTACATGGGTAAGTAAATTCACCATAGTAGTGATCTGGAGAGATCTAGACAGTCACTCACAGAAACTGAAATAATCTGCCACCTAGTCCTAGTTAATTGATCCATGCAATAATTAGTTAATCGAGCCACGTGAGTGGAAGTGAAAGAAACACGTGCAACTATTGATGATAAAACTGAGGTTCACATGCATGAGTGACCTCCACTAGTCTAACTAGGTGTAATTAAGTGTAATTGACTCTGAAGTGAAGAGGAGCACCCTATTTTGTAGGGGAATATTCTCTAGAGAGAATATTATCATCTAAGAAAGCATTTTCAACATTGGACTATGAACCTTAGGAAAATAATTACCTAAGTGAGTGTGTAATA
>ML784795.1:560263-573797 GCA_009831015.1 Picea engelmannii
ATATAGTTTTTAAAAGTTTCAATATTTTAATAAATATATATATATATATATATATATATATATATATATATATATATATATATATATATTAATTTTTAAAAATAAATTAAAATTATATAATATTTTAAAAAATTAATTAAATTATACAATAAATTAAAATATTTTATTTTCCAAAACATATTTATAAAATTAAAGATATTTTTAAATCAAAATTTTATAATCAAAACAACATGCAATCAACTCAGTTCACCAAAATTTAAAATTTGATTGAAGTATTGTATAAGCGTTTGGACATCGACTTGAAATTTACAATGTAGTCTCATATATCCTAAATCACATCCAATCAACTTAACTCACTTAAATTTGAGTTTCCATCGAACAAGAAATTCAATATGAACGTTTACTTTGTTTTTAGGGGTAAATCTCATCTTTTTTTTTCCAAGATTATAATAAATTTAACATTTTTAATAAAATATACAATTTATTTTTTACAAGTTAATAATTTAACTTTCATTTTTTTTAATTATAATATATATATAAAAAAAAAAAACATTAAATATTTTCTTACTTAATTCAATTGAAAATCCTATTTTTTTTATTCAATCACCTAAACACACTTTAATTTCCCAACACCCAACCTCATCTAAAATAGTAAAGATTATGCAACTCGATTATTGGACCTAACTCCTCACTCTATAATAATTGGTTTCACAAGTCTCTCCAAATATGAAATACTTTACGAGTGTCTTCATTTTTACATTACTTTTAAAGTAGGGAGTACAAAAACAAAGTCCACTTTGCACTCCTAACTCCTATCAAAATTTTCTATGATGCCTAGCATCTAAATCCCTTTGAAACTTAAATTGTAAGTGTAGAGTTATTTTAATATTATTTTATTTAATTATTATCGATTGATGAAGTCAATGCATTTTAACAATAATGTGCATAACCTTGAAAAGGAGCAAAGGCTTCAAAGGCCATGTGTCGGTTTTTTGTTTTGATAATGAACATTCAAACATAATTTTGTACTTAATAAACCATATAAAGTAATGTCAGTTTAAGTAACTCAAAACTATGTCCTAAATTATCTAATAACAAGTGTTTTTTATAATAATGCTCCAACTGACAAGGAGTTTTGTATTAGTTTTTGTTGGCTTTGTCTTCTATTTGATGTTTCGAACTCCATGTATCAAGCAACTATTTCTTAAAGACATAAATATAAATGGACAAGAACCTAGAATAGTGAAACACTTCGCTCTTTAGCTTATCCATCGACCTCTCCATTAATATAGGCATGTTAACCTAGTGCATATATGTTCTTTAATTAATTACTACTTTGTCAAAATCATGTATTTTAAAATTATAAAATTTTTAATGGTAATGGTGTATATAAATCATTAGTGACCAAACTTATTTGGGTACCTCAAACTTTTTGTTGTGTGCATTATGGAATTGATTTCTAAAAAGGAGAGGAGATGAATGAGTGTGGTATCATTCTTGATTTTATGGGATTGTAATTAGACACCCAAATTAACAGCACTAATAAAGCTATGTATATTCTACATTAGTAAAGCCATGTATATTCCATAGCATTTTCCTTTGTAGTCTTTATATTGTATATTGGTGTCAATTTTATATTTATATATGTGTTGATTATCAATAGATGGTGCAGTCAATCCAAGTATACTGATAAGATTTGAATATTGACTTTTTTTTTGGTGTGTTCCTTTGAATTGGAATGACCACCTCCCCACACATGTTCCCGACGCAATTAAACATCATGCTATTACATAGCATAGCAGAAAATATTAGACTTTGTTGTGTTAGGTTCAAAACTCAATATGAAAGGAGTGTCAAATCCCTGCACCAATGTCTCACTAGCACAAGGAAAACCAATGTCATATTAAAGAAAAAGAGAAAATCATATTAAAGTTCTTCCTCCTCAACTCTAAGCAAGAAAAGTAACAGTAAATGAGCTTCATCCTCCCATTTTTCATGGAGATTTTTTGGAGTTGTCTAGGATCTAAGACAGACGACCAGACAATTATGTTGGAAGAATTTAATTTCTACCTACCATCGGCGCTTCCACCGCCTTCCATACAATTCCATCACCGCCATTCCCATCGACACTCCAGTCGCTTCGTGAATGCTTTGGATCTTCGGGATCCTTCCATAACCTCTATAAAAATGAGGCGATGTAACCATTTCATCAAGAAAACAATAAAATTCATTTATGTGTTAGTTTGTGTGTTCCTTTGCTTTTGCCCACATCATTGTAGTATCAGTGCAAGGTGAGCGAGTTGTTGTGAAAGTTGGAGAGGAAGTTGCAGCTTCTGGGTTAGCCGTGAGAGCTTAATTGTAAGTGAGAGTTGAAGAGAACAGTCTCAATTGCTTGCAACTCAGTGCCCCCTTGCAGTGTCGTGTAAAACTTATAAAGATTGTGCGTCTATGAATACAAGGCCCTGGGTGTTGATCTCTCCCATTGCCTTCTAGCAGGAGATTCTGGTTCCGTAAGCTTAGGGATTCTTTTTCAAAGGGTTTGAATATCTGATCAATCGTTGTCGTGAAGGACTCCTTCTAAATGAGCTTTCAAAGTTCAATTCCTCGAATTTGATCAAGGTGAGTCCTATTGGTTGTCAATTTCATTCAAAGTGAAGGGTGTACATGTTGCATATTATTTTATGTTTGAATCCTTATTCTGCCAAAGAATAGAACGCTAGAGAGACTCATTCTCGTTGTCTAACAGTAAGGAAATTTGTTGTTGAAGTGAACTGGTTCAAGTCCATTTTTTTTAGCCTCTTTTATCTCTAGACATGGTTATTTATTATTTAAATCTTCATTAGCCACAATCAGTAGTAGCATCGAGGACGTTGTGCACAGTTACTATTACAGAGCAAATAAGTTCACAAGAGTTGTAGCTCTTCTTTTGTATTTTGTTTTGTGTTCTTACAATTGTAGTTGTAATACACTATGCCCCTTATTTCACAAACGGGTATTTAATCTATTTGAGTATTGAGTGTGTTGAAGGTTTTGTGTTTGGAAGCACTCAAGACATTTAAGGGATCAGGGAGCTGGGAAGGAAGAATATTTGTGCACAAGTGATCTATAAAGATCTTTTACTATAATCTCTGTCTATTTTTTGCTGAAAGTTGTTTTTTAGAGGCTTGATTTTTTTTAAGAAATGGCATCAGGAATGTATCAGCAACTAATGATTCCAACATTTTCTGGGAAAAATTATGATAATTGGGCATTTAGAATGAAATTAGCATTTGACTCATATGAGCTATCAGATATAGTAATGAATGGTTATGTTGAACCACAAGATGAGTCTATTTTGAGTGTTGATGAAAAGAAAAAGCTTGATGAAAATAGGCAAAAGAATAAAAGGTCTTTGCAGATAATTGGACAAGCGTTGGACGATTCGGTTGTTGAAAGGATTAAACCAGCCATTACAGCCAAGCAAGCGTGGGAGATTCTAGAGACGGCATATCAAGGCATGAGTAAGGTAAAAATTGCCAAACTCCAAGCACTTCGAAGAGAATTTGAAAACTTGCAAATGAAAGATTATGATTCAATGGAACAGTTTACATATCGTGTTACGGATTTGGTTAGTCAAATAAGGAAAAATGGTGATGAGCTAGCAGATCAGAAGGTTGTATAAAAGGTTTTAAGAAGTTTGCCTAGAAAATTTGATGCAATAGTTGTGGTAATTGAAGAATCTAAAGATTTGTCTACATATTCTATGGATGCATTGGTTGGCTCCTTGAAAAATTATGAAGACAGGTTGAACAGGAATGACAATACCTCATTGGAGCATGCATTCAAAACACAAATGTCATTTGGCAGAGGCAGAGGAAGAGGAAATCCAGGATTCAGAGGAAGAGGAAGAGGAAGAAATAATTTCCAAAGAGAAGAAAGAAAGAATCAAGACCCAGGAGGAAGATGAAATCAAAGTTTCGGCTCAAGGAAAAGAAATCACAATCAGGCATCACAAAGGTATGAAAAAACAAATGTTCAATTTTATTACTGCAAGAAGTATGGTCACTTTTCAAATGAATGCCAAAAGAAACAAGAAGACATGAGAAAGAAGAATGCACATTTCTCTGAGATTAGTTCTGAGACATTGTTTATTACATGTGAGGTAGCTCAAGAAAATGCAAGTAACATTTGGTTTCTTGATAGTGGTTGTAGTAACCATATGACTGGAAATAAAGGGTTGTTTGATGATTTGGATACATCAATTAAAGCACAAATTTAATTGGGTAATGATAATATTGTAGAAGTCATGGGAAAAAGGTGCAATCAATGTAATAACAAGTAGTGGAAAGAAAACTATTCATGATGTTTATTTTGTGCCTGGTTTGAAGCATAATCTCATAAGTGTGGGACAACTTACTCAAAAGGGTTATAGAGTTTCTTTTAAGAATAATGTATGCACTATATTTGATATTCCTCCTAGTAAAATGGTGATTGCAAAGATTAAAATCACAGACAACAGAATGTTCCCACTCCACATGAAAAGTGAAATGATGGAGAAGATTGGAGAAAGTTTCAAGGGATCAAGTCAAGATCAAGAATGGATATGGCACTTGAGGTATGGCCATCTAAATTTTAAGGGATTATGTCTATTGCAAAGAAATGAAATGGTAAGAGGTTTACCACCTATTCAAGCACCAATGAGTTCATGTGAAAGTTGCATTTTGGGCAAACAACATAAGAAAAGCTTTCCAAAAAAGATGTCATATAGAGCTTGGGCGCCTTTAGAAATTGTGCATACATATTTATGTGGTCCGATGCAAACACCATCATTAGGGGGGATCATATACTTTCTAACATTCATTGATGATTATAGTAGAAAAACATGGGTTTATTTCCTCAAACACAAATCTGAAACATTTGACAAGTTTAAGGAATTCAAGGCATTGGTTGAGAAACAGAGTGGCCTATCCATTAAGATGTTAAGATCAGATAGAGGAGGAGAATACAAGTCAAATGAGTTTTTGTATTATTGCAGGTATCATGGAATAAAGAAGGAGTTCACTACAAACTATGCATCTCAACAGAAGGGTGTTGCAGAATGGAAGAATCGTACAATAATGGAGATGGCAAGAAGCATGTTGAAAGGCAAGAATCTATCTAATGAATATTGGGCTGAAGCAGTAGCTTGTGCAGTTTATATATTAAACAGGATTCCAACAAAGATTGTGAGGGACATGATTCCTCAACAAGCATGGAGTGGTAAGCATCATAGTGTTTCTCATTTTAAAGTATTTGGTTGCATTGCATATGCACATGTGCCTAAACAAACAAGGAGTAAATTGGATGATAAAAGTGAAAAATGCATTTTTATTGGTTATGATGAACAATCTAAAGCATATAAGTTGTTTAATCATATAACCAAGAAATTCATTGTAAGTAGAGATGTTGTATTCAAAGAGGAAGAATCATGGGATGGCAATGTAGACAAGACAATTACAGGTACAACAATACCATTTGAAGAACAAAGAGAAAAAGGTCTAGGAGAACAATCGAATGAGAAAGGAGGAATACCATCAAGAATTCCACAAGAAGAAAAATCACAAAGGAAAATTGAGCAAGGAGAAACATCAAGTCCATAAGTAAGCTATGACTCAAATCCTACACTTGAATCATTAAGATCAAGATTAAGGGGCAAAAAGACTAGAAGCTTACAAGAAATATATGATCAAGGAGATAGGATATATTTGCAATCCAATTTTTCTCTATTTACTCAAGATCCTATATATTGAGGATGCAATTAAGGAAGAACATTGTATTGATGCAATGGATGAAGAAATGGAATCTATTAAGAAAAATGATACATGGGAACTAGTTGATTTACCTAAGGAGAAAGACTGCATAGGTGTGAAATGGGTGTATAAAACTAAATATAAGGCAAATGGAGAAGTTGACAAATATAAGGAAAGATTAGTAGCTAAAGGATTTGCACAAGAATATGGAGTTGATTACAATGAAACATTTTCACCCGTGGCAAGACTTGACACGATTAGGATGGTACTAGCTATTGTAGTTCAACATAATTGGAAAGTTTATCAAATGAATGTCAAATCATCCTTCTTGAATTTATATTTAGAAGAAGAAGTTTGTGTAGCAACCACCAGGATATGAAGTAAAAAGAAAGGAAGACACGGTTTACAGGTTAAAGAAGGCACTTTATGGATTGAAGCAAGCACCAAGGGCTTGGTATAGCAGGATAGATTCATACATGATAAAAAATGAATTCATAAGAAGCACTAGTGAGCCTACGCTATACACCAAAGTCAATGAACAAGGTCAGATATTGATTGTTTGCCTATATGTTGATGATTTGATCTATATAGGTAATCTCTCTATTGATATGTTTAAATCAGCAATGAAGAAGGAATTTGAGATGATAGACTTGGGGTTAATGAAATATTTTCTTGGCATTGAAGTCACACAAAATGATAAAGGCATTTTCATCTGTCAAAGTAAATATGCAAAAGATGTTTTAAAAAGGTTTAGAATGATAAACTGTAGTCCAGTTTCTACACCTGTGGTAGTTGGCACAAAACTAAGTAGAGAACAAAATGAGATGCATTTTGATTCAACCATATTCAGAAAATTGGTTGGAAGTTTGATGTATCTGCTTTAATCAATTCAAGTCACTCCTTCATAGAGAGAGATGGCTTGGAAGCCGACTCCATACCTTCTGCTTCTGAGATTCTTGTTTCTTCCTTATGCTCAGCAAATTCGTGCGTCTGTCTGCAGGGATGAGGGTTAGCAACGAGAGGGTTCCCTTTAAAGTCTAATCCGCCTGCCTCATCTCGTGATCCCCCTCAGATTGAAACTGACTCCGAATCTCTGTTCTGAGATTTCACCCGTCCCACAGGAGCTATGCTGGATATGGTGTCCTTCCAGACTGACGCCTTGCCCACGTGAAGAGACATGTCACGATTGTCTATTAGCTTAGGTAATTGTATGATAAGATTCTCCCCCATTGACATTCAGATGGGCTTTTCTTAGAAGAGTACCACTATGTGCCTCCTTGTCTGCCTGACCGTTCAGAGATCTCAGCACATGATAGATTTTATATTCCCTGAGTTGCGCCAGTAGTAGGAGGATATTCTTGTACAAATGAGCCAATTTTATATCCTTTGGGATGTTTTTGGAATTCAACGCATCAACAACCTGTTTTGAATCTCCAAAAATCATAATTTTCTAGATGCCCATCTTTAACACCTAAATGAGACCTTGCCAAATTGCTAGGAATTTCGCTTGATTGTTGGAGGCATAGCCTAATTCCCAAGCGTAAGACAAGTGAATTGTGCCAGAGGGATCAAAAAGTATGCCCCCTCCCCCTGCCTGGCCAGGGTTACCCTTAGAGGCCCCATCGGAGAAGAGACACCACTCGTCGAGCGACGATCTCCATTTCAGGAAGTCCTGTTCCTCCATCTGTATCTCCCAGTTCCTATTTTGCGATGGTTTGATGCGTTTGGTGTCAGGTTGGGTTTGCCTGAATTCCTTGAGCCACCTTCCTTCTTCATCTGAGAGAGTGTTCGAGTTCCAGATAGAGGTCTTCACATTTAAAGCTTCTGAAATCATAGTCCTGGCTTTAATAGCCACCTCGGATGGCAATCTTCTTTCTTCTTTGAAAATCTTGTTATTCCTCTCCAACCAAATCTTCCAGCATAGGAATTTGGGGATCCACATCCAGACGGTTTTGAAGAGGTTTTTCTTACTCGGATCAAACGGGGACAAAGACAGCCAGCTACTTAAGAGTTCTGAGGCCGAGGTTGGCAGGTTGAAAGAAACCAAACCTATTAGAAGGCCCCAAGCTTCTTTGGAGAACTCACAAGTGAAAAGAAGATGTGCAGTGGTTTCTTCTGCTTGATTACATAGGGGACAACGAGAAGGCCCTTCCCAGCCTTTCCTCTTAAGATTATCAAAGGTTAAGATGTTGTTGTGGATCAAGGTCCAAGCAAAGAGGTCTACTTTAGGAATTGAGGGAAAGTTCCAAAGTGCTTTCCACGGACCTGGATTAGGAGGGACCCACGGCAAGTCAAAAACTACCTTATAGCCATCTACTGTTGTGTATAACCCCGAATCTGAACCCCAACCTCGCTTATCTTTGGACCTGGAACTAATTGGCGACTTTCCTTGAATGAAATCCAGCAGAAGCGCTGCTTCCTCTTTGATCTCTTCCGGATAGCTCCCTAGATTCCAGCCTTCCCAGGATTGCTTGACATCATTCTTCCAAAGGGAGATATCCCAAAGCGTTCTACAGTTGTTGGCCAAGAGCCAATCCTCGATATTCCTTGTTTCTTTTGACCCTGTAAGGGGTTGTTCTCTAAGAATGGAGTCCTCCCAGATCCAAATTTTTGACCCGTTCCCTGGTATCCAAGTGAGTTTTGGATTAAAGAATGGTAGGGCTCTTTGGCACAGGTTGAAGATCGGGGAGCCTTTCTGCACTTTTGCAGGTCTCTCCGGGCATCGTTCCCTATCACCTGTGAAATATTTTTTCCTGAGGATTTGCTTGCTCCAGGTTCTTTTCCCGGTAATCATTTTCCATAGCAGCTTACCTCCCATAGCAAGATTATCAACAGCCACATCTCTTATACTAAGACCACCTTCCAACTTTGGCTTCTTGACCTTGTCCCATTTAACTAAGTGGAGTTTCCTTTCACAATTCTTGCCTCCTTCCCACAGGAATCTCCGGATAAATTCATCGATTTTATTTTTTATGGTTTTGGGAGCGAGTGGCACCGAACACTGATAAATTGGGAGGCTGGTAATGACCGAGTTCATCAACACCACTTTACCTGCTTTGTTGAGCCACTTTGCTCCCCACACTTGAATCTTGTTTTTGAGTTTATCCACCATGGGCAGCCAGTACGCGACCTTAGAGTAGGCTTTGAAGATTGGGATCCCCAGATAGATAAAGTTGTCCCAGGTTGTTATGCCTTCCATCTCAAGAATCTGGCCTATTTGCAGCAATTCTCGAGGGTTACAGTTCCAACCGAAAATCTTACTTTTATGGTAATTTATTTCGCTGCCAGAGCAGGCTTTGTAGAGGTCAAGTTTTGTTTTGAAATTCCTTGTTGTCTTGAGGTTGGCATCACCCAATAAGAGGGTGTCATCAGCGAATTGAGCATGGCTAACCTCCTTGACTGTAGGGACTACTCTTATGCCTGGTAGGACTCTGCTCTGAAGACAACTCTGCAATTGGAAACTCAGCATCGAGGCTTGTAAGACATAGAGCATAGGGGAGAGCGGGAAACCTTTCCTTAGCCCTCTCGAAGCCTGGAAAAACTTGGCAGGGCATCCATTTATTAGAGGGGTGATCCAAGGTGTTGTAATACAGGCCTTAACCCAACCAATGAACTTCTGATTAAACCCAAAATTCCTCATGACTGCAAACATGAAGTCGTGTCTGACCCTGTCGAATGCATTGGATAGATCCAACTTGACTACCATGCCCTTCTCTTTTTTATTGTAGCTGGTATGGATGGCTTCTTGAACTAGAATAATGTTATCTAGAATTTGTCTCCCTTTCACAAACCCTCCTTGATTTTCCGAAATCAATTTTGGCAGAATTCTTTTGAGCCTATTAGCCATTATTTTGGTAATGATTTTGTAACCCGTGTTACAAAGGGATATCAGTCTGAATTGTTGAAGTTTTTAGCCCCTTTTTCTTTTGGGATGAGGGATAAGAAATAAGAGTTTGTGTTGCCTCCCAACTTGTTACAGTTTTGAGATTTCGTGACCATTCTGCATAAATCCTTTTTTATGATATCCCAACAGTGAGTATAGAAGCGAGTTGTGAATCCATCCGGCCCAGGCGCTTTGTCTGGATTCATATTGAAGACAAATTTCCTGATTTCGTTAATACTGACAGGTATGTTCAGCATCCAATTATCCTCTTCGGTGACCAGGACTGGAATTTCTGATAACGGATAGGAGTTCGACTCCAAGACCTCCATATCGGGTGCTGAGTAAAGATTTTTGAAATAGGAATGAGCCGCCTCCTTTATGCCTTGGGATTCCTTGAAGACTTGGTCTTGCCATTGAATCTCATTGATGGAGTTGTAATTTATCCTTGCTTGAGCTTGTTTGTGGAAGAAATTTGTGTTCTTGTCTCCATCTTGAAGCCATAGCGACCTTGATTTGACTCTCCAATAAGTTTCTTCTTCCCTGTAGCTTTTATGGTACTTCCTTTGAATTTCGGATTCCCGACTGAGGAGCTCCTAGGTAACTTGGGTTACTTCCATAATCAGTTGATGCCTTTCCAATGTCTTCTGAATTCTTTTCCTTTCTTCCAAGGGTGAGCCTAGCTTTTTTGCCCACATTTTTAGGTTAACTTTGAGTCTTATGAGCTTCTCTTCCCAAACGAAAAAGGGGGAACCAGTAATAGGAACATTCCAGGTGTTTTGAACCAAGTTGAGGAAGTCATCTTGACCTATCCAAATTGGGCAGAATCTAAACGGAATAGGGCCTAGCACTGAACCAGGAAGAAGGGATAGGGAGATAGGTTTGTGGTCAGAGGTGTAATGAGGGAGAATCTTGGGGGATTCCATAAGACCAAGGGTAAGGAAGGAGGATTGGATGAGGAAACGGTCAAGCCTGGCTGCTATGTGACCTGGACCTAATATTTTGTTGGACCATGTATATTTCCCGTTGTTCGGTGAGATATCTTCCAACTCCCACTCCGACATCAGGTCTTCAACCCATTCTCTAGTAGGGTCTCGGACAATAGAACCCCCTTTCTTCTCGGCCAGCGAGAGGGTGACATTTAGATCACCCGCCACTACTAAATTCTCGATATTATGTCGATTAAGAAACGATTTTAAAGAGTCCCAACATTCTTTCTTCTCATTAAATGAAACAGGGACATACAATTTAAATAGACTTACCAGATGTCCAGAGCCTTTATGGTACAGCTTGGTAAATAACCAATGGGTGGTTCCTGCTTCTTCTACTAGCTCGAGCTTTGCGGAATCCTAGAGTGTTGCTAACCCCCCCAAGGCTCCTCTAGCACTTACTGCCCTTCCAGGGCCATTCTTCCAGAATACATTGCTTACCCGAAGGAGTTCTTCCTCCTCCATTTTCGTCTCCTGGATTAGGAGGACTTCTGGTCTCACAAGCCTTACTAAATCCCTCAAGGCTTCCTCTTTCAGTTTGCTTCCCAGTCCTCTGCAATTTCAGGAGACGTATTGCATTATTTGCCTGGATGTGATGGGAGTCCACACTTCGGTGTCTTCCCTAGTTTCACCCCTGATCTGGTGTTCACCATCTCTAGGATTGTGTACTGTGTGCCTTGAGCCACTTCCTTATAGGTTTTCTCTTCCCTTCTCTTCTTCTCAGTATTCCTTCCCCTCTTTGGCTGGTCAGGTGTACCTTTCGGGCTGCTTACTTCTATATCCTCCTCTTCCGAGGTTTCAACATCTGTATTCGTATCCCAGCTGATATTCTCCTTATTTGGACTGGAACCCTTGGAGGGTGAGATTGGTTCAACTGGGGCCAATGGCGTTTGGTTTTTCTCTCCTTCTGGTTCTTTTGTGGGGGTTTGCTTTTCTTTTGGGGCTTCTTGGACGTTTTGTTTTGGGTTACCGTCTTTTGGTGGTTCCTGGTTCATTTTGTCCTTGTTTTTAGCATTATATGAGTTTTTCCCTCTGTTCACCTTTTTCCAGCCTTCTGCGTCTTCTTTCCCATTGTTTTGCATTTTGGGGCAGTTTCTTTGGAAATGTCCATGCTCCTGACAGTTCCTACACTTGAATGGCAGGTGCTCATAGTCAAGTTTCTGATAATGAGTCCAAGACCCAACAGTTAAATTTACTGCTTCAGGGAGACCCACCTCCAGATCGACTTCCACGCAGATTCTGGCGCAGGTGTACTGTCCTTTGTTTTCAGCTCTATCAATAAACCTACCAACTTTGTTCCCTATCCTTTACAATGATTCAAAATCCCAGCAGTGCATAGGAAGGTTAGGTAGTCTGACCCACACCGGCACTTCCTTGGGTGTGTCCACCAATGGATCAAAATCGGGTGTCCATTTGTTCAAATATAGCCCCTACGTCCCCATGAAGTAGGGGCCCTTCCTGAAGATTAAATCTCGATCTTCCTCTGAGATGAACTCAAACACAAAGAACCCTCTTCCAACCGGATAGCAGGTAACTCCGTGTTCCAGATTTGGCCTCCAATTCCGTTGAATCCAGTCGTCAGTAGTCTTGGTAGATGGCCAAAGACCCATAAACTGACCCACTAGACCTTTTTGGGCGAACGCCACAACAATTTTCATTGGTTCCTCTTCGGGTAAAATGATTTCAGGTATTTCCTCCAACTTCTTAATGAATTTCGGAATCAGGGGAGGGGAGGACTTCTTCCCTCGACTGTTGACAAGCCTTCGAAAGGCATCCTCGACCGACCTCGAAAGAGGGGGGGCGACCTCTCCACCCCCCAGCGCTTCCATGGAAACACACTACACTCCGCACCAACCCCGAACCCTAACACGCGCATCGAACCCTCGTCTGTACTCTTGGATATCACATATCCCATAGATCATCTTCTTACAAATGATAATTACTATGAATTTTGATGTATCTGACCGCAACTAGGCCAGATATAATGTATGGAGTCAGCCTGATTTTTATATTCATGGACACACCAAAGAATTCACATTGGCAAGCAAGAAAAAGGTTATTAATATACATTGCAGGGACTATGAATCATGGCATACTTTATTCCACTTCAAATAATCTGCAGTTGGTTGGATACAAAGATAGTGATTTTCCAGGAAGCATTGATGATAGAAAGAGAACATTTGGATATGAATTTCATCTTGGAACAGGAGTTGTGGCATGGGAATCAAAGAAGAAACCAATAGTGACAATCTCATCAACAAAAGCAGAGTATGTAGCAGGTACATCAGCAGCATGTCAAGCAGTTTGGATGCGAAGAATTTTGAAGGATCTAATGCACAATAAAGAAGAGCCTACTATAATCTATTGTGACAACAAGTCCACCATTGCACTATCAAAGAATCATGTTTTTCACATGAGTACAAAGAATATTGACACGAGATATCACTTCATTCGAGAACTTGTCAACAATGGAGAACTCATCCTACAACATTGCAGATCAAAGGAGAAACTTGAGAACATATTTACAAAGGCTTTAGCACAAGACCAATTTGAGTATTTAAGAGAAGCATTGGGCATTGTAAATATTGATGTAATTAGTAGTAGAAATTAGGGGGGAGTGTTGGAAGAATTTAATTTCTACCTACCACCGGAGCTTCCATCGCCTTCCAGACAATCCCATCACTACCATTCCCACCGACACTCCAGTCGATTCGTGAGTGCTCTGGATCTTCGGGATCCTTCCATAACCTCTATAAAAATGAGGCGATGTAACCACTTCATTAGGCAAGCAATAAAATTCATTTATGTGTTAGTTTGTGTGTTTCTTTGCTTCTGCCCACATCAAATTATATAAGAGATTAGAAGCATATAATTCATGGTTGCACAAGATACCATGA
>ML784795.1:580169-610564 GCA_009831015.1 Picea engelmannii
AAGCAATGATTGCTTGAGGAGTTTTATCCTTCCATAAGGATTAATATATGGTGTTACCCTACCTCAAGGGTTTTCTCTATTTCTTGTGTTCATGTTATGGTGAATGGTTTATGGTTTATTCTTGATATTATTGAAGTATATTTTCATATATGGTATAGGTACTTAACAATTGGACGATTTTATTTTTCAATTTGGGTGTTTTTCTGAGAGGAACTTAGATCTATAACTTGTTTCTGCAAATTTTGCACAGAAATATACCAAAAATTTCTGGAATGTTGCGGCCCTCTTTTTCTTCTCCAAAAAAAAATCTGCAAAAATAAAAAATATTTGCCCACAATGTCTGCCAAGGAAAGTGCTATGATACCAATTGTTAAGAACCAAATACCTGAATACAAAATATTACAATAGATCCAAAGATATCTGAATATAATCACCACACAAGATATATGAAACCATATAGAAAACCACAACTTTATTATAGAAACCCTTGAGGTAAGGAAACACCATACAATGGATCCTATTATAGAAGGGATCCTCTCTTGTTCACTTGCCTCTTTGAGGGGGCATCCTTCTATGGAGCTACTACTCCAAATACAATACTTATCTTCATGTCTCATTACATTGCTTGAACCCCTTTATATAGTGCTACCATCACCTAAGAACATTCTAGAGGAGGAATCTTCTAGAAGTAGAACCTTCTAAGAATTCCTCTTACATTTATTATATCTAATTACCCATTTATTATATCTAACTACCATAGTGGGCCTTATTTAATAATATAGTGGACTTAGTCCACCTTACATTGAATGGTCTCCACTATCATCACTATGGGCCCTCTGGGCCCCTCCACTACCTCTCTAGCTACCTTACAGCTCGCCTCTTTGTTATTCTACCCAACCTGTTCATGTGCTCTTTTAACATTTATAATTATTAGTGGGTAAGAAGTAGTGATCCACTTTTTTAGATACTCCTACTCTAGATTAGTCATTCCTCTTTGAAAACAATGGTCCCCTAAATCTCTTAACAGTACAAGAAACTATTGAATGTGTTGCAACATCAAGCAATAAAACCGGTATTGAAACTTACAAAGTACTAATTAATAATCCAAAGAAACTATTGAATGTGTTGCAACATCAAGAAATACAACCTGTACTAAAACTTACACAGTACTAATTAATAAGCCAAAGATGTTATGTAAAAACTATTAAAAACCACATTTGTCATAAAAGCTAATGTCCTTGAAACATAACACTTAGCACACTTGTTTTCACACTTTAAACAAGTGTCACTTGTGAGTGGGCTTCATGGCTATCTGCTAGGACTCACGCAAAAAAAATTCTCACCAGTCTCTATCATATCCTCTAAATTTCACTTAACCATTGAGTGGTCTGACCACCATTGAATGATCGATTTTTAACTTCTTGTATATTAGTTTACGTCAAGGAATTACCGTTGATATTTTTACCCACTTCATCATATGCTTATTTTTTTTGTTCTTATCATATTTATTAAAAGGCTTTCAACTCATATAATTTGTCCTTCCAGGAAAAATTTGCCATATGCTTATTTTTTTTGTTCTTATCATATTTATTAAAAGGCTTTCAACTCATATAATTTGTCCTTCCAGGAAAAATTTGCACTGCAATCAGGTCCTAATTTAGTCAAAGAGCGAAGGAACTATTACTAAAAGTGGGAATAAAATATGAAACAATTAGAAAGCCGTATTGGGCAAGAACATGATGGCATCTAGACATTGTTATGTTGAAACTACTAAGTTGTCCTATTAATGCAGGGTTGGGTGCTACTGGAGGATCTTGTGCATCAATGACAAAGAACAACGACAGAAAATAAAGAGGCTTATGTAAAGAAAATAAACAGGCTTATGTAAAGGGTAATCTTGGAACATATTGATTTTGTCATGGTGAGCTTCCTTCATTCAATCTGCTTCCATAAGGGCGATTATTTAAGTAAATTGTATAGTGGTTTTTTCATTCAAAAATGAATTATTAACAGTTAATTACCAAATTGGGTTCTTGTCAAAAACGATGATATCATACAGTTTCTATCAACGACTTATGGTGTAATTCGTTTAAATTTATTCTTCTGCATAATCCTTCTTCATTTAGAATATAATAATATATAGAATAATATTATCCTCCAAATTACCATATTTAATGGATATTTAATGGAAGATGGAGAATTCAATCCCCGCAATGATCTCATTCAACACCTTTGGATGGTCAATAGCACTGAACATTTGGGGATTGACACGCATTTCAGAAATGAGATAAAATCAACGCTTGATTATGTTTACAAGTAAGTCACTGTAGCCTCATCATCATTATTAGTTTATCCTTTACATATGGAATACTCATGATTATAACCACAAGTTATTTTGGCATGCAGTTATTGGAACCAAAAAGGCATTAGGTGTGGGATAGAAAGTGTTGCTCCTGATCTCAAATCAAGTACCTTGGGGATTCGAACTCTTCGACTACACAGAGACGTTGTGTATGCTGGTACATATTTACATTTTGTTAATAAATCATTCCTTGAATTTATTTTAGGATGATATCCAAACTCCCATCTAAGATTAATTCAAATATGTAATTTCGTTCTTTACTC
Source organism: Picea engelmannii (assembly GCA_009831015.1). Lineage (NCBI taxonomy): Eukaryota > Viridiplantae > Streptophyta > Pinopsida > Pinales > Pinaceae > Picea > Picea engelmannii. Next base: position 582,795 of record ML784795.1, read on the forward strand.
TCTAAAACATCATACAATGTCTCCTTCTCCTTGGATGTCAATAAAATATTTCATTTTATTTCATAGGTTTTCAAGCATTTCAAAGACAAAAATTGGTATTTTGCATGCTCTTTCAGTCCGACAGAGGGAGAGATCAAAAGCATTGTCAATTTATATCGGGCTTCCCTCATAGCCTTTCCTGGTGAGAAAGTTATGTGCTTCCCTCTGTTGTTCCAGAGTCTGTACTTAAGGCTAGAAAGTACAAGGTCTAGGCATTTGAAAGTGAGTAAAAGATAAAAGGGGAAAAATCAACCTTTGGGAAAAGGAAGCTAAGGCTGATTTCTAAGTTGTCTCTATCTCGCTTCCAAACGTTCCTGGATTCTTATATCTCGTTCAATTGTAGCCCATGAACATTCGATTTCGACCCGGGTGATGGCGGTTTTAAGTATGGTGTCAAAAAGGTTCAAAGAAATGTTGGTTTGATATGATAGGCTGAGTTCAATGTTGGGTTGTTTTGCAAAGGGCACAATCATGGAGGAACAGAAAATGAAAAGAAAGTTTGAGGTTTAAAATGCTACTTCAATTTTTTGACCGTATAAAAGAGAACTTTTGAAATCCGATGTTAAAGGTATAACACAAACCAAAGGACTTCTCCCATAACTGAGTTAAATTTTTAAAGAATCATGTATGAAATGTGAGAAAACATTAAGCAGTCGACAATGTGAGGCTCCTATCAAGGGAGAATCTCGCCCTGTAAACAGAAGAAGAAAAAGGCAAGAAGTAATCTGACGAAGCATAAAATATAGAGATCTAAAAAGTTCACAGGTCTTGTACCTGCTGATAGCCGATACAGAGGAAAAATTGCAAGTTATTAGACAACTAAAAAGTTGGTCACCACAGTAGAAGTTGCACTAAATTGTAGCTAAGCATTCATCAGAAATATATATGCGAAATGAAATTTAATGTAAGATAACAGAGAAAACAAAACTCATAACTCAGTCTTCACGGAATCAAGAATATTCGGATTGATTTGTATTAATTTTCAAAAGGAAGAAATTCTCTATTACAATTGGCCAAGAAAGGTCCAGCCCCTTATTCTCACTTCAAAATGCATATTTATACAAACTTCTAAACATTTGAATCTCAATCGTTCCAGAAGTTTTCGGTTACAAAATGGGAATTTTATGCGTTTCACTTCTTTGTCTTTGTCCTCCTTCCTGCGGGTAGAGCACCTTCCTTTCTTTACTCTTTGGGTTCTAAAAATAGAATGGCAAACATTTGTCATTATTTTGCACCAAAAACCTTCCCTTTTGCCTGCTCAGTGCAAGTGACGCACCTCTCCACCAACTGGGCTATCAACCTGGAAGGCTCTACTTGGTCGCTTGCTTCAAGAGTGTAACAACTCTTCACCAGCTATGGTAAACTTTTTCCCAGTTGTCAGTCCTCTGTGATGATGGAGCATAATTGTAAACTTGGTTGTACTAGCCATTTGTCCACTTGGGCGATATAAACCTAGCTAATCTGAGATATCTCCACTTGTTGCTTCTCCATGTTTTCTTTGATGTCCAATAGATGTTTATCTATATTGATTTTGCCTAGTGTCCCAACATTGCTCTCCTTATCAAGGTCTAGCAAACCTTTACTTATCAAAGAGAACGTTTCCTCACAAAAATTCTTTACTTCATTAGCTCTCCCCTTGTTTTCTGATATGTTCTGCTCCCAGACCTTCAGCAGAATATTACCTCTAGCTTGTTCCACGATGGATAATTTTGAGTTGTTGACCATCTCTATCTTCGTTGTAGCTATAACAACGTCTTGGAAAGAGACCCGTGCTGCCTCGACTTCTCTTTTTCTCGAAGAAATATTTTCTAATATTTGATCTATCATCCGGAAATGGTTATGAATGGTTCTAACCTTTACCAGCAAGTTTTGTTGAGTTGTAAGTACCTTATGTCAGATTTCGGTGGCCTGTGATCTGAACAGCTTTATGTCTACAACCTGTTTCTCGGCCACCTCCAATTTCGGCTGCAACTCTATAATCTGTTGCCCCTGCTACCTTACCTGTGTTTGGCTGGTTTGCACCGACTGGCGCGCCTGCTCGAGGTTGGACCTGAGCTTCTCGATTTCACGCAGGTCGGTTATTCAGGCTTACTCAAGGCTCCTGCTCACCTCGTCCCTAACATTCACTTCGGCAATAGCCACCTTAGCTTCCAATTTATTGATCAAGAGGTTCTTTCATTTCAACTGGGTCATCAAAGTCCCAACCGAGTACTGATTGGTTGTAGCATAAGCCCCTAGTGTCTCAGTTATCTCCTCTGCAAATTCTCCCTCTTTCGCAGCCTTCCCATCTATCATGATTTAAAAAAAATTAGCCATTACGCCCTCTTTTTGATAAAATCCTTGCCTTACCACGGCCTTTCTTTTCTTTTCAAAGAAAAATTCATTAGGAGGCAGCTCCTCTACAGAAATAGGTGTCAGTTATTCATTGAAAATCTATCCCATGTCAGGATTCCCCTTTGTGAATTGCAAGGGCGTGACAATAGCAATCGGAATGTCGATTTCCTTGGATGTTTGTTTCGGGGTGACCTCTGTAACCGATTTGTTTGACGCAATCGAAAGTGAGTCGCTCGATCCCTGTGAAGGTATCTCTGCTTGGCCTTGGGCCTGTTTTCCTGGCATTCCCCTTTCGAGGTTTCCTTCCTACTTCTAGGGAACTTCGACTCCTTGCTCTGAGGTTCCAGCCTCCCTGGTTTTCCCTTGGTCCTTCTCCCCGCTAGGACTTGAGACCTTTGCATCTTTGGCTCCTATCTGCTTTGTAACTGGAATCTTTGGGACTTCACCCTGTAAAATTTGGGGGAGACAACTCCGTCGGTGCTCCTGGAATTTCAAAAATTCGGCCATATCTCCGAGTGGCAAGGCTTGAATCCAACTTAGGACTTCAGCGAAGGACCTCGTGCCCTAGAATATTTCATCATGTGGGGAATCCTCGTGTTCATTCCTCTTTAGGCCATAGCTTTCCAGGTGATTGCTCACAACCTTACTAGGGTCGTGCTTCTTGAACTCAATATCTACCAGCTTCATTTCTTCTAAAGTCGTAGCCTCAGCTTTGGCGTGGCCAAAATTTAACAAGGAATACGCACCAATACGAATAGGGAAGGGTGGACATACCTTTTTTGATACTCCTTTGAGTTCTTTGCTTATTCCGTTGAGCACTGTCTGTCTGGCAATCTCACGGCACAATATCTTATCTGGTAGGAATAGCGGGAGGGCGTATGGAGGGACAGAGGTGTCGAAAACCCTGATATACGAAAATTCCACCTCTAGATACCAATATACCATGCTACTTAGGCTGGTCACGACGCTATCTGATATCCTAGGAGGCGGCTGGCCAAAAATGGCAACATGCAGTGGCACCATCACCCAGTTGAAGATCTCATAGATGAATTCTTTGGCCTTATCCTCCCACAGCTTCGAGTGGTAGACATGGATAGGCTCTGTACTAGATGGAGACCAGCTCCAATTCATCATTGGGAAGGGTGTCATGAAGCAGATGGAATCCATGATGTAAGAAGACATAAAGAATGAAGTTGCTTTCTTACTCGCCCTCTGTGCTTGATATTCATTAATTCAACTAGTCAGACTGTCAGACAACAGTTTGGGCGAGTCAAAAGAGAAACCCTCAGTGACTGTATAAATGAGTGGCACCCATGGGAGGAAGAAATGGGTAGTGTATTCCTTCCCATACAACCTGTAGGTCATCATGGCTATGTATTTGAACTATGGCTCCAAAGAAGAGATTGAATAGATCCCATTGGAGTCAGCCCTGAATTTCGCAGGGTGTGAGACCCAATCCTTGATCAAATCGAACATGATTTTTGCATACTGATCGCACTCCTTCTTCTTGAAGCCTTCTAGGAATTCGGCATTGTGAGTAAGGTTCGGCGTGGGTGACAGATTATACATTTCCCACAAATGTTCTGGCCGGAAGGTACCAATCGTCACCTTTTGTTCGCTGATAATCGTCCTGGTCGGGATGTCCACATGGTCCAGCGCCCACCTGATCATATCCAAATAGGGAAGAACTTGGGGCCTCGCCACTATTTTGTGCATCTCTTCTTGAGCGACAATTTTGTATTTGGTTGATAAATCATCTTTCTCGTTATCGCTAGAATCATCCGAACAATCTATCGACTTGGATTGCAGGATGTTGGAAATGTATGACCATGTCTTGATAGAATTAATACTTCGAGGTGAGGTGTTGGAAACAACGTCTGAACCCTGACCTGAACTCTCGACAACTGACTTGGGCATTTTTCGTGGAGCCATGAGAATGAAACCTACAACTGGACCACCTGTCGAATAGATTTGAAAATCACAAACAACGGTTAACCTGGTAAAATGGCTCTGCGTGTAAACAGGAATGAGAACTGAAAAAAATGAAGGGAAAAAACTCTTTATCTTAGTCATTTAAACCCCTGGTCTTCTTGCGAATAGAACGGTCAAATATCTTAATGAAAGATTTAGCAGTAAAATCGAGATCCTACTATATGTCACCTCGTCGTAGTTGAAAATAAATGCCATAATTTTTTGACGAGTCATAACAGGAATCAGTGCAAAAAACATTTAAATTTACTCTGTAGATGGTGCGTGTTAAAGTTTGCATCGAGGCATCGATTAATCCAACCTGGCTCCTTTAATTAAGTTTGTTTTTAGACTTTAATCCCCCTTTTTCGGCGTTTGTCGTATTGGAAGATTTCACTCCTACCCTTTGAGCCCCCAAAACCCAAAATCGCGATGATGCGATTTAGTTTAAAAAATCATGATTTGACTTAAGTTCTTAATTAACCCATGCTTAATTAATAAAAATCATGACTTCGTGACTCGAGGCTATGAAGGTATATTTTTTTGGGAGAGTGATCGTTGAGTCGCGAAACCCTGACAGCTTAACTATGGCTTAAAGTGACTTACCCCTGACACTAACCTGCGTGAACTTTTAAAACCATTTCATGACTTCGCATATTAGAGTTTGGAAACCTTACGACTTGTAACTCCCAAAGCGCAATAGAGAGAGGTGATAAAATTGATAGACTTGCTTAACGGTTAAGCAACGGTGACTTAGGACTATAACGACCATCGCCACTTCGCATGTCGAGGTAAACTTTTGATTGCAAGAATTATATTTCAACCACTTGTAAAAGGCAGCTCCAACATAGGCTCCAACTAGGGATCTCATCTTCATGTGAGATGGGAAGAATAGTAGACCACGTGCCTGTATTGGGTAAATGGATTCATTGGTTTCTTTCTGTGAAACTTGTTTTATGAAGGGTATACAGAGGGAAAAAGAGATTTCGTCTTTACTTCTGAAAAATATTTTCAAAATTCAATTGCGTTCTAAACTCAGTTGTAGCCCTTTCGATGAATTTCTCCTTCTCGATACTGAATTCAAGTCTTCTTTAAGATAATCAAAAATAGTCCTAGGGGATTCAACAGATCTTTGTGGATTTTGGCTTGCATCAAACGAAATAAATTCCATGCGTTTAATCGGGGAGTCCTGTCTGAACTTGGGATGCAGATCCGGTTTCGAAAAGGTTGAACACCAAAGGAGAGTGAAATTTACGTATGACAGCCTTACAGATATCTCATATATTGCTTCACTACCATCCAACCTATTCAGTACCCCGGTGAAGTTATCTGGCCCTTTTTACTGAATTTCCTTTCACCACTTCGAATCATAATTATGCATTTAAATGCTGAGACGAGGGAAATCATTTATGAATTTCCTTTCATCGTCTTCTTGGACTAGATGGGGGAAATCAAATGTGAATTTCCTTTCACCATATGTCTTATATTTTACTTTTTAAAGAACGAAGTGGGGGCAATCAGTTTGTATAAGGCATACCAGGGATGATATATGTGTAACATTCGCAATGGAGGTCTATCAACTTGATTTGATTACTCGGGGCCAACCTTATCTTAACTTTCAAAACACCTTAGCCCGTAGGGAAAATGGGAAAAATTACTTCCAGGGGTCTTCCTTCGAGCAAGCTTCAATCCTTCAAACATTGTTAAAAAACCTAGAAGAGTCAGGATCAACCTATGCATAACTTTATTTAGTAGGAGACTGAGGAGTTAAGAGGGTTGGCTTACTTTCTAAGATCTATTTTCCATCTTCCAAAGCATAAAACGTAACCTCTTCTCCCTCTGTGGGAACCCCGGCAAGGTGTTTGGATTTTTAAGAAGGTAAATCCGAGGATAGAAAAGGGGCGATGGATAAAGGTTTGGAATTCAAAATGCAGGGGTTATGGATTAAACCCGACTCTTGGAACCCTTTCTCAAAGATGCTTTACTCTCTCTTCTTATTTTAATTACCTCTTGTCTTTATCTAGGTGAAACTTTCAGGACCCAGAGTAGGAAGTCGTTCTTTTAATGATATATCAAAGAGAAAACGGCATAATTTTGAGACCGTCATGGCACTTTAGCGACACTCGTTTGAAAAACAGACATCTCTAGAACTCGTACCTTTGCCTTTCCATTTCGTTCTCTTCTACAATAACGGGAAATTTTTTCTATCACCTGTTTTCGGTGAATTGATTCTCTGATATATGATCGTTTGTTTATTTCTTTCTCTCGTTTAGGCTGCAAGCCGGGACCCTATACGGGAACAACACGAAGAGTATCAGGGCTATAAAGGAATTGAATGCGTTGAAAATTTGGTATCCCTACTTCTAGAACAAGACTGACCTATTTTATTTGTGATGAAAGTAGACTTACCAAAGAAAAATTATGAAATAAAAAGAAAACACAAACCGGTATATATAGTGGAAATTTTGGAAACCATTTATTGCATATAGTGCTTTAAATAACACCCGTTGACAGGGGCATTGAGGATTTTACCATCCAAATTCTCTAATAGGAACGAATTTTTCCCTTCAGAAGCTGTGACTTTGAACGGTCTGTACCAAATATGATCAAATTTACCATGTTTTGCCGAGTCTTCCTTCCTAGCATCCCATTTCAAAACCAAATCACCGAGGAGAAATTCTCTATCCTTGGCCTTACGATCGAATAACGCTTTCATGTTGTCCTGGTATTTCTGCAGCCTTTCGTCCACTTCGGCCCTGTGTTGTTGAACTTCAATCAGCTGGTTTATTCTTCTTGTGACATGATTTGGTTCTTCTTTCTCATCTTGCCAAAGTTTCATTACGGGAAGCGCTAGATTTATAGGTAATACTACGTCGGTCCTGTATACCATTTGGAAAGGAGAAGTGCCGATAGATTTTTTTGTACCTATCTAATTCACCCACAAAGCGTATTTCAAATGCACATGCCAAGATTTTTTGTTTTCACTCAGCACTTTCTTAATTATAGCGATTAGACTCTTGTTTGAAGACTCGGCTAGCCCATTTCCTTGGGGGTAATATGTCATGGAATGACTGAGCACGATATTGTACTTTTGGCAAAAGATGACCATATCCATAGATTTAAATGTCTGGGCATTATCTGTGACTATCTTTTGGGGGCAACCAAATCTAGACAAAATGTTATCTTCTAGGAAATCCATTACCACCAAATCTGTTGCCTTTCTAGTTGGAATAGCCTCCACCCATTTAGTGAAGTAATTTGTAGCAGTCAGGATGCATTTATGTTGAGCACTATAATGAGGGTTAATTTCGCCTATAAAACCTAGTCTCCATTGTTGAAAAGGGTCTTCCGTTTTGACCGGAACCAACGGTAGCGCTGGGAGTTTGTGCTTGTCTGTGAACAATTGGCAAGGGTTACAGGATCTGACTTTGGCGTTGACGTCTAAGAATAGTTTGGGCCAATAATATCCTTCCCTTAGGATCTTATATGTTGTTTCCCTCCAGGTGTGATGTCCTCCACACACTCCTTCGTGAAATTCGTTTATGACCTTCTCTGTTTATGATTCAATTAAACAAACCAACAGGAAGCCTAGTGGGTCTTTCCAATACAATTGGATTTTGGATATACAGTACTTCACCGCATGCATCTTTAGCATCTTGGCTTTAGATGGGGATAAATCACTCAGGCATTTTAAGGTCAGCAAGTAGGACACTATGTCTTTATACCAATCTGATGAGGAAAACTTCTCTTCGATCCTAATGGCAGTTATTTGTTGATCGAGGTCATTCATGTCCACACACTCTTCACATCCCTGTAGGCCATTTTTTTTTCCAAGGGCTCTGAAATTTGATTCAGCTAAGAGCTTAGCCAAACCTTTTCCTTTTACTAGTCTCGTCTTTTTTATCTCCAGATCAAATTCTTGAATTTTAGCAAGCCACCATCCCCTTTTCCCATCACTGTCAGACTGAACCAAAATGTCTTTTACGGAACTGGTGGGTACGTATGCAATTACCTTGGAATGTAACACGTAGGTTCTGAAATCCTTTAACGCCTTCACCATAGCATATGCTTTCTTTTCCATTATATAGTATCTGAATTCAACGTCTCTAAGACTTTTGCTAAAAGAGGCTATTGGTTGCTCGAAACCTTCTTCATTTTTTCTGGAGGAGTACTGTGGCAAGTGTGTGTTCGGAGGCGAACGAGAAAATCAGAAAATATTTTAGATAATCAGGGCTTGCCAGTACGGGTGCCTCTCTTATAACCTTCTTGATGCGTGCAAATGATGCTTTGGCTTCTGCTGTCTATTTCACTTCGTTATTCTTCTTTAGCATATCTGTGATCAACTTCAGGATTTCAACAAAGTTTGGGATAAATCTCCTCAAAAAAATTATTTTTCCTAAGAATGACTAAATCTCTTTTACATTCCTAGGGATATTCATGGTATCTATAGCTTCAACTCTCTTAGGATCAATTTTAATTCCATCTCGAGACACAATATGGCCCAAGAGTTTACCTTCTTGCATAGCAAAGTGAGACTTTTTGGGGTTTAAGGACAAACCAAACCTACGGCATTTCTCAAACGTCTACTTGAGATGTATCAGATGATCTTCATCAAATTTATAAAAAACAGTCAGATCATCAAGATAGATAACCACGAATTTGTCCCTTTCGCCGATGAAAGCGATATCCATAGCATGTTGGAAAGTAGCACCTACATTCATTAAACCAAAAGGCATCTCGTCATACATAAAGGTACCCCAAGGGGTGGTGAAGTTTTTTTTTTCTTTATCGTGCTCATTGAAAGCAATTTGATTGTACTCGGAAAACCCGTCGATCATCGACATCCTATTTGCCCCAACTACTTTTTCTAAAATGTGATCCATTTTGGGTAGAGGGTAATTATCTTTGAGGGAAGACTTATTTAGATTTCTACAATCTAATCTCCCCACTTTTCTTTCTAACCGGGACCAGGTTTTCTACCCAGTTGGAGTATCTCAGTGGTACGATTATTTTTGCGTCCAGGAGCTTTTTGACTTCCCTTTCGACCACGGGAAATAAAATAGGATTGATTTGTATAGGTTTTTTTATAAAAGGTTTGACACCAGGATTTAGGGGTATCTTTTGTTCAATCACAGCGGTGTCATAGGTTCTCAGCTCTTTGTATGACCAAGTGAAAACGTCTTTATACTGCTCGAGTAGATTAGCATATTCACTTTTTGTCTCAAGAGGGAGATACTTTGATATTTTTACTATCATAGGCTCCTTTTTGGTCCCTATGTCACAGTCTTCAACCTCTTCTGGTTGGGGTTGCAAAGTAGATTTTACGGGCATATCATTTTGGTCGAATAGTCTCTCCAGAGGGATTAGTCCCTTTGGAATCTGATTGTTCTTTAAAACCAACATGTGATGATTAGTGATCTTTTCCTGGAACCCCTGAGGATCCTCTCCCTCTTGCATGATCCATGTGTGGTCGTTTTGGTTTTCTTGGTCAATGTGAGTTTCAGTGAAGTCATCCACCATTTCGAGGAACTTCCTGATTTGTTCGTCATCCTCAAACACTTGCCAGTGTTGGATGTTGTTTGTTATGGAAGGTCTGTTCCTCACCTCTATGTGGTATCTTAGTTTGAAAACTGTAGGGGGGGAAAACGTTGAGGCTGCTTTGGCTAATGAATCGTCTTGTAGGTTTTCAGCGCACGGGATGATATGAACATTTACCAACGAGAAGAAATTTTCTATTAAATTCCTGGCGCAATTCTTGTAAGATCGCAATCTTGGGTGTTTGGATTGGTATTGTCGATTTATCTGTTTCACTATCAACTCTGCATCTTCGTATACTTCCAAGTTCTTTATGTTCATCTTCCTGGCAGCTTCCAACCCTAAGACTAGCGCTTCATACTCACATACGTTATTGGTGTAGTCTATATCCCACTAAAGCCTGTAAGAGAAAGGAATAACAAATTCATTTTCAGGTGCTACAAACAGTACTCCTACACCTACTCCTTCATATGACAAGGCACCGTCAAAAAACATTTTCCAAATTCCAGTGCTATATATATTTTTGTCTATCTTTCCTGATTCATTTTTATCTATGTAATTGTCTTCTATAAAGCTATTTACACCATCATCAAAAGACAAAATACAATTCCCTAGATCTTGATCGGAAACATAAATAGGATAATTGTTAGGATTATGTCGGTCGCTCACTGTGTATGCTAACCTCGTTTCCCTGTATAACCGAGTAAATTGTCCACCAAACATAGGAACCATGGCGTAGGTCATGTCTAGTTGAAGAGACACCCCAAGTTTGGCTCCCCACGACCTAGATAGTAGCAAGCCATACTTCGGAGGTATATCAGCAATAACTACATCCATCAAGACCCTTTTCACTGGAACCTGTGCAAGAGTGACTACTAAATCTCTTACCATACCCATGCACTTAACTCTTCTTGAATCGAAAGAGTAGAGATATCCATAAGGCCTAGTGATCTCGAGGCCTAGTCTTTCCATAATAGACTTGGGCATCACATTATGTGAGTCTCCAGAGTCTAGCATGCAGTTATGCAATAGTCGATCATGCACATTCAGGGTAATATAGAAGGGAGCGACGGTGTCTCTGGCACCCTCTAAATGTGGACCAAAAGTGATATTAGGCTTATCATCTTCCAAGTTTATCACGTCAGAGTGACTTTCTAGATCCAAAAAACCTATCATTTTGGTTATCTGCTTTCGATACATGGGATTCTTTGCTAATTCGACCAGAGGGATTGGTATTTTGATCTTATTTATCTCATTTTCAAGGATGAAACCTCCCCCACCTTTGTCTGTTTCTCTGGTTGAAACCTCGGACTCCTTCCTTTCTAACTTATTTGTTTGTGTTGATTTATTTTCCATGAGTTTCTTTATCGGTGTATGTGTTTCAGTTGTCTTAGTTTATTTTGCTTGGGTCTCAGCCTCCTTTACTTTGGGATTCTGTGAATCTACCCCTTTTATTTTTCTATTAGGTATCTCGGTCTCCTTTGGGGCAGGCTCATATATTTCACCTCTAGGAAGAATTTTCTTGGGTTAAGGAGTTGACATAGGTTTGTTTTTAGGCCTCAGGTTGTACTTATGTTGGACCTCGGCCATTATAGAATCGGTCATTTGTTGATAGACAGAAACATCAATGTTGTTTATGTCATCATCTTTATTTGATGGTTGCTCTGTGTCCAAGGACTTCTCGTAATATTCTTTAGTTAAATGAGGCTGTGTGCAGTCGTCACCCAAATTTTTTACGTCTTCTTCTAGATCCTCAAAATCTTGCAGGTCATTTCCCCCTATAAAATTTTCATTTTTTAAAGGAGTTTGAATTTTCTAGTCTTCATTTTTAATCTGTCTTTGTTGATTTTGAGGGTTAGGGTTTCTTCTGAATTCCCTCTTAATGAAAGGATATGCCTTGGATTGATCTAGATCCATTTTAGAAATCTTATTAGATATCTCTTTAATTATCCTATCCATATCATCCATTTTATCATCTGAGGATATACTAGGCCCTAAGGGTCCCGCTTGTTCCTTAAAACGTTTGGTTTCTCGATTTCCCGTTTATACTTTTGTTTTTAATTTGCCCGGAGCCATCATGTTAGATTCGATCTCTATGGTGTCGTCTTGCATTCGATTCAGGGTAGCCCCTCTCCTTTCTCTCAACAGAAGTGTGAAATCGGGTTTGAAGGCTCTCGCAAAGGTTACCTTGGCTGCAGGTTGGGATGGTTTAACTTCGACTAGGATATTATTATATAACTTGTTAAACCTTTGAATGAATTCCATAACAGTTTCCAAATTTTCTTTTTTTAAGGACCTGAACTCAGTCAAATGGTACAAATGTTCTTTTATTTTGCCCCATTGTCTAAGAAAAGAGTCTTCTAGGGCATCATAGGATAATATCGAACCTGTGGGTAGACTTCAAAACCAGGCTCGTACCTTTCCTTCGAAAGTCTGAAAAAATAACCTTGAATATACGTCTTCATGTTCGAGACGTAGGATATCTGCAAACTGATCAAAGAAATTTATATGTTCGGCCGCAGTCAGGTCCCCTTCCCCTGTAAAGTTTGGTAATTTTTTCATGTAATTTTCAGAAAGGTCGTGAAGAGGGACAGGCAAGACCAGAGACGCATATTTGGCAGCTACTTTAGCGAAAACCCTGGGGGCAGTGGCAGCCCTTGGCCCCCTCCTCCTCCTCCTAGAGCCCCTCCACATCCTCCTCCTAAAACCCCTCCACCTCCCCCTCCGACAGTCGCCATCGATACTATTGGATAGGAAAACGGTGTGTTATACAGAGGGTTCTGGAACACTAAAAGCAAATCTTTAGCTTCTTCGAGAGACGCGAAAACTGAAGAAGGGGGATAAGGGATGCGAGGGCTTGGTTCCTCAGATTTGCAAGAGATGTAATCAGGGGAACCCATGGGCGTGGAATCTGAGTATATGGTATACTCTTCGAGACTCTGTGAGGTTGGGAAATCTAACTGAAGAGTCGGCGAGATATCGTTCACTGTTAAATTTACTGAGGGATTTTTACCTTTATGTACGTCGGAAGTTGTCGGATGAATTTCATTTTTAATTTCAAGGAGAGCTAAAGTTTGGTTGAGGGTTTTAGGGGGGGATTCATGTGAATTTAGAGGTTCAAAAGGAATCTTGGCCTTGGGTTTTGTGTACCTAAGCTGGTAGACTGCAGTGGTTGGCTTAAGGGAACCTCTTGTTTTCATTATTTTTTCGGGATCGGAAATGGGCGAGGTCTATTTACCATCCAGGTTTCGTTTGGTGTTCCTTCGACTAGATGCCAGCTTATTTAAACATGGAGTCTCCAAGTGAATGATAAAAGAAAAATCCTTTAGAGGGTGTTCACCCTTTGTTCACTATCAAAGGGTAGAAACTTGCAAAAATGTCGTTCTCCTAGGGAAAAGGTTTCGTAACTTCATCTCCATCAACGGCGCCAAAAATATGTTCTTCCAGAGTCTGTACTTAAGGTTAGAAAGTACAGGGTCTAGGCATCCGAAAGTGAGTAAAAGCTAAATGGGGAAAAATCAACCTTCGGGAAAACGAAGCTAAGGTTGATTTCTAAGTTGTCTCTGTCTCACTTCCAAACGTTCTTGGATGCTTATATCTCGTTCAGTTGTGGCCCATGAACATTCGAGTTCGACCCGAGTGATGGCGGTTTTAAGTATGGTGTCAAAAAGGTTCAAAGAAATGTTGGTTTGATCCGATAGGCCGGGTTCAATGTTGGGTTTTCTTGCAAAGGGCACAATCATGGAGGAACAGAAAATGAAAAGAAAGTTTGAGGTTTAAAATGCTACTTCAATTTTTTGACCGTATAAAATAGAACTTTCGAAATCCGATGTTAAAGGTAGAAAACAAACCAAAGGCCTTCTCCCATAATTGAGTTAAATTTTTAAAGAATCATGTATGAAATGTCAGAAAACATTAAGCAGTCGACAATGCGAGGCTCCTATCAAGGGAGAATCTCGCCCTGTAAACAGAAGAAGAAAAAGGCAAGAAGTAATCTGATGAAGCATAAATTATAGAGTTCTAAAAGGTTCACAGGTCTTGTACCTGTTGATAGCCGATATAGAGGAAAAACTGCAAGCAATTAGACGACTAAAAAGTTGGTCACCACAGTAGAAGTTGCACTAAATTGTAGCTAAGCATTCATCAGAAATATATATGCGAAATGAAATTTAATGTAAGATAACAGAGAAAACAAAACTCATAACTCAGTCTTCACGGAATCAGGAATATTCGAATTGCTTTGTATTAATTTTCAAAAGGAAGAAAGTCTCTATTACAATCGGCCAAGAAAGGTCCAGCCCCTTATTCTCACTTCAAAGTGCATATTTATACAAACTTCTAAACATTCGAATCTCAATCGTTCCAGAAGTTTTCGCTTACAAAATGGGAATTTTATGCTTTTCACTTATTTGTCTTTGTCCTCCTTCCTGTGGGCAGAGCACCTTCCTTTCTTTACTCTTTGGGTTCTAAAAATAGAATGGAAAACATTTGTCATTATTTTGCACCAGAAACCTGCCCTTTCGCCTGCTCGGTGCAAGTGACACACCTCTCCACCAACTAGGCTATCTACCTGGAAGGCTCTGCTTGGTCACTTACTTCAAGAGTGTAACAACTCTTCGCCAGCTGCGGTAAAATTTTTCCCACTTGTCGGTCCTCTGCTATGATGGATCATAATTGTAAACTTGGTTGTACTAGCCATTTGTCCACTTGGGCCATATCAACCTGGCTAATCTGGGATATCTCCACTTGTTGCTTGTCCAATTTTTCTTTGATGTCCAACAGATGTTTAGCTATATTGATTTTTCCCAGTGTACCAGCACTACTTTCCTTATCAAGGTCTAGCAAACCTTTACTTATCAAAGAGAACGTTTCCTCACAAAAATTATTTACTTCGTTAGATCTCCCCTTGCTTTCTGATATGTTCTGCTCCCAGACCTTCAGCAGAATATTACCTTTGGTTTGTTCCGCGATGGATAATTTTGAGTTGTTGATCATCTCTATCTTTGTTGTAGCTATAACAACGTCTTGGAAAGAGACCCATGCTGCCCCGACTTCTCTTTCTCTCAAAGAAATATTTTCTAATATTTGATCTATCATCCGAAAATGGTTCTGAATGGTTCTCACCTTTACCAACAGGTTTTGTTGAGTCATAATTACCTTATGTCGGATTTTGGTGGCCTGCGATCTGAACAGCTTTATGTCTACAACCTGTTTCTTGGCCACCTCCAATTTCGACTGCAACTCTATAATTTGTTGCCCCTGCTGGCTTACTTGTGTTTGGCTGGTTTGTGCTGACTGGCACACCTGCTCAGGGTCAGACCTGAGCTTCTCAATTTCACGCAAGTCAGTTGTTCGGACTTCCTCAAGGCTCCTGCTCACCTCGTCCCTAACATTCGCTTCAGCAGTAGCCACCTTAGCTTCTAATTTACTGATCAGGAGGTTCTTTCGTTTCAACTGGGCCGTCAAAGTCCCAACGAAGTACTAATTGGTTGTAGCATAAGCCCCTAGTGTCCCGGCTATCTCCTCTGCAAATTCTCCCTCTTTCGCGGCCTTCCCATCTGTCATGATAATTTTTTATCCATTACGCCCTCTTTTTGATAAAATCCTTGCCTTACCACTGCCTTTCTTTTCTTGTCAAAGAAAAATTCGTTAGGAGGCATCTCCTCTACAGTAATAGGTGTCAGTTCTTCATTGAAAATCCATCCCGCGTCAGAATTCCCCTTTGTGAGCTGCAAGGGCGTGACAATAGCAATTAGGCTGTCAATTTTCTTGGATGTTTGTTTCGGGTTGACCTCTATAACCAGCTTGTTTGACGCGATCGAAAGTGAGTCACCCGATCCCTGCGAAGGTATCTCTGCTTGGCCTTGGGCCTGCTTGCCTAACGTGCTCCTTTCGGGGTTTCCTTCTTTCTTCTGGGGAACTTCGGCTCCTTGCTCTGAGGTTCCAGCCTCCCTAGTTTTCCCTTGGTCCTTCTCCCCACTAGGACTCAAGACCTTTGCATCTTTGGCTCCCATCTTCTTTGTAACTAGAAGCTCTGGGGCTTCACCCTGTAAAATCTAGGGGAGACAACTTTGTCGATGCTCCTGGAATTTCAAAAATTCGGTCATATCTCCGTGTGGCAAGGCTTGAATCCAACTTAGGACTTCAGCGAAGGACCTTGCACCCCAGAATATTTATTCATGTGGGGAATCCTCATGTTCATACCTCTTCAGGCCGCATCTTTCTAGGTGATTGCTCACAACCTTACTAGATTCGTGCTTCTTGAACTCAATATCTACCAGCTTCATTTCTTCTAAAGTCATAGCCTCGGCTTTGGTGTGGCCAAAATCTAACAAGGAATACACACCAATACGAATAGGGAAGGGCGGCCATACCTTTTTTGATACTCCTTTGAGTTCTTTTCTTATTCCATCGAGCACAGTCTGTCTGGCAATCTCACGGCACAATAGCTTATCTGGTAGGAATAGCGGGAGGGCGTATGGAGGGACAGAGGTGCCGAAAACCCTGATATACGAAAATTTCACCTCTAGATACCAATATTCTACGCTACTTAGGCTGGTCGCGGTGCTATCTGATATCCTGGGAGGCGATTGGCCAAAAATGGCAACATGCAGTGGCACCATCACCCAGTTGAAGATCTCGTAGATGAATTCTTTGGCCTTATCCTCCCACGGCTTCGAGTGGTAGACATGGATAGTCTTTGTATTAGATGGAGACCAGCTCCAGTTCATCAGTGGGAAGGGTGTCATGAAGCAGATGGCATCCATTATGTAAGCAAACATAAATAATGAAGCTACTTTCTTACTTTCCCTCTATGCTCGATATTCAGTAATTTGATTCGTCAAACTGTCAGACAACAGTTTGGCCTAGTCGAAAGAGAAACCCTCAGTGACTGTATGAATGAGTGGCAGACATGGATAGGCTCTGTACTAGATGGATCCCAGCTCTAGTTCATCAATGGGAAGGGTGTCATGAAGCAGATGGTATCCATGATGTAAGCAAACATAAAGAATGAAGTTGCTTTCTTACTCGCCCTCTGTGATCGATATTCAGTAATTCAACTGGTCAGACTGTCAGACAACAATTTGGCCCAGTCGAAAGAGAAACCCTCACCGATTGTATGAATGAGTGGCACCCATGGGAGGAAGAAATGGATAGTGTCTTCCTTCCCATACAACCTGTAGGTCATCATGGCTATGTATTTGAACTATGGCTCCAAAGAAGAGATTGAATAGATCCCAATGGAGTCAGCCCTGAATTTCACGGGGTGTGAGACCCAATCCTTGATCAGATCGGACATGCTTTTTTCATACTTCTCGCACTCCTTCTTCTTGAATCCTTCTAGGAATTTGGCATTGTGAGTAAGGTTTGGCGTGGGTGACATTTTATACATTTCCCGCAAATGTTCTAATCGGAAGGTACCAATCATCACCTTTTGTTCGCTGATAATCGTCCTAGTCGGGATGTCCACATGGTCCAGCGCCCACCTGATCATATCCAAATAGGGAAGAAGCTGGGACCTCGCCACTATTTTTTGCATCTCTGCTTGAGCGACGATTTTGTATTTGGTTGATAAATCGTCCTCCTCGTTATCGCTAGAATCATCCGAACAATCTATCGACTCGGATTGCAGGATGTTGGAAATGTATGACCATGTCTTGATAGAATTAATACTTCAGGGCAAGGTGTCGGAAACAATGTATGAACCCTGACCAGAACTCTCGGCAACTGACTTGGGCATTTTTTGTGGAGCCATGAGAATGAAACCTGCAAGTGGACCACCTGTCGAACAGATTTGAAAATCACAAACAGTTTTTAACCTGGTAAAATGGATCTGCGCGTAAACAAGAATGAGAACTAAAACAATGAAGGGAAAAAACTCTTTATCTTAGTCATTTAAACCCCTAGTGTCCTTGCGAACAGAACGGTCAAATCGCTTAATGAAAGATTTAGCAGTAAAAGTGAGATCCTACTATCTATCACCTCATCGTAGTTGAAAATAAATGTCATAATTGTTCGACGATTCATAACAAGAATCAGTGCAAAAACATTTAAATGTACTCCGTAGATGGTGCTTGTTAAAGTTTGCATCGAGGATTCGATTAATCCAGCCTGTCTCCTTTAATTAAGTTTGTTTTTAGACTTTAATCCCCCTTTTTCAGCGTTCGCCGTATCGGAAGATTTCACTCCTACCCTTTGAGCTCCCAAAACCCAAAATCGCGATGATGCGATTTAGTTAAAAAAATAATGATCTGACTTAAGTTCTTAATTAACCCATGCTTAATTAATAAAAATCGTGACTTCACGACTCAGGGCTACGAAGGTATAGTTTTTTGGGAGAATGATCACCGAGTCGTGAAACCCCGACAGCTTAACTAGGGCTTAAAGTGACTTACCCCTGACACTAACCTGGGTGAACTTTTAAAACCGTTTCACGACTTCGCATATCGGAGTTTGGAAACCTTGCAACTTGTAACTCCCAAAGCGTGATAGAGTGAGGTGATAAAAGTGATAGACTTTCTTAACGGTTAAGCGATTGTGACTTAGGACTATAACGGCCATCGCCACTTCGCATGTCGGGGTAAACTTTTGATTGCAAGAATTATATTTCAACCACTTGTAAAAGGCGGCTCCAACACCCTCATTGCCTTTCCTGGTGAGAAAGTTATGGAAGAGGCTGAAATTTTCTCAACAAAATATTTGAAAGAAGCTCTGCAAAAGATTCGTGTGTCCAGTCTTCCAAGTATTAATATTAGATCGTTGTTTATTCACACATCTGGTCACTTTTGGTGGTTTTATTACATGCTATGGTGTTTCAAATTGCATATAAGGGATGTTTGAGCTCTCCTTTTTAGAGAGGAGGTCTATCGGTCTCAAAATTGAGTAGAAGAAAAATTGATTGACAGGATAGTAACCCTAGTTGACAAACAAAGAAATGAAAAAAAAATCAGCATTAAGTTATTCTAATGCATATGTTCATGTAAATATAAATTCCTTCAATTTGCATTAAAAGCTAAAAGGAATCCAACCCTGAGAAGCACCTCAAGCACGCTTTTATCTTGCAGGATATGTCAATATAGAGAAATTTATACTCAAACAATCAAACATTATATTGAAGTATTCAGAGAACTCTAGCTACAGCAACAAAAAAGAAAGATGGTGAACTTATGAAGGCGAAAGTAGGTGGGTTGACTGGTTGGAAAGATAGATTGGTGTGCTTCCAGCATCTCTCGACTGAGTCAAAATTTTGCAAGTGGTAGAGGATCAATCTAAGTTTCATTGTTTGTTGTGGAGGATCATGGAGTTTCATTGTTGGATGTGGAGGATCATGGTGTAGGATCGAGGATCATGCATCCTCCCAAGTGGACTGCAACCGCCTTTCCTGAAACTCTACCAAGAACCTGCATGCAGGTATAGTACGTGGTGCTTTTATAAAATTTTCAAATTATTTGTTAGAAAATAATTTTTGTAACTCTGACAAATACTTTAAAAAAATAACATACACCAGGGACAATTAAGTCCCATCATAGTCCATAGACCAATCAAGAAATGAATGTACTTATTTAAAATATTGGATAATTTTTTTTAGTTTAATATAAAATTAGATTTAATATAAAATTTTACAAAATTTTGTAATATGTTGCAAAAAAGTGGTGAAGGCATGTTATAGGTATTCCCCCTTTGTATTTATCCACTTCTCGGTTAAGGGAATATGAGTTAATGGTAAATTTCCCTGAATGAACCATTCTCGTTGGTGGTCTTCATGAATGGGGTTGGTTAATTTCCCTATCACATATTTGAATCTTTGGTTATACTCCCAAATAGATTCCTCATCTCTCTATTTGATTTCCCATAGTTTGGAAAGAGCTTGTTGTTCGGATTGGGGTAGTTTAAACTCAGTGATAAATTTTTGTTTGACTTGTGGTAAAGGAAATGGCTTCCCTTGGTGATTCCCTGGTTCGATGGATTTCATATACCATTTTAATTCCTAACCCATTAACATGGTCTGGAATTGAACTAGTTTATTAGCATCCAAGGTTCCACAAGACCATCAGATGGCCTCACAAAGGAAGCAATGTTGTTCCACATTCTCATCCCCTTTACCCCATAATTCGAGGTATCGGGTGAGGGATATGGCATGTTGATGAACCATGGGAGGATTTCAGGACCCTATCAAGATAAATCCTATAGGTCCTAGTTGTGATAATACTAAATAAATTTCCAGACTATTTCTTTTGATAACACTCTAATTGCTTGGACTAGAATGAGGAGAAACAATGGGAATTATAGGAGATTTTATTGTAGAATTTACTAAATTGGAATATTTCATTGAGGGACTGGGTGATCCAAGACTAGTTATTATGTGTTCATGATGATATTATTTCACCTGGGGGGTCACATTACGAGTCCATATCATATCAAGTCTTGTAGTATACTTCACATATTTGGGCATTGTAGGGGTTAATTCTCCTTCAACTTCTTCAAAGGTTACAGTTGAGTCTTCATCCTCGGTGGTGACTCTAATCATTATTATTTCTTCCAATTTTTATCCATATCGTCTACTCACTCCAGAACTCTCATCTTTCTCTCCAAACTTCTTCTTCAACCATTGGCTAGCCAACCTTCCACATAACTGTAACTCTTTCAACTTCTCTAACTCTCTTGTATGACTCTTCTCAAGGATAATCTCCTTGTGTGACTAATCAAGCCTCTTTATCAACTTTCTCATATTCTCTCACCACCTCTTTTCAAGCACCACATCCATTTTTTAAACTCGCTTGTCTCTGGCACTCTTCTCATGGATCCTCACCTAAATCACCCACCCCTCATGCGCAAAGGGTTTTACTCATCCATTTCAACCAAAGGAACTGATAACATTCCTTCTTCCACCAGCAAGACCTTCATCCAAAACAAAATTTCCCTCAGCAAGCTCCCTCGGGATCCTTCTAAAAATATTGCTTCTTCCTTTGAGAATAACTGGTGATTTTCCATGGAAAATTTAATGATGTATCCTTCCAGGGTAATTTGGAACCAAAATTCCATAGCTTGACAAATATGGTTGTCCAACTTATGAAGAGCAGTGAGCTACACAATCGTCCAATTAAATCTTTTCTTGATGTGATCTTGAAATTCTATCGCTTCTTGTAACTGATCGAGACATTGGTAGACCTCTTCTAGGAATCATATCAAGAAGATATCATATTGATCACTAGATGGTTTGTAATAGAATATTGTGTCCTCCACATCCCTCAAAATTTTCTTTCGTAACTTAGTTTCTTGAAATATAAACTCACCACACCTTCTTTCCCACCATATTTTAATGTCGGACTTAAATATGTGATGCTACATGCTCTAAAATCTCACTCAGAAGTCAGGTCCCAACAACATAACCATTTTTTGACATGTAATTGTAGACCAGGGTTCTCGGAGGTTACCATCAAGGATACCAATGTATTCTAGTTGCACTGGCATATTCAACCTTTCGCAAGGGAAGGAGGTCTCACCCGAAGTGGAGCTGAGATTTTGTGTGATAAAGTGAATTAAAAAGCACACATCATCAGGTCTAGCACATCATAGCATAGTTCCATACTTACATGTAAAGAGATCATGGCATCATAAGCCTTAGATTGATAAAGATAGTGAATAGTTTGTGTTGCTCAATGTTAAAGTAAACAGATACATTACAAAAGTTTCTAAAACAGACATGCAATTATTAAATACACAACACATGATAGATTATGCAAGAAAGAGACCATATATTCATCCTGATAATGACAAATTTTAAGTGTCTGAATAATCCATCATATATTCATACCCCAGACTGTCATACACAAAGTTGTTCTTCATATAAAAACGTATACAACAGGATAGGTAATGATATATCTGATTTGGAATCTCACATTCTTCATTGATGTAGTTCTTTCTAGGTAATTCTCAATAACAACAAAGCTCAAAACCCCACAACAACAAAGAAAAACGTAGAACCAATGGAAAACCTATACAAAAAACTTAGAACAGGATATAATAGAAATGAACAGAATCCAACAGAACATAATTGAAATGAACATAATCGAACCCCAACCCATTACATAACTCCATGATTTATACCTTTTCCGCAGGGCTTATTGGCTTCTTGATTCCACTATTATGCCTTCTTGATTTTGTGTCCTTCTGGAATGCGCTCAAAATTTCCAGATCTTTTTGTTGCTCTTCCAACTAGCGCATCACTCTTTTTCCTTGCTAGTGCATTGGCAGTTAGCTTTCCTCCCCTTGTATCTAATTTTGATGTTCTATGGGGTTCCTCTAAACCTTTATGCATCTACAAAACTGGTTCTTCAAAAAAGAGGGACCAACATACTCTACATATCTATGTAAAGTCTCCATAGTACTGATCTAGAGAGATATAGACACTCACTAATTTAAACTGAAGTAATCTACCACCTAGTCCTAGTTAATTGATTCATGCAATAATCAATTAACTTATTCACACGAGTGGAAGTGAGAGAAACACATAGAAGTGTTGGTGATACAACCGAGTTTTCCATGCATGAGTAACTTCCACTAGTCTAAATGAGTGTAACTAAGTGTAATTGAATCTGAAATGAAGAGGAGCACCCTTTTTTTTATGGGAATATTTTCTAGAGATAATATTCTCATATAAGGAAGCATTCTCAACATTGGACTATAAACCTTAGGAAAATAATTATCTAGGCAAGTGTGTAATATCTCCAACACCCCCCTTGAACACTAGTAAGGTGTACATGATGAATGGGTCCCAACAACAAAGGATATGTTAGGTATCCATTGTACAATGCATCTAAGAATGAAACACTGAAAAAATTGAGGAAAGAGGGAAAACCTCATGGGAAAACCCCCCCTCAAAGTACAATGCATCAAAAAATAAGAAGGAAGGACAATTGCTAAGAAAGGATGTCATTCACTCCAAGATGATCACTTAGAAAGTGGAACTTCTAATCAGTAAATGGCTTGGTTAAGATGTCTACAGTCTTTTCGACAGATGGATAGTAATGGAAATCAATGATCATTTCATGTACCATATGGATCTCAATGTGTTTGGTCCGTTGTCTCTACACTAGGTCTCTGCAAAACTTGAGAGTACAATGATTATCACACCAAATGACAATAAGACAATGAAACTAGATTCCATGCTCAGTGAGGAAGTTATGAAGCCAAAGTGCCTGAATAGTGACATTGATCGCTCATGTGTACTCGACCTCTATTGACAATAGAGAAATAGATGACTGATTTTTGCTCGACCAGCAGATGGGACCAAAACCAAAACTCAAAGAGTACTTATATTTGGACTTGTGATCTATGCTATTTCCAACCCAATCAGAATCAGTGAAGCCCATGAGATCCAATGCACAAACTACTGCATAGTAGATCCCATAACATGTGGTTCCATGAATATATCTAAGGATGTGCTTGGAATCCTTCTAGTGTAGCTCATGTGTCTCTTTCATGTACCTGGAAATTTCCCCTACTGCGTATGAGAGATTTGACTAGGTGTGGGTGAGATATAAAAGGCTCCTCACAAACTGTCGATATAAGGTGTTTTTTACCACTGATGTATCCCTGCCATCCTAAAGATGTACCCCGGACAGAAATGGTGTGGATGTCGACTTGTATTTGGTCATGTGGAATCTAACCAAGATATCCCAAGAATACTTATTTTGAGATAGCTTGATGCATGAAGAATACTGATTGATCTCGAGACTAAGGAACTAGTGCAGTGGACGCATGTCTATCATAGAAAACCTGTCATGTAGAATGTATTTAACCTGTCGTGTAGAATGTATTTGACTGCAACAATTGTTGAGGCCAAACTTCCTATGATCAGGAGGTCATCAAAATAGAGAACTAGGATCAGCAAGGAGTTTGAGGACCTGAACATGTATATGTTTGTATTTGATTTCCATCTCACAAATTAATAAAAGAGCAAGTAGGAAGCCATGTTCACATGCCATGCTCTAGGTTCTTGCTTGAGGCCATCTAGGGACTTCTTTAGTCTACATATTAAGGACGAGTTTTGAATGAACCCTTGCAGCTGCTCCATGTAAATCTCCTCTAAGATATCCTTGCGAAGAAAATAACTCTTTACATCCATCTAGTGAACTTCCCACCCCTTTGATACCGCAATAGCAATGGACAATCACATGGAGTCCATCTTTTCTATGGGAGAAAAGTTATCATCATAATCTATCCCATGGATCTGTTGAAAGCCTTTGACAACCAGTCTTTCCTTATACCTACTCACCTATCCATTTGTTGCATTCTTGGTATTGTATGCCCATCTACATCTGACAAGCTTCTTGTCTGAAGGAAGCAGAACCAGATACCAAGTTTGGTCCTCGAGGAGAGATTTATACTCCTTCTGCATGTCATCTTCCCATAAGGGATTCCCTACAACCTTTGCATAGGTTTGTGGGTATAAATCTAGAACCATATACCAATGAATGGGCATCACTGGTTCGATATTTGTGAGTGCATGATGAGGATCCTCAAACTGAGACCTCATCCTCCTATGGTCCGATGGATCCCCCACAAGATCTCTTGTTTCCTGTAGGGTGGTCTATTCCCACTTGGGCATCAGTGGTGGCTCAACATATGCATGCTCTTCATCAACATGCACATCATCAACATGCTCATCATCTTCCAAATCAGATTTGGAGCTCAGATATGAACCATGATCTTAGTGAGTGGACTCATCATCACTTATGTTTCATGCATGTAATGTTACATGAGTATCTACATGTGGCTATGACAGTGCATGCAAGGGAGTTTCCTCAAACTGAACACTACACTCAATGATGAGCCTGTCAATAGATGGATCAAGCAACATATAACCCTTCACACCATTTGGATATCCCATGAATATGCACGTGGTACTCTGCAGATCTAATATTTTCCTATTTTAAGAGGGTACGTGGGCCCATGCGTGTAATTCAAATATTCAGAAGTGGGTGACTTCTGGTTTTCTATCACTCTATGCCTCAAAGGGAGTTTGTTCCTTAACAAATCTATGAGGAGATCTATTCTGAATATGGTTGGCACAATTAAGTGCCTTGTCCCAAAGCTTGGGCAGTAGAGATGTTGCATGCAACATGTAAGTGGCCATCTCCTTGAGGGATTTGTTCTTCATCTTGGCTACTCCATTCTACTATGGAGTGTAAGGTACTGTGTGTTGCAGCTGTATACCTGCCATTGAAAAAATATGTCGGACATCTCAACTCACATATTCCCCTCCATTGTCTATGTAAAGGATTTTGATCTTTCTCCCTGACTAAGTATTTGCATTCACTTTGAAGTCTTTGAGATGCTCAAAAACCTCATACTTCTGCCTAAGAAAATACACCCAAGTGTATCGTGAGAAATCATCAATAAATGTAAGCACATAGCTTTCTTTGTTGATGGAAGGATGAGGAAAGGGTCCTATCATATCATTTTGGATGAGCTCCAAAGGAGAGTAGGCCCTCAAGGCCTTCCCTTTATCAAACTTCTCCTGGGGATGTTCTCCAAGAATGCATCCTTGACAAACGTTTTTGGAAAAATGTATGTTGGGAAAGTCGGTGACCATTTCATATTTTCATAGTTGTTGCATGTATTTGAAGTTTAGATGGTCGAATCTCTTGTGTCGTAATCTACTAGTATCATCAACATGTGTTAGTAGTAAAGCAAAATCATATTTTTCAATGAACTCACTGAAAGTATACAAATGAGATTGATGGTTTACCTCACCAACAAAAATTGTGGATTTATCACACCTATCAGCTATGGTTATGGAATCGGGTGTGAATTCCATCCTTTTTCTTGTACCAAAATGCATCATTTGATCAATGGAGAGTAGATTCACGGAGAGTTTTGGAACATGCAAGATGTTTTCAAAACTTCTGTGTGGGATTTCTACTCTCCCTTGGCCAATGACCTCAACTAGGGTATCACCTCCCATGAGGATAGGAGGACCAGTGCATGTAGAAATAGAAGATAAAACATTCTTTGTTGTTGCCATATGGTGGGATGAATTTGAATCTAATATCCATGCATCAAGAGAATATTTAATGGAAATGAGTGCATGAGAGTTACCTCGTTTGGCTTGATCTTCTGACTTATTTTTGGCAGCTTCGGGAATGTGATCCATGATGTTGTTGTTATGAAGAATATGTGTCATCTGATCAATTTTCTTCTTTATGCATGAGGACTCGAGATGATAACCATAGTTGTAGTAACCGCATTTGGTCTCCCCTTTCTTTCCTTTTCCACCTTTCAAGCCTAAGGAATCATCGAAGGGTTTGGAGTACCCTTCCTTATTTGGCTCTGCATGCACCTTTCCTTTTCCTTTTTGCTTGGACTTTGAATTGGAAGTGTTGTTGCTTTCATGCACATTGGGTCCCTTGATTATCCCTATTTTGATGAGATTATCTTTATCATGTGTGAGGGATACAATAAATTGATCCAATGTCCGCATTTTCCAGGATGCTCCTGAAGTGAATCTGTTTGTATGAAACGATGAGACGAAAACAACATAATCCAGACCAAGTTTTGTTAAGATAGAAAATATTAACTGACTGTGTTGAGTGGATTTGTCTATTCCACGTCTCTTTAGATGGAGGAGGAGGGGCTTGAACTTCATGAAGAAGTATTGAATGTTTTCAAAATTCCTTGGATCTAAGGAATTTATCTCAACCTCAAGAACATGGCCTCTTGTTTCGTCTTATTTGCCAAATATATCCTCCAACTTTGTCCAAATATCGCCTGGTGTGGTACAAGATTTAATGTGAAAAAGAAGCTCGGGGGACATAGACACATATAGGAGGTCGTAAGCCTCATCCATGCGATTGAGATACTTATTATTTTCGATAGCAGAGGTTGGCTCAACCTCTGTAGCCATGGTAATCTGGTACAAGCCTCTGCATATGAGTTGATGCATAATTTTATCTTCCACTCGAAGTAGTTATGAGGCATGAGAAGTGTTGTCGATGAATAATCCATGTTTTCTGACTGCATCTCCCTTCTGGACCTGCAAACAAGATACATGTGTGCCTTGATCCTAGCAACTTGTGGGCTCTGATACCATGTATAATTGTGGTGAAACCTGCATAGAGAATCTAGCTGACAACAATTCGTACAAAGCTTGCAAATTGAGAGAATAAGAGAAGAGATGGGAGAAAAGAATCAATAGAATTGTATTCACTAATGAGAGAAAATGATTAATTAAACATGATATACTCTGCATGGTGTTAGGACCACATATTGTACCCTTTTTGCCCATACTTTTTGCTATTATTATACCTTTCATCACCTGTATTTTGACTTATACTATCATTTCACCTGATCATTCCAAGGTACACAACGTCCTTTCTCATTATTATATGCTTAATCCGTTTTGCATAATACTTTACATTACTTTTGAACCTAACCATTGATTAGAAGTGCATAAGTGTCCATATTTGCAGAATAGTATTTCAGACCGATGCTGAAACACAGAACTGCCCAAAGCCGTTGTTGAGCTGATGTTGAAACACGGAAGCTACTACACAGCCCAAGGACGCATATGCCGAAACACGGAGCTTCTACACAGTCCGAGGATGCATATGCCGAAACACGAAGCAGCTACACGGTTCAAGAATGCAGATGCTGAAACACGGAGTTGTCACTCAGTTCAGAACAGATGCTGAGACACAGAGGAGGCCGCCACGAAGCTGAAACACGAGTCCTGACAGCTAGCAGTCAAAGCCAACACAGGACGTGAATTGCGTACTAACAGCATTAGCAGCTATATGAAGAAGCCGTTACACCAGCCGTAACAGCAATGCTTCGTCCAGCCCCTGTATTAGCATTCGGTTGCATAAGAATAGGACACCCTATGCTGATTT
>ML784795.1:610664-656274 GCA_009831015.1 Picea engelmannii
TACTACAACACTAAGTGCTTTTGGAATTGAGCATATATAGTGCGCAGCTATCTTTGAAACAAAAGACTTCCCTGGGTTGATAATTTATGTTTCACTTGGTTGTTTGAAATTAATTAAGCAATTATAGTGACCAACACATGGCTAAGTAAATTCGCCATAGTAGTGATCTGGAGAGATCTACACACTCACTCACAGGAACTGAAGTAATCTGACACCTAGTCCTAGTTAACTGATCCATGAAATAATCAGTTAACCGAGTCGTGTGAGTGGAAGCGAAAGAAACACATGCAATTGTTGATGATAAAATTGAGGTTCACAGCATGAGTGACCTCCACTAGTCTAACTAGATGTAACTAAGTGTAATTGACTTATACAATAAATTATACAATAAGTGTAATCCTAAATTATACAATAAATTAGAATATAAAAATTAATTTTAAAATAAATTAAAATATTTTATTTTCCAAAATATATTTATAAAATTAAAGATATTTTTAAATCAAAATTTTGTAATCTACAATCAACTCAATTCACCAAAATTTAAAATTTGATTGAAGTATTGTATAAGCGTTTGGACATCGACTTGAAATTCACAATGTAGTCTCATATATCCTAAATCACATCCAATCAACTTAACTCACTTAAATTTGAGTTTCCATCAAACAAGAAATTCAATATAAACGTTCACTTTGTTTTTAGGGGTAAATCTCATCTTCTTCCAAAATTATAATAAATTTAACATTTTTAATAAAATATACAGTTTATTTTTTATATACAATTTAAAGTTCATATTTTTAATTTTCATTTTTTTTCAAAATTATAATAAATTTAACATTTTTAATAAAATATACAATTTATTTTTTACATACAATATTTAAAATTCATATTTTTAATTATATAATATAAAAAATAAAATAAAAAATAAAAAATAAAAAATTCTAACTTAATTCAATTGAAAATCCTATCTTTTTAGATTCAATCACCTAAACACACTTTAATTTCCCAACACCCAACCTCATCTAAAATAGTAAAGATTATGCAACTCAATTATTGGACCTAACTCCTCACTCTATAATAATTGGTTTCACAAGTCTCTCCAAATATGAAATACTTTACGAGTGTCTTCATTTTTACATTACTTTTAAAGTAGGGAGTACAAAAACAAAGTCCACTTTGCACTCCTAACTCCTATCAAAATTTTCTATGATGCCTAGCATCTAAATCCCTTTGAAACTTAAATTGTAAGTGTTAAGTTATTTTAATATTATTTTATTTAATTATTATCGATGGATGAAGTCAATGCATTTTAACAATAATGTGCATAACCTTGAAAAGGAGCAAAGGCCTCAAAGGTCATGTGTGGGTTTAAAATTAACATACACCGGGGACAATTAAGTCCCATCATAGTCCATAAACCAATGAAGAAATGAATGTACTTATTTAAAATGGATAATTTTTTTTAGTTTAATAAAAAATTAGGTTTAATATAAAATTTTACAAAACTTTGTAATATGTTGAAAAAAATGGTGAAGTAATACGTGGTCAAAGTAGGTGGACTATGTAACCGAAAGCTATATTCCTTGTGCAAGCAGGGACTAGTAAATACCAATTCTTTGAGAGAGGGCAAGTCATATCTAAGTAGGTGTTAGTCATTGTCTTTATTGTACTTTGAAATGTTCTTGTTGGTAGGAGCAAGGCTTTGGAGTATTCAATAAAAGTTACATCTTCATTTAAGGATTTTTTTTGGTCATGTAAAATGGTTGTGTGTTTATTTGGTGGGTAGATATGATAATTTATGAGGTAGTGAACAACAAATGGCATAAATTGCTTGTGTGTATTATAGGTTGATAGCCATGCACTTGTGTGATCGTGTGAATTGGTATACAACACAAGTTACTTGTGTGATTATTTGAGGAACAGTGACACAACTTATGTGACAATTTCATTTAGACCCATGAAATTGATACAATTTTTATTTTTGGTTTTACTTTGTGTGGCAAGTCTATTATAATAGATACACTAATCTCCAATAGCACGTGGATGTTGTTGGTGTTTTCCAAGATGAGTTAGCTTCTTGTGGGATGCTTAAGTATTTTGAGTGCCTTCTCTTACACTCCAATGAGAATCTAATGAGAGAGTTCATTGAAATGTGGTGGTTGGATGAGGGTGATTTTGAGGTGAGGGGTCAACATTTGGAGATGAAGGATCTTCGAGTATATTGGTATTACCCAAATTACAAGGGGATAGATGCTACTTTTGGAGTAGGTCATCTAGGGTTGACATTATACCTAAGCTTCTATACTCCAGAAGGTGATGGTTGATTAGTTGACCTCATGCTTTCACCATGGTGACATAAATTTTAATTTTGTCTCTCTCCTTTGTTGTTTCATTTTTTAGAGGGTTCATGTTGGAGTTGTACGTGGTTTGTAAGACCCTTGGTTCAAGTTATCATTTGACCAAAAAAAATCTTCAGACACGGGCCCTTTTAGCATCACCAGCATGTACAGTTGAAGTCTCACCCGAGGTATCTATTGGGACTGCAAGAACCAAGTTTCTGCAGTGGTGAGGGAATGGGAGGTTATTATTCTATTCATTCTTCACTATCTGTTATGTGCGTGTTATTCCATAAGTGATATTATTCTATTACTTAGTGGATCTCAGGTACAGATTACCATTATACTCCAGATTACTGCATAAACTCATTATTGTAACAGTCATACTATTGTGCCATGAATACACATAAGATAAATCTACTCTAATATACATCAGACAAATTCCATAAACAATCACACAAAAGACATATAACACAAGATTTAACGTGGTTCACCCAACTCTGGGCTACATCCACAATGATTGGCTTCTTTATATGCATTTGGTAATTTCTTCAGGATTGCACATTGCGCTTACAAAGATATATCATGATTATCTTTCTCTCCTCCTAGCCTAGACACTCTACAGTGCAAGCCTCTCTCTCTCTCTCTCTCTCTCTCTCTCTCTCTCTCTCTGCATCATCTCTTACATTTAGACATAGATTCCTATCTTCAATAGAACCAAGAGGAACGAGAAATTAAGAAGGAACCCATATTCTCCCAACCCATTACATATTTATAAATATAATCTAGGGCTTAAAACCCTATTGTGTTCATCCCAAAACCCTTATTACAATGTATGACTACTCCAGTTGATTGGTTGTTCGGGTTGCTTTTGCCCAATTTTCTGTATGCATGCTATTTTTCTTTTGTTATTCTTGTTTTTTCACATCCTTCCATATTTAGAATGTCGAGTTGTCATCCTTCCTTTTCGTCTGCTTCCTTATCTATCTTTATTCTTTTCCTTATTCCTTTGTTTTATTCCCCTGTCTTCTTTATTCCTTTGTTTGTGCATTGTCCTCCTTCTTCTTATGCACACCTCTTCTACACACTTCTTCTATACTTAGGATTTTTACCAAAATTTTATCCCAAAATTGCATGTCCAATAGTTCCTTTACTCTGCCCCTAGTGGGTAATCCATGAGGGGAGACCTCACAAGCCACAGATGTGACACTAGGGGTATCACTTAATTGCTCACATGGGAGGAGGAGATGTTGGGAATTATTTCACTCCTATGTTTTCTACTTGGTGGAAATAGATGACCCATGTTGTGTTGGAGTGTCTATATGTTGGGATCGATTTGTAAGGAGATCCAAAGATACCCTTGCCTCTTTGGGGGGTCTGGGTGGCATATAGTGAGCATTTCTAATGTTTTCTTATTATTGTACTAACATATTTTTACTTTAATATTATTTTTTTGTGGCTTCATATTTAGTGTGTAATGTATTGACATTGAATCTATTTGTGTGTGTGGATGTCGGACCAACTACCCCAACCACAACCTATGCTACTCTCATGGTTGCAGTAGTAGGATGATGTCTTGGGAATCATGATGATGAGGTAAGTCTTGATACTCATAGGTTGAGGCTATACCCATACATGGAGACTAAGTGATGACTCATGGCTAACTTCCAATGTCAGTTAGGCTCGGTTTTACATGGTGTCACCAAGGTCAGTTAACAAGACCTCAAATACATCATGATTGATGCATGTGTTGGTATTTATGAGGAGAGAAATTATAGCTAGGGATTTTGTATGAGATCATGCTAGAGAGATATGTGTTCCACTTGTTGGGGGTGTCCCCCCTCCTAGTTTGTTTTGGGAATAGGTTCTTCGTCACTACCACAATAGTGGTTGTGTGACTTTTTATGGGTGTGGACAAATTTGTGTGTTGTGTGTACTCATGTATATTTTTTGATGATGTAACCTATTGGGGTAAAAAATTTATGATGTACACCTCATTTTGTGAAACTAAGACACACACACACACACACACATTATTTTTCGCCACTGATGATTATGTGTTTCCTGATGAAAAAATGTATACTCATGTGTTTTATTCCTTAGCATTCATTACGGTTATTTATGTGATATTAATATTATGCGATGTTGTTTTTTTCTTACTTATTCTTATGAATATGTTAATGAGACAAATTCCAATCTAGGATTTCATTTTCAATGTTATCTACAATTTTTTTATCACTTCTAGGAATGTGGATAAATGTAATGGTATTAGAATTCCTTGATAGAAGTTTAAATTGTACATATTTCCAAAAAAAATGTGGATCACAAACAAAATGGATGTTTTTCAACTACAACATGAGGATCTATGAATTCAGGTGGTCCCTGAGGTGTCGGATTTGAAGGTAAGTCACATTAGTGTGCAATCCAATCATTGTGGCATACTCATCTTGTTTTTTCGTGGTTGATCCTATGCACAGACCACTTGAGTGGAGTAGTGTGTGAGAGGGTAAATAGATGGCACAGTATTCCTAAGCTACATTTTGAGTCCAACAACTAACACTTTCGGAAAAACCAATGTGGTATGCTAATAGGTGAATCATCTAAAAACAATAAAGCAAATCATTGAGAGTTTTGTCAAGAAATTGAAGTAAGAATAGGAAAAACCAAAAAAAAATGTGCTATATACATAATTGACTATATAGTGAGTGTTGTTTTCATGGGTAAAAATTATTCAAATATATAACCCATTGATAGGGTCTTTGAATAGGTCACCTTCTGGGAAAGTCGACACATAAGCCCCTTTGGTTAAGCAATTCTTAATGATAAAGGGCCCTCACCGAAGAGTTTCAAGTTTTTATAGACCTAGTGTCTCATTGGCTACATCATAGGCTAAGACTAAGTTATGAACATAGAAGGTGTGAGGGAACACTTAATGATCATAGTGGGATTTGGAGTTATTCTATAATGAACTACAACAATCCTTGTTAGTTTTCTCCAATGCAACTAGTCTTTATTCTAATGGGGTAGTGTCAAGGAGTTTGACGACCATACAAAGGGTTGGTAATTCAATTAGAACTAATTTAACCCCATGGATTAAGTGGAAAGGTGTAAATCATGCAGTAGTTTAAAAAAATGTACCATAGGCCCATAGTGCCAAGAAATGCATGTGATGCCAATTGATTTTATGTTTATTTGTTGTCCACTACAACATGGTTTGGAGGACTTTGTTAATATCCTCTACTTGGAAATTGGATTGAAAATAGTAAGGTGGCATGAATTAATGCGTGAAACCCAAGTGTGAATCCAACTCTTGGAAGAAATCATTCTAAAAAAAAATCCATGGTTGGATACCAACTATTTGGGGACACCAAAGTGAGTGATTACATGGTTAAAAAGGAACCAAGTAGTTGTCTCAGTCATACTATTGTAGGTTAGCATGGACTGAACTCATTTTGTGAAATAGTCAATGCGCATGGTGATGTAATTGTGGCCACAACTAGATGTTGGGTTGCAGGTCATGAAATAAATCCCCCACTTGTAGAAGGGGATGGTCATGATGATCGAGTGGAGTGAACCTGGTGGATCTCGTGACTTAGATGTTATTATTTGACACTTTTCATACCATTTAACTACATGAATACAATCATAGAAGATTGGAGGCCAAAAATATTTTGTCTTGATAAATGGTCATTGCACATGCTACTACACCAATCATCCAAGACTCTTTCAACTTCTTCATGAGTGAGGAATCAACATAAAATGGTATTGACTCCTCATCAATAAAGGACATATCCAATGAGGAGGTATTGAGGATATTGGTGTTGAATTCATTGGAAAACATCTTATGAAATATGATGACCAAAGTTTATCATGCGCGGGTAGGTTAGGAATTTCCATACCATGGATCATCTAATGAGATGGTCAAAAAATATGTTTATTATGGAAGTCATCATTCAATGGTGGGTTCTCTTTTTTTCTCTTTGGAGTTATGAATTCTAGAAGAGGATAATGATCCAATGAACAAAACTACCATTGCAAATAAGTCATTAGCTTAGAAGATATTGCATATGTTTATAATTTGCTACAACTTTTGTTGTTCAGAGAAAAATGTATTGGCACAATTTTTGGACTAAATGGATGATAGCCAAGGAAAAAGTGTCCTCGTGATTTTACCTTAGTGGGGGGGCATAACAAGTTTTTTCTCACATAGTAAATGACATGCTTACAAACATCTTCCCCCAATTGGGCTAACACTTTGGAAATAGTGATAATTGAGGTGGATAAGCAAAGGATAAAATCCTTTTTGAAGTTTGTGGGATGGTTAATGGGGCATTTGAAATTATGTGTTTTAATGTGTCAAAATATTGTTATTCTTGGTCATCACACTAGAAAGGGATGTCTTGGCACCAATATTAAGAGTCCATTGGCACAAGTCGAAAAGTCAGAAACAAAGTGATGTAAAAACTTGACCTTTTCCTGTAGGCTTTGTAATTGGTGCAATGTTCGTGGAGGGAGTATTGCATTGATGGTTTGGGATTTCAATGGATCCATCATAATTCCTTATTGTGAGATAATAAATCCCAATAGGAAATTGGTAGTGACATAAATGACACATTTGAGGGGGTCCAAATAGATGGTGTATTTATGACATCGTAATAAAATGGTGTGTAGGTCTTCTAGGTGTTGTGATTGTTTCTTTGACCAAGTAATGATATCACCAAGGTAAGCCAATATAATATGGGTCAAATAATGAAAGAAATAGGACATTGTGCATTGAAATGTGGCTCTAGAATATTTTAGAATCAAAGGCATAACACGATAGGAAAAGGTTCCCCATGGTGTTGTGAACATAGTTATGTATTGATCAACATGATAGATCTGTATTAGAATGTAGGCTGGAAAAAAATCCATGAGGGAGAGGACCTCATGTCTTGCACATGCATTGATGACTTAGTTGATGAAGGGGGTAGGAAACTTCTCTTCAAGTAGGCCGAGTTCAAATCATGAAATTGGTGCACATATGAATGGTGACATGGTTTTTGTTTACGGGGACTAGGTTGGATATTCATGACGTATATGTGATTGGGTAAATAAATATATCTTTGCAAAGTTTATTAATCTCTAATTTAATGGCCATAAAGTTTTAGGGGTGGAGAGGTATTTGTTTCTACTTGATATGGGGTACAGCAGGCCATGTGCCAATGCAACTCTTGACGATGGTGGGATGTAATATGGAAATTTCTAAACAAGACTAGGAAAATATGTCATGAAACTATTGAAGATAGAATTATACGTAAATACCTCTTCAAGGGAACGTGAAAATCCTAGGAGGATTTTCTTGATAACACCAAGTATAACAGATATATCCAATTTGAAAATGGGAAAAATGTTGGCCATATTTCCTTCCTCAAATGTGTTAGGGGCTAGTATGGGATGTTTAAAACAATCGACATGAATAATAAGGATACATTATTCATCCTTAACTATGCATTGGCTAGGTGAGGTAGTAGGGGTGAATGTATATCATAGGAGAAAAAGGGATCTATGATTAATTTTGTCAGAAGGGTAATTAGAAGCATTTATGGCCTCTAGTATGTCTTCATATGAATGGAAAAAGAAGGTTGTAGAGGTGAGGTCAACATAGGATTACATGGCTTATGGTTTCAATTTATAGCTTCCATCTATGTCACTTGTGTATGATAAAGCATTCCCCATCGGAGGGGGAAATAAACATAGAGATAGTGTAAGTGGGATGAGACTCTGATTGTCAAGTTTTTGTCTATTTGTCTTAGGAAGGTGAGCATAAGTTAATACCTGAGAGTCATGAAGTTTTGTTGGAGGATATCGACCCTACCAACATAGAGATACAATAGATGGGAATAAAATCCATGTTATCTAGCCTTGGTGGTGGAAACATTTCCTCTACAAGTGTTTCTAGTGAGTTCACTAGGTCACAAAGGGGGACACTAATGCTACCCAGGATTGTAGGGGAATCAAAGATTGGATGCATGTGAGTGGTGTGATAGATGTGATGTCCAATGGTTGATGAGAAAGCATATGTTTAGTGACTAAACTTCCCATATAATGCACAAGGGTAGGTAGTGTGTTCCCCTACTGAGGTTGATACATAATAAATGGTGACAAACTCTTTGGAATCCACTTATAGTAGAGAGAGAATATGCTCCTAAGATCATGTTGGTGACTTGGTTGGGGTAGGGATTTGATGAAATCTATCCATCATGGTCTAAAACTATGAGATTCAAATAGTGATGAGTTTAGTGATTGTATTTAGAATATAAGGAACATGGATAGTTTGTATGAAATGTCTTATTTCACTAATTGATAGGTTCCTTCAAGGGTGATGGGGGGGAGGTTCCCCTAGCTAAGGGATTAAAAAATAATGGTGCCATTTTTAGTGGACAAAGAAGGTTCATAAATTATGGAAATGTGGGGTATAGGTTCATGGCATGGACACCAACATCACATATGGCACACTATGATGGGACTAACATGCGAAGGCTTTCTTGAGCGGATCCCCTTGCTTTTTTTTTCTTTCCCCAACTATTTTACTAATTACTAGCATTTCCAAAGAGGTGGTTGGCTCTAGAGCTACTTGAACCTACGCATATAGAGGTGCTACCGAGTTAATAATTATATGGAAGGATAATGTCAAAAAAGGGTTAAGTGATAGGGGTCAGAGTCACCACACTAATGTTCCTAAGGTAATCCCCGGGGGTTAAATGTGGCCATCATTGCATGTCCCAGGACTCTTGAAGTTGGGATGAAGAAGGGAATTTGGGTGATGGTGTTAGGGTTTTTTTTGGCCACCCAAACCAATGGAGATGGGGACTCAATTGTGGGTTATGAGTTTGACATAGAATAAGAGGTAGTTAAAACCTCTTCAACTAATGTGATTGTGCAAAGTTGAGTATTTTTTCATGAGGTAACTTGGGGCGGTGCACCGTGGTATTCCCTAAGTAATGAGGAATATTTAAAAATTCTTGGACCAATGTTTGTGTAATATGGGGTTTCCATGCTAGCCACTATGAGGGGTAATATGTTTTCTAAATTAGCAGTTGACCAAGGCTCATAATGTGTTAGCTAGTCTACATTGATGACCCTCTCATTGTGGGGGAACATCATAGTGAAAAATACAAATAATGTGGTTTCCTTCATAGTGTACATATAACGATTCCCTAGAAGAATGTTGTAGTCCAATGGAGCATCTACTACCTTGATATTAATAAAGATTGTATTCCCCACCAATTTGATGGGGAAATTTTGGTACATACCTTAAGGCTGGGAAGGATGGACATCATAGGCCCTAAGCATAATGGTTGATGGAATTAGTTCAAGGGAGCCTATATTTTTCCATACATAGGTGGACATGATACATGTGGAGGAACCCTCATTAATGATACATTGATGGATGTTGATGTTTATAATTGTGATAGGAATCTAAAATGTAATTAATGATGGGAGTTGCAATTCATAATTGTCTAAATCAAAGGCCATGAGGCACAAATATGATGGGTCAGTGACACCTAATGCATATAGTAGAGCCACTAGTGAGTGAATACATGGCCACTTGTGAGTGCACCATGCCATCAACGATGCTATAACTTTAAGTAGCCCTTGCATGAGGCTCATGAGCCATGCATCATAGAGGTTCCTTTGGCATATGTGGTGTAGGGTCACTATTAGGATGCATAAATTTTGAGGGATCACTAGTGGATGTTTAGTTAGTCTATGGGTTCACCAAAGTAAAATTAGGTGCCATTGAGTATTGTGAGTTTGGAGATTGATTTATATTGAATTCATGAATATTTTTTGGTAGGAGGGTTCTCCCTCTTAAGAAATATTATGGGTTGGTTGAGATTTTGTCAATTCAAGGGGGGAGTTATTTGATTCCTATTGGTTAGATACAGATCCTTGCTAGGGAAAGGGGTTAAATAACATTTTTGTAACATCCCCACTATAATCCTCATTTTAATTTATGCATAATGTAGATATGGATATGTCTATGGACAAACGATGTAATATGTGAATTGTATTTCTGATTTAATAAATATAATGTGATACCAACTGTTGGGAATAAGGAAAAATATGGGGGTTGATTTATCCACAAGAGAGGGAATGTATAAAATTTATAGGATTTTCCAAGAGGATCCCAAGGAGGAAATTAATTATGGGTATTAATCCAAACCTAGATTTCTGAATTTTATTATCATTGGGGATAACTTCTATTTTCTGGTTGAGTGTGTGAGAGCCCAATCACTAAATATTTTTCAGGGGGTGGGTGCATAAGTCATTTCCATATTTATTGGAAGCATGGGGATGTAGTACAATCAACATTGGGAAGAGTTAGTAGTTAATTGTCTTGGGAAGATAGAGGAAATTAGTATGGGGGAGAATATGTGTTTTTTCACATGGAATTTTGCATGAACAACAAGGAGAGAGAAAGGAAAAAGAGCATTGGATCTAGACCAAGAAGACTAGGAGAATTTTGGAGCATGATGGAGCATTTTTGGGGCGCTTTGGAGCTGAATAATCAAGAGCCAGGTTGGTAGGCCTGAAGAGTGAACTCTTGTGGGAGTTGAATTGTAAAAAGAAGTGTTTGTTGTTTTTTTCCTAGTAGTTTTTCCTAGCAATAATTTCCCTTGAGTTCTTGGTAGAGAGGTTGATAGTTACCTATGCCAGAGAGACCTTGATAAATGAATGGGATGCCTGAGGGAGTGATAGTAGTGAAGGGGTCCATTTCTTGGGTTTGGAAGGTCAAGAGGAAGAGAGTTGGATGAAATTCGAGATAGTTGTAGGATAATACCATTGGGTTATGTATTTAGAGTTGTGAGTGGACTGTGAGAGGCACCCTTCTCTTGTGGATTCCTAGCCGCAGCTTGGGGTGACTTTCTACTGGTATTTGGAACAAAAGGTCTATGGTTGGGTGGAACGTCCTTCCCAAGCGGCTCGTTTCACAAACATTTTAAAAGATAAGTGTTTAATTATTTTCTTATTTTCTTTTATGAGTTTAATGGTTGTGTTTTTACCCTCTGCATGAGAATGATTTTTTTATGGGTCGTTGTATATGATTTTATGGTTGCATTATGTTATTTTAGAATTTCGTTGATGCATTTGGTTATGGGTATCATATTTTAGTTAAAAATGTGTTCAATTCGTAGATGGTAAGCTACATGAATTAATTAGCAAAAGAAATTTTGAATTTATTTGTGTTTTTCCACAAGTAATGTTCCCTGGTTACGCTGGGGGACGTTACAGAATGGTATCAGAGTGACATATTCAAACATTGAGCCTGTATGGGTTAGACTCAGCATGCAGAAGCTAAATATAAGAGTTAAATCTCAGAAAGTATTTACAATGTGGTTGTCATATTTTTCTATGCAAAAGTGTGAGGAGATTTCCTGTAATTTAAGTGAATTTGAGTTCAGGGGTTAAAATCTCCAATTATAATATTTAAATATGCATGTTTTGGGCCTATAATTGGTTGAATTCTGGAATTATGATGTAGACATGAAGAATTTGGAGAAATTGGGCAAAAGCCCCCATTTATGCAGTGGAATTGGTTGAGAATTCGACATAAGGGTGTTGAAGTTGGGTGTAGAGGTTGGTTTGATGCGCACCAGGCCTAAATCAACCATTTGAAATATTAATTTAGGGTCTCATTGTAGCCCTCGAAAAATTTCATAATTGTGCATTTTTGGAAATTTGGAAAAAAATTGAAATTTGGGAAATTTTGGGGTATTGTATTGTACATGACATGGAGGCCATGTGGAGGTGATGTGGTATAGGTAATTTGGACTTCCACAGTGGTATTTGATAGCATGGTGGAAAGTGATGTGGAATCCACACGAGGCGGTGGTATGGCCAAACCATAAACCACTATCACATGGGTAGCGACGTAGTTTTGGCTTGGGGCCTTGTACCATGCGACACCACTCAAATCATGCCACATAGCATGAAAAACCATTGTCATGACCCAAGGGTTTGTTAAACCTTGGGAAATTTTGGGATGCGACATGCCCTCTCTGTCGTCGATCTTGCCAAATCTCAACCGTAAGATCTGGGAAACGTGCAAATTTGTGCACACCAAGGTAAAGGTGTGGGATGGGACCTTCCCATATACGAAGCCAATGAAGAGGATCCACATGGAGGTTGAAAATCAAGGTGGGGATCTTGTCCCAACCGAGGTCAAATGTGTGCCAACTAGGTAGGCACAGCCCGTAAAATATTAATATTTTATTAATAATTAAGGCTAGCATAAGAGAAAGAGGAGAAAGAAGAGAGAGAGAGAAGGATGATGAGGCAGGATGGGTGGGCCAAGAGGGTGACATGGAATCACATTAGGGTTCCATGTGGACCCATAAGTCCACATCAGTATCCATGACAGCAAGGATGCCACGTATGCAAAACTATTCCACAATGTTTAAAAAAAACTAAGTTTGGAGCCAAAATATTATTTTGGCCATAACATGATCATATTAATTCATATTGAGATGAAACTTCTGGGTTTTTTCTGTGATGAGGATATATAAAGAATTGATAGATAGGGCCATTACTCATTTCTTCTTGGATTTGTCAGAAATGGCAAGATA
The DNA here is from genome assembly GCA_009831015.1 of Picea engelmannii. NCBI lineage: Eukaryota > Viridiplantae > Streptophyta > Pinopsida > Pinales > Pinaceae > Picea > Picea engelmannii. The sequence goes on from ML784795.1 coordinate 623,608, forward strand.
ATGGTTTTTAAAGATCTGGGTCCAGATCATTGGCAAAGGTCTCGATCAAGTTGAAATTCTTGGAGACAATCCAGAAAGTAGGAATGGAAATAACCCATGAAATAATTGAATAAATCCAAGGGGGTTTGGAATGGGGATGTTGAAATAAGCCAAAATCCACTATTCTAGACCACTTTCAGTAATTTTTGGGATTTTCAGAGGAGGAAAAGGGTCCCCAGATGGAAAATATGGAAAACAATATTTACTCAAGTTTTTATATACTTATTAAGCCAGACATTTTTTTATTGATTTTTTCCCAGAAGTGCACAGTTTGAGAGATAGCTTATTTGGCTAAACATTCTAGTCTGGAAAAAGGGGTGCAAAAGGACAAAGTTGTTATTTCCAAATTGTTTTATTTTTTTACTAGAGAATCAAAATGATAATATGAGAGTTGTTATGAGTTCCCTATCATAATTATTATATGTGTCTCATACAAAATTTTCTCTGATTCCTGACAAATTTACTTCTACAAGTGGCAGAAGTTGGTGTCTAGGATTATTTGCACCAAAATGAAAAATGTACAAAAGGGGTAGTTTAGTAATTTTTAGATGGTCATAACTTTCTACTTAGAACTCATAATTGAGCAAGAAAGTAGTCAATGGAAATCTCTTGGATGGGAGAATCCATATATCAACCTAGAAAATTTGATCTGGGAAAATTAAGTTAGAGTCCACACAAAAGAAGACGATTGGTAGCATTAAAGAGAAAGAAAACTTATGTATTATTTTCCATAATTGTGTGTTTATATATTTTTGTCTAAAATAAATTTATTTGCTGGCATATTTTAATGCAGACTTTAGAGGTATAGGAATTCATTTTGGTTCCTATATGAGAACAACTATGATGGAATATGCCCAAGGGTCCTACATTCATGGAGAGGAATTAATAGGGCTACGCGTTAGCATGGGAAATGCTAAGATAGATTCCAATGGAAGAAGAGATAAACATGAGCCTGTAATTATGAGAATTTTGCAAAGAGAAGTGGAGATCTATAGGGATGATAATGAGAATATTATGAAGGAACAAGAATAGATACTTCATATCTTGAACATGTTGCAAAGAAAAGCCAATAAATATTCTGGCACAAAGAAAGTAGTTAGTGCTAGACAAGTGACATCATCCATACCCCATAGAAAAAAGGATGAGCATGGGAATGACAGGTTTTCAACTAGCATGAGAAGGTTCCCTCATTCCCCAAAGAAATCCATTAGGATATATCATGCAAGTTCAGGTCAAGGAAGCAACCCAAGTGTGTCCCCTATGAGGAGACAGAGGAGAAGGTCTGAGGGAGACATATTGCAAGGTGAAATCAAGAAAATAAAGCCACCTACTTTCAATGGTGAGCATAGGAATGGAGAAGAGGATAAGATCGAGCTTTTGGAAATGAAGAAATATTTCCAACTACATGATTATCCCTCTAGGGTAGAAACAAGAATTGAAACCTACCACTTGCAAGGAAAGGAAACCATGTGGTGGGATCAAATTAAGCAAGAAAAACACCTTGATGAGAGGAAGGTCTCATGGAGGCATTTAAAAGGATATTTCCAATAGAAATATTTGTCAGAGAATTACTATGAAATAAATATGAAAGATTTCTTTGAACTCAAGTTGGGAAGCATGAAAATGGATGAGTATGAGAAGAGGTTCTTTGAGTTTCTAAAGTATGTGGACTTCATAAAGGATGAGAAGGTAAAAATAAAAAGGTTTCTAAGTGGTTTGCCCTCTTTATACGATGAAAAAATACAATATGATAAACCTATAACTTTGGAAGAGGCCATAAGGAGAGAAAAACATCTCTATGAGAATAGTAGAGGGAGGAAAGTCTTCCAAAAATCTTGGAATGACAAGATGAAGGGTAAGAAAGATCAAAGGCAAAAAGGTTTTAAGCCACCATTTTTCAAGAACAACTCCCAAGCAAATTGGAAAGGATATTAAACCAAAAATGAGCATAAGACAACATACTCATTTGGGAAAATGCCAAGGAAACAACATATGCAATGTTGAGGATCTGAAGGAAATCACTTATATAGGGACTTCCCTCACAAAGGTGAAAGAATGAGGATTGTCTACAACATTCAAGAGGATGAAATAGTTAAAGACATGGAAGGAAGCATGCCATGGATTTAATCATCCTTGGACAAGAAGCACGCAAAGTATCAATCCCCCATGATTAAAGTGGAAGGTAAGATTGATAACCAACCCATATCAATTTTCATTAATTCTGGACCTAGCCATAGTTACATAAACTCTAACATTGTTGAAATATTTCACTTGCAAAGGAGTAAAAATAATAAATATTGGTTAGTTCAGTTGGCCATGGGGGATAAGAGAAGGATCAATGAGTTGGTTAAATATTTTCCAATAGACATGAATGGACTCATCACAAAGGTAGATGTGAACATATTACCATTGGATTCATATGATTGTCTAATTGGCATGGATTGGTCGGAGAAACACCATGTTGTCCTAAAATATTAAAACAATACCATAACTTGTCTTGATGAGGAATGCCATCCAGGAAATATTCAAGGTATTCCAAGAGTTGTAGTTGTTAGAGAAATATCAGCCATGCAACTGAAAAAGTGTTTCAAGAAGGGATGTCAAAATTTTGCAACACACATGGAAGAGGCAACCAAAGATAAAGTGGAAAGTATTGAAGATTATCCAGTCTTGAAATATTTTGAAGATGTTTTTGGGGAAATCCCAAGATTTCCACCAAAGAGAGACATTGATTTCTCTATTGATTTGGTGCCAGGATTTTCCCCAGTGTCCAAGACACCTTATAGAATGGGCACACCAGAATTAAAAGAGTTGCAAATGCAGCTTGAAGAGATGTTAAAGAAGGGGTATATACGCTCAAGTGTGTCACCTTGGGGAGCCCCGGTTCTTTTTGTAAATAAGAAGGATGGGACCTTGTTGACCCTCGACCAAGTTTTGAGGAATCATTGGTTAGGTTTGACCATTTTTTGGACTTCGACGCAGTGACGAGGAAGGAGCGCCCAGGCGGAGCTGAGATCGCAGATCTCACTCGTTTTGTGGGCTTTGTGGACCCAACATGGGGTTCATAGGGTTTTGTAATGGGTTATGGGATGTCGGCCCATGGGTTTACCCATGATTAGGCATTTTTGTAAAAGTATAAATATGTAAGGATGTAATGTAGAAGTAGTAGTATGTAGCTAAGTGTAAAATAAAGTGTTGGCTAAGTGCAAGTGACTCTAAGTTGCTTAGTCCAACAGACCGTGTATGTAAGGCTCTGTGCTTAGTAGAGGAGTTGGATCTATGCCTTGACCTGATTTTGGGAAGGTGGATTTGGTGCACAGTGCGTAGATCACCTGTCCAGTGAAAATATTGGCTCTGTGTCTTAGTGCACAGGAGCAGATGAATGTAAGAGATTGAGGACTAATAAAGAAGAAGTAGTTGGTGGATGTAGCCCCACACTAGGGTGAACCACGTATATCATGTGTTGATGGTTTGCTTTGTGCCATAATGTTATGTTGTAGATCTGCTTAGTGCATTGAATGCTATGAATGATAGATAGATCTATGAATGCTTAGTGCTTTGCTTATATTGAATGTGCTAGATATAACTTATGATGCTAAGTGCAATGTGTATTTTGTCATTGTTTCTGCGTCGATCTATACTTAGGTTTTGATATGCGATGTGAATAAAGCTAATGAATTAATGTGTTGTGTTCCTAAGTACTCTGCGAAGTGTTATAATCACAGATCTGTGTCCCAGCTTGGTTATAGACACTTGAGTCCTGTAACCCCCCCTTCTTCTACCTCGGGTGAGACTGCATCTTCTTCGCAGGTGCTGTCGAAAGGGTCGGTAGTTACGGTTTTTTTGGTGCATTTTTGAAGCATTGAACCATGGGTTTGCCACTGTGCCAAAAAATGGTTCTGTTGTCGGGACTTGAAACTGTGATTGTTGGGAACTGAAATAAAAGAGAATCTTTGTGCGTAGATCTTTTGTTGTAGTGTGTAGTATTCTACTTGACTTGTGAAGCTCTGTGCTAAGAAATAAACTCGAGCTGAAGAAAAGAGGTAATATATTGAAAGAGGTAAAGCTTTGTGATTTGATAAGAATAAAATAAGTGGAAATTTTTGTTTCGAAAGCATGAATCTAGGTATGATTGATAGATTTTATCCTAGTCTAAATATTTTATACAGTTAGAAGAAATATTTGATCTGAATAAATTTTATAGAAATAGAGAAAGATATGTTATTCCTATGCATAGACATAATTTTTGGACTAATAAGTGGATGCAGGAACCTAGAAAGAATTTTTGTAGATTGCAAGTCCATCACAGTGATCCTAGTGCGCAGTACAAGAGAAGCTTGAGAACATAAAAGAGAAAGAGAGGATTGACACTATGTTATAACTGTAGAAGACTGAGACATCTTTCTAAGGAATGCCCTGGTGCAGGTCCTATTTGTCTTTGTTGTAAAATTGTTGGTCATGAAGTTGAAGACTATCCAAGGATGATTGCTAAAGTTGAACAAATGAACATGAGTCAAGAAAATAAGAGAATATTAGATAATCATAAAGAGAAAGAATCAGATAAATCTCATGCTATGTTAGTACAGTTAAAAGAAGTAATGGATGATCACAAAGATGTCAGTTTATCAAATATCTTGAAGGAAAAACAATGCATAAGTACGAGAATAGGAGACTTTGACATAGACTATGTCTTGGATGAGGAAACACAAGTGAATATTATAACAGAAAGCACTTGGGAAATTTTGGGGAAGCTTACTATGGTACCTTCCTTGGGAAGGATAGGCTTGTTCAAAGGAAATATGGTAACCCTATGTGGAAGAGTTATTAATGTACCTGTTATCATCCATGGAACATTGACTCGAGAGGAATTTGAAGTTATTAGGTCTGTTGAGAACAACGCCCCTTTTCCATTTTTGTTAGGAACGACTTGGATCGAGAATGATCATATCAGAAGGAAAGAAGATGAAGAAGCTACGGAAAAGAAAAAGAAAGAACCAAGGGATTTCATAGCTAGAAAGTTAGATAGACTAATAAAAGAACGAGAAGTTGAGTCGAAGCAGTAGAACGCAAGAAAATTAGTTGTCAAAGTTGAAAGAACACGAGAAGGTTTGAAGGACCTATCCATGCAAGAAGAAATTATATCCACCCATGAAGTGGTAAGGGAAGGGATATTAAATTTGAACCCTTTGAGAGCACATCAGCAGCGCGAAGCTACCATGCTAAGAGAAGACAAGAATAAGAATGGAAAGAGGAATCCAGAAATAGTTAGAGAGCCTCAGATCACAAGAAATAAGGCAAGGAAGCTCAGTAAGAAGAAATCCAAGTTGAAAAAGTTACAGGAAGTTCCAGATAAGACTTTGCAGGAGGCAGGCTTGCAAGCTCTGAACCTCGCCGGAACAGCAGAACCACACATAATGGGACTTCACCCCGGCGAAGCTATATGACCGTTGGAGGCACCCCAACTGTTAGAACGACGCTCTAGAATGGCTAGGAAATGAATTTATGAGAAAATAGACCATGTCTTAGACATTGAGACCGTGCCATAACGAATTTATTCACATTGATTGAGGCATTTTTTTCCGTTGGAGGAATCCATTACGACACTTGCTTATTTAACCCGTCGGACGCTATGTCGGGACCACTTTTTGCTACCCATGATTATCTAATACAAGAAACGAAGTGATTGTGTGTGTTGGGTTGTGCTATCAGACCTCTCCATCTGTTGTTTACCCCGATATTCGTTCACCTACCCTGACTTATTTTTTAACAATGAGAATGTCGTTCGAGCGCACCGAGATAGAGAAATCTGTCGAAGAGGTTCTAAAGAAGTTTATGGATGATAAAGTTATGTCTGAAGGAATACAGACATCTTCGACCAGGGGACTACAGGCTTCCCCCTTGACCGGACGATGTTCGGGTCGTACTAACCCTGTGACTAAGAAGTGAAATAAGCATCGCGACGATCTAGCTAATGCAAAGCAGATCTCGTCGATCTTACCTGATTACATCCCACCTTTGGTTGGCGTGATTAACCGCGACAGCATTCCACGAGACTTCGAGTACACATTGATCACCACATACATCCCGAAGGGGATACGCGTATTTGGAAGCCAGTTGGCACAAATCCCATCCCTGATGAAAAGTGATTTCAACCTTGGAGACAGAAATAACTATGTGCTTCTTGCGCCCCATATATATTTGATGAAGACGATGGGGAAGAAGCCTTGCACCGTCTCCCAGCCTTGGATAAAGGAACTCGCACAGTCCACGATACTCAATGTGATGAAGATCCCTCACTTTGGCCAACATCAGGAGGTTAACACTTGTGTTAAACTCCTCTTGTCATGCTATCATGGAGGATACCCATGGCTCAATAGGTGCATTACTATGGATCTAGCATTGATCACAGGACTGAGCATGCAGGGACCCGACCCCTAGCATTTCTACCTAGGGAATACCTTGGATCATTCCCCGGCACAATGCATCAAGGAGGCATACAGCAAAGTAGAAAAGGGAAATCAAGGCTACAAGGTAGCCTCTATCCAATATGGCGCAGTGCACCTCACTTGCCAACTCATAGCTAGAAATCTCGTCAGAAAGAACCGCCCCACGCAGGTCATCGGGTCTGTCGTGTACCTCGCAGAGAAATGCATGGAGGGGATGCAAATGAATTGGGCGAGCTACCTCATCAACGAGCTCGAGAAATAATTTCACAAAGCACATGATCAAGGATACGAGTTCCATTTCAGCTAGTTTCTTGTGCTAATCGCATTTGTCGCTTGGAAAATGCCGGAAAGAGCTACCTTCCTGGAGACAGAACCATCAGAGTCATTGATCATGAGGTTCTCAACCCTATGGTACATGAATGACATGTCAAAGTAGTGGCAGTCGAACGTAGTGTTCCATGCCTATTATCAATAGTTGAAGGTTTCCATAGAGTCTTTTCCATGCATGAATCCGCGCACCTTGCACCAATACAGACCATTAGCTAAGTTCTGCATAGACCCACACTTTATTTATATCACTGCGTGCAAGGATGAGAGCAAGGAAGAATTGCAGTCCTACTATAATTTAACTGATGAATACATGGAGCATATCACGAAGGATTGGCCAGCAGAGTTCCTTATACCGATTCATGATGCAGAACTCTCCAACCCTGACATCATAGGAAGCCTCTTGGTCACCTGGTTCGAGCATGCAGGACAGAAAAGTGCAAAGAAGAAGAAGAAAAAGGAGGAATTTCGGAATGTATAGACTGAGGAGGGAGACAGTGCCTCGAAAGAAAATGGATCTTCTCTCCCACGGGAGGAGGAGGAGGCAAAGTAAATCAAGAAGGAGGGGGGAAAGAAGGAGAAAAGAAAGGAGAAGGTGCAGCTACACCACCGAAGGATCCCCCTACCGAGACAGAAACATCGAAGAAGAGGAAGGTTTCTCTGCATAAACCTTCAGCAAGAAAGAAGACCCGTGTCATCAAGCCTCAGATGGAGACCACACTCACTGAGGATGACATCGATCTAGTCCATAGAGAACTGGAGGATGCGTCTGAATAACTCTTATAGAGATACGACGCAAAGAAAGAAGAGTTGTATGTAAGAGTTGAGAGGGAACTGAAGGAAATTAGGGGAGCCATTCAATTGAGTCGTGCAGCACCTACTGCGCCTTCTTCGTCGGTGACTGTAGAGTTGGGGGATGAGCCAGCCCAACTTTGAAGACTTGCAGATGCAACAGAGGCTCGACTTCGAAAAGTTCTAGAAGAAAAGGAACAAGCTACAGAATCCCTGAAGAAAGAGAAAGAGGAGATATTGGAGCAACTACGAGTTGTGCAGTACAGTTTAACCGCTTACGAAAATGAGAAATGTGAATTATGGGCGATGCTCGAGGAAGAAAAAATGAAGATACAGCGGGAAAAGGACCAGTTGCTCGCATAGCAAACTGCAGTCAAAGAAGTGGTGAGCAAAGCACTTTGCTTTGTGTCAAGCTTGGAACAGGAGGAACATGAGGCAGACGAAGTTCAAGTGATGAAGCTTGTTGAGGTCATCTAGCAACTTCAAGAATGGATAATGGAGTTGGATATTCAAGCAGTACCAAGCACTCTGTAGGAAGTGCGTAACCAGAGGGAAGAAGCCACTAAGAGCGCAGTGGAAAGGATTAGAGTCCTTGCCTTAGAATGCAAGAAGCTAAGCGACAGAAGCATGCAGACCTATGAACGTGTCACGTAAGTCCCAGAGCTTAGGAAGTTAGAAGCACAGCTACAAGAGGCACATTAGTAGGCACTGATAGTTCAATCATAGATGAAGTCACTCACTGTAGTCAAGAGAATGAAGAGATCACAAGAACAGTGCACGACCCAGCAGCAGATTACTTCCATCCAGGGCAAAGTGATGAAAGTTACACAGAGGCTACAACCGGTGCAGGAGGAAGCATGCATGATGTTTGAAGAGATCGAAGGACAAGGATCGCAAGTGGACCAAGTGGTTGCGAGAGTGGAACAGTGCCTAGAAGGGCCTGTTACAGAGAAAATTATCCAAGAGTTTGTTGAGCAGGAAGCTCAGGCGAAGCAACAAGTCGAGGTAGCTTGAGCTAAGCTTGAGCCCTTTGAAGCAGCGTTGCCCAAATCTGAGTGACTCGGGATGAGTCACAGGTGAGTGTTGGGGGCTTGTTGGCCCTCGACCAAGTTTTAAGGAAGCATTGGTCAGGTTTGACCACTTTTTGGACTTCAACGCAATGATCAAGGAAGGAATGCCCAGGCAGAGCTGAGATCGCGGATCTCACTTATTTTGTGGGCTTTGTGGACCCAGCATGGGGTTCTTAGGGTTTTTTAATGGGTTATGGGATATCGACCCATGGGTTTACCCATGCTTAGGCCTTTTTGTAAAAGTATAAATATGTAAGGATGTAATGTAGAAGTAGTAGTATGTAGCTAAGTGCAAAATAAAGTGTTGGCTAAGTGCAAGTGACTCTAAGTTTCTTAGTGCAACAGACCGTGTATGTAAGGCTCTGTGCTTAGTAGAGGAGTTGGCTTTGTGCCTTGACCTAATTTTAGGAAGGTGGATCTAGTGCGCAGTGCCCAGATCACATGTCCGATGAAAAGATTGGCTATGTGGCTTAGTGCACAGGATCAGATGAATGTAAGAGATTGAGGACTAATAAAGAAGAAGAATCAGTTGGTGGGCGTAGCCCCACACTGGGGTGAACCACGTATATTGTGTGTTTATGGTTTTCTTTGTGCTATAATGTTATGATGTGGATCTGCTTAGTGCATTAAATTCTATGAATGATAGATAGGTCTATGAATGCTTAGTGTTGTGTTTATGTTGAATGTGTTAGATCTAAGTTCCGATGCTAAGTGCGATGTGTATTTTGTCATTGTTTCTGCGTCGATCTATACTTAGGGTTTGATCTGCAATGTGAATAAAGCTAATGAATTAATGTGTGTTGTTCCTAAGTACTTTGTGAAGTGTTATAATCACATATATGTTTCCCAGCTTGGTTACAAACACTTGAGTCCTATAACCCCCCCTACTTCTACCTCGGGTGAGACTGCATTTACTTCGCAGGTGTTGCCGAAAGGATCGGTAGTTAGGGATTGAATAGATGTTAAAGAAGGGGTATATACACTCAATTGTGTCATCTTGGGGAGCCCCAATTATTTTTGTAAATAATAAGGATGGGACCTTAAGGTTGTTATTGATTTTAGGCAGTTGAATAAAGTCACCATAAAGAACAAATATCCTTTTCCAAAGATTGATGATCTTTTTTATCAGTTGAAAGGTGCAAGAATATTTTCCAATATTGACTTGAGATTAGGTTATCATCAAGTGAGGATAAAGGAAGAATATATCAACAAGACAATGTTCAGAACAAGATATGAGAATTATGAGTTTACAGTAGTTCCATTTGGGTTATCAAATGCCCCAATTGTTTTTATGTGCTTGATTAATGGAGTCTTCAAGGAATACTTGAACAAGTTTGTAATTATTTTCTTAGATGATAATCTGATTTACTCCAATATAGAAGAAAAGCATGAGAAACATTTAAGAATGGTGCTACAAGTTTTGAGAGAACATAAGTTGTATTCCAAGTTAAGTGCATCTTTTATCAAAACGAGATTCATTAATTGGGGCACATTATTTCAGCAGATGGGATAACAGTTGATACTGATAAAATAGAGGCCATTAGAGGATGGTCAGTGCCAAGAAATGTCACAGAGGTCATATCTTTTATGAGTCTTGTTGGTTATTATCGAAGATTCATAAAGGGGTTTTCAAAGATTGCAACCCCAATCATTTCTTTAAAAAAGAAGGGAGTGAATTTTGAATGGACTCCCAAATGTGAAGAAAGTTTTCAACAGTTAAAAGATATTTTGACATGTGCACCAATATTAAATATTGAATACCCACATGAATACTTTGTAGTGTGCACAAATTCATGCAAGGAATGGATCGATGGAGTCCTCAATCAAAAGGATCATGTGGTATTCTATGAATCTATAAAATTAAAAGAGCATGAAAGGAATTATGATACACATGACCTAGAGTTGGTATAAATTGCCCATGTATTAAAAATGTGGAGACATAACCTCATGGGAAGAATATTTAAGTTAAGAACAAACCAATGTGGTCTGAAACATTTTTTTGGACAACCAACCTTAAATGCCAGGAAAACTAGATGGGTAGATTTTTTGAGTGAATATGACTTTGAAATCAAGCATGTAAAAGGAAAGGAAAATCAGGTGGCTAATGCACTCAACCGAAGATCTCATGAAGTGCATATTTCAGCCATCAATATGTTTAGCATAGATTTGAAAGAGAGAATTTTAGAGGCTGCAAATTTAGACCAACAATATGTAAAAATAAAATAAACATTACAACAAGGAATTTTACAACAGAAAATTAATTATTATGAGTTGAAAGAGGATGGAATCCTCATGTACAAAGGAAATATATATGTGCCAAATTTAGGAGAGATGAAAAATATAGTGCTAAGGGAAATGCCCAATGTACCATATGCTAGGCACCCGAGATATCAAAAGACAATTGTAGTTGTAAGAAGCCAATACTTTTGGCCAAGAAAGAAGAAAGAAGTGGCTAATTACATAGTCGGGTATCTAGAATGCCAAAAAGTGAAGACATAGCATAGACATCCAACAGAGATACTATATCCATTTCCAATTCTTGAGTGGAAATGGGAAGTGGTTACCATTGATTTCATTACAAAGGTGCCCCGAATAATGAAAAAACATGATTCCATCATGGTGATGGTGGATAAATTAACACAATATGCATATTTTATTCTTGTGAAGACAACACACAAGGAAACAAACATTGCAAATATTTACATGAAGGAAGTTGTCAGGTTACATGGAGTTCCTAAGGAAAAAAATTTAGGCATAGATCCAAAATTTAACTCTAAATTTTGGAAAAAAAAATTCAAGGGATTTGGGAAAACTTTAAACCTTAGCACAACTAATCACCCAGAGTCAGATGGGAAAACACAGAGGACTAATAGAATCATTGAAGACATGATAAAAATGTATGTGATGGACTAGACATCAAAGTGGGAAGACTATATACACTTAGTGTAATTTGATTACAATAATGGGTATCAAGCCTCATTACAAATGAGTCCATATGAAGCTTTATGTGGAAGGAAATGTGGCACACCAATGAGTTGGGATAACCCAACAAACAAAGCTAGCATTGGTCCAGAATTGTTAAAGAAAATGGAAGAGAAGATGGTAAATATTAGGAATAATTTAAAGTCTACCTAGGATAGGTAGAAAATTTATGCAGATAAGAATAGAGTGTTTAGAGAATTTAAAGTGGGAGAACATTTTTTTTCTCAAAGTGAAAGTGAAAAGAAGTTTGATAAGATTGGGTTGATGCCCAAAGTTGGCAGCAATATATTGTGGCCCTTTTAAAATACTAGAGAAGATAGGGTGAATTGCATACATGTTAGCATTATCTACATCCATGATAGTGCATAATGTTTTTCATGTGTCGTTATTAAAGAAATATGTACTTGACCCTAACCACATAATTGATTGGACTATGATTCAAGTGGAAAATGAAGGGGATTTTTGGGTGGAACCAATACGCATCATGAACTAGAAATTCAAAGTTCTCAAGAATGAAGACATAGGGATGGTAAAGGTTCAATGGACCTAATATGGTCCTGAAGATGAAACATGGGAGAATGAAGAAGCTATGTGGGAGGAATACCCACAATTTTTTGTCAATTTTGAGGAAAATGAAAGATAAGATGCAAGAATCTATTTTGGGTAGCTAGAGTTCTGGAACCACATATTAGAGTCCTATCCAACCTGTGTTGGGGGGGCTGATAAAATAATGGCACATTCCTTGCGTTAACCCTAATAAACGAATGGTGTATTCCTTGAGTCGTCGGGTTGAGAGGAATATGAGATTTTGGTTGGAACTGTTGATGGAGTTGTTAAATTGCAGAATTCTATTTCTTAAAGTATTGTCATGTAAATTTGTTTATGTATTGTTGTTCTTGAGATTAATCCTAAGTCTCAAAGAGTAATTTCAGGCATCAGGAGTGTTTAAAAATGTTTTAAATGAGTGATTTTCCTACCTTTAGCTCTATGAGAAATGATCTTTAAATGAAATTAATAATAGGACAGTACAGAGGTTGTATTTCGCTATCTAAGTCGCAATTATAATATCAAATGGTGTGAAGAAAAATTACAAAACTGTTAAACAAAGCTAGGCATCAATTGCAGATGAGTCTCACCTTGTTTGCAGCGGAAGAAAAGTAGGGAATGCACCCTTGAACAAGATATGAAATGCAGTAATTCACACAAATCATAGGTATTTTTTTACTCACATTAAATATAGAGTAAAAATTGCTTACCTAATGAATTGCTGGTATAATATGATCACAGTAGTTGTAATACTAAATTGCAATCAATCACTTTTCAAGGAATTACATAAAGAAATTCGGGGAAATGGAAACACAGAGGAAACACATGACTCAAATTGAATGAAAATTAGAATCTTTGTTTGCACTTGTATTAATACTCAAAAAGAGAGTTTCTCTATTACATCCGGCAAGAATCAGCCTTGAATAGATCTTAAATCTATGTATTTATACAAAATCTGTCACAACTGAAAATTGTTGGACTTCTTATAGTATTTAACTAAAAATAGCATATATCTTAATAAAACAACAGCATGTAAATTTTGATGAGTTTTGATGGCGCTCTCCTCTGTCTCTTCATCTGCTGGTAGAAGCACTCATTTTCCTTAGTCCCTTGGGCTAGAAACACATGTCATTAACGCTACCGTAATCATTTGGCATATTGTATTAATCATTTATTTTTGTTTCCATCTTTCCCTTCGGATATATTCAGCAGGTTTATGAGTTACATTCGAGGTCATGGAGGGGGGATAATCAAACGAATAGCACAGCATGGGCTCGTCAAGGGATGGATAACGGTCACAAGGAAGAGTAACCGTTTATGGAAAGGAAAAAAGGTATGATGATGAGGTGGGATGAGTGAAGGTTAGAATGCAGGTGGACGAGGTAAGTGACTGTTGGAAGGTGAAAGGTGGAGAGGGTGGAAGGAACAGATACTGCGCACTTTTTCTCACTTGCTCCTAGCTATGCCTATTTTTCCATGTTCCATGCACTGGGTGCATCTATCCATTAATGTCACCATGAACCTTGAGGGATCAATCTTTTCATTTACTTCGAAGAAAAACCATTTCCTTTGTATTTGGGGCAGCTTTTCTTGGATCTTGTTCACCTCTTGGACTGTAGCCTGAAACTATGAACTTAGATGAACTAGCCACTTATTGATTTTAAGAAGATCAATCTGGCTCATTGATTGAATGGCTACCAGAGTTTCTTCTTTTTTCTTTCTGGAATTTTGTTGATTCATTTCTATCCCAATTTTCCCCAGGGCTTCTGAGATATTTCTCCCCTCAAACTCAATAAGCTTTTGGTTTAATGATGACAATGCCTCTAGGAAAGATTCTTTCACTTCTCTGGTAGATTTCTTGCCTTCTTCCATATTTGTTTCCCATACCTTTAGGGCCATCTCACCTCTTAATTGATCTAAATAAGAGAGAAGAGGAAAATCAGGGGCATTAGCTTTCTGCATCAATATGAGGGCCTTTTGGAACTTAGACCGGGCTGAGTGGGCCTCTTTTTCCTTGACATAGATATCCTTTAGGGAAAGGTCCAATGCCTGATAGCACTTATGTATGGCATCTACTTTTAAATAAAGGTCATGTTGGGAAACTTCCAGCTTCTCACTGATTTCCAACGCTTGAGTTTTGAAGGCTAAGATATCTATCGTGGTACCTTCAGTCAAGTTCAATATCGCTTGCAATTGTTCTATCAATTCGTCACGTTGAGTGACCATACCTTGGTTGGTTTGTGAAATTTGATCAAGCATCTCAAGGTTAGCCTAAAGTTATTGAATCTATTGTCGATCATTAGCCCTGATTTGCTCAAAATCCTGGCTCATTTTGTTCCTGGTAGTCTGCTCTGCAATATATATCTATTTTTGCAAGTGTTCCACCAATAGGCACTTATCTCGTAGTTGTTGAGTCAAATTTTCCACTGACCATTGATTGGTCATGGAAAAATCACCTAACGAACCCGCAAATTCCTTTGCAAATTCTGGACCATCCTGGTTATTACCATCATACACCAGTCTTTTCCTTTTAGTTATGACTCCATCCTTCTGATAAGATTCTCTTTTCATGATGGCCTTCCGCTTTTTACTAAATAAAAAATCTGAAGGAGGCATCTCTTTGGGAAAGATGGGAATGATATCACTCACAAAAGTAACTTCGGAACTGGGATTCCCGAAGCTGGTCTATAGAGGAGCTAATCAAGAAATGGGGGAGGCAAATTCGGTGGACTATTATTGCTCTGTTGTACTAGGGGTGCCAGCAGGGGTTGTTGGGGTTGAATGAGAGACAATTTGTCATGGATTCATGAAGGCCTCGAATCGGGCTATCACCTGTGGATCATTTAACTTTGATAGTAACATTCTTATCTCTCGAAATAATACCTCTGGGCTTTTGGGGACCTTTTCAGCTTTGGGCTTAGTGGAGGAGCTGGGCTCAGATTTTGTAGACTTAGATTTCTGTGAAGGAGGCTTGGTTATTGATTCTCCCTATATAATCTTTGGCAGACTATTTCGCTCGTGTTTCTAAAAGCTAAGGAAACCATATTGTTGGTCTAGGGGTAGGGTTAGGAATCTGCCTTAGACTTCCTCATAAGATCTCACCCCTCTGAACATTTCATCATACGGGGAGTTCTCATGAGTATATTGCTTCATGTTGAACTGAGCCATGTGGTTTTCCACAATCTTATGTGGATCATGATTCTTGAACTCGAGGTCAACAAATTTGACATCCCCTAGTGTTGCAGCCTCAACTTTAGAGTGCCCAAAATCCAATAACGTAAACATGCCAACTTAAACGGGGAAAGTCGGCCATACCTTTTTCTGAGCTGCTTTGATCTCCTTGTTGATGCCTCCTGCTATTGTCTAGTACACCACTTCTCTGCAACCATCCTGTCAGGTAGAAATATTGGGAGAGCATGGGGGGAACAGAGCAACCGAACACTCTGATGTAGGAGAAATTCTCCTCAATGAACCAATATATGAGCTTCCCCAGGTTTCCCATAATCCTCTCTGAAATTGGGGGAGGCGGGTGACCATAAATGGCCACGTGAACAGGTATTATGACATTATGACAGATTTCACAAAAGAAATCCTTAGCTTTCTCCTCCCATAACTTGGAGTGATAAAAATGAATAGGCTCGGCACTCGTCGGGGTCCAACTCCAATTCATCAAGGGAAAAGGAGTTATGAAGTATAGGGAATCCATAACATATGCAGACATGTAAAAAGGGGTATACTGCCCTTTTTATTTCGTTGTTTTATAATCAACAATCTCTTTGGCCAAATTATCTGACGACATCTTGGCCCAATTGAAAGTGTAACCCTCAGCTATCTCATGCATGATAGCTACCCATTCCACCGAGAAATGTGTATGGCTCTTCCTTCCGAACAGACAACATAGCATCATAGCCACATACAACATATGAGCGTCTAAAGACGTTGTGGCATATGTACCATGGGCGTTAGTTCTAAATTTCTCTATATGCCCCCACCAAGTCTTAATGATATCATGTTTGTTCCTGGCGTATTGGATGCGTTATTTTCCCTCGAATTCAAAAAGGAATGCAACATTGTAAGTATATTTAGGAACATGGGAGAGTTTATACATTACTTGCATATATTCTAGTCAGAAAGAGCCAACGGTGACCTGGTGGTGATTAATGATGCTCCTAGTCTGGATATCGACATGTTCCAAGACTCAGCCTATCATGTTGTTGTAAGGCATGATTCTCGCTCGTGCAGCTATCTTGTGAAGCTTTGACTGTGCTATATGTCTAATTTTAGCTTCATAAGAGTCATCATCCTCTTCGACGGAGTCTTCTGGACAGTTGATGATTTCTCGCTCCATGATCTCAAAAACTTGTGTCCAAATTTTAATGGTGTCCACGACTCGCGGATTAGTGTCTGAAAGAATGTCTGCATTCATATTCTAATCCTCGCTTTCTCCATCAGGATTCTTCACCATTTTTTGTGGTGCCATAATCTTTAAGGAAACAAAGCAAGGTTACCTTTTGCAGGGGGAGTCTATAAGTCTTTCAAAAGATAAAACTACTAATTGCGAAAGGTGAAAATGATTTAGACATTGAAGTGCTTTTATTCAAATAGGAGTTTATCAATTTTCATATAGACTCATTGATGAGGAATTTATTACCTTCAAGGGAAATGACTACCTGACGATCCGTAATCTTCATTCAAAATCATTATTTCTAATCAACCATAAATTCCATTAATAACTCGATGGTTCACGTTTGGGAGCTTAGGATGTGACATAGTGGAGACTTCGCGAATCCTGAATCCGTGGAGCAGCTAAATTTTGAATAATCACTTTTACATCTTAATTAACCGTGTTTTAAAACGTTGAATTTACTTCAAGTGTTTCGGAAGTTCGGATTTCGGGGGTTTTGAAAATAGCACAAGAGAGGTTTCCCGAAATACGAAACCGCAAAGTAAATAATTACGAGTAAACTTCCTTAAGCCTTAATTAATCAGGTTTAACTTTCGTCATTAGATGTTTCATTAGTTTCTTTTTTACTCTTTGAAAAGTCCAATGCTTCGGTGTTTTGAAAATTTGGTGATTGGTGAACTTACTCTTTGTTAACTTCCGACGAGCCATCTCTCGGAGTGACGTGGCAAAGACGACATCATTCTGGGTGATGTGTCGAGAAGAAACATGTGCCATGTGTCACCCGAGAGCATGTGAATCATGCAACGTAAACTTTAAAAATAGGTGCCACGTGTCAACTTATGAAATATTTAAAATACACATGTTCTATGACTCATGTTCATGAGTTATTTAAAGTTTATCACGGGTGGTTATTTTTGGGTTTCGGAACTTCAGGATTCTTGTCATTTAGACTAATGGGAACATCTAAAGCGCGAGGCTCCGAAATAATCGTTAGGGACTTTTTCTCTAAAACTCGGCGATTCCAGAACCACAGAGATTATTTGGATCGTTTGATTTATATTAAGGGAAATCATCGACGACGGATAATGTACACGCTTTATTTTCAAATGACAACCAACGTATTCGATTTAATTAAAAGTCCATTTTGTGTAAAATTTTATTCCTGAGAGGTAAAAACTATAAAACTCAAAAGTTCAAATTTGTGTTTGTTCCAACATAGGCTCCATCTGGAGATTGTGTCTCCCTGTGAGGCACGAAAGAACAGTAGACCAAGTGCCTTTATTGGGTAAATGGAGTCATTATTTATTTTTTAAAAACATTTTCCAGTATTACTCAAGAATTAATCATTCATAAAAGAATTAGCTTAACCAAATCTCGAGAACCTCTGAAACATATTCAGTTAATTGCTCTTAAGTCAGGCTATTTAAAAATTCATTTTCTTAAAACTGATTTTAGAATTGTTTAGGATAATCAAAATACCTTTAATTGAAATATCAGACTCCGACTGACTTCATTTGCGTCAAGGTTAAGCAGATGTAATAGTTTATTTTAGGTATTCCCTAGTTGGTTCAGAGCGTAAATATCACCGGAAGTAGAGCTAGAAGACAGAGTATATTATATGGATATGTATGAAAGCCTTCCAGATATCATAGACATTGCTTCACTACCAGTGAACATGTTCAATTCCCCGGTGAAGTTGTCCACTTATCCCATTAAATTTCCTTTCACCACTTCAATCAGTACTTTTGTACTTTGCTGAGATGAGGGCAATCATTATATGAATTTCCTTTCATTATCTCTTTTTGGACTAGATGGGAGCAATCAAATTATGAATTTCCTTTCACCATCTATCTTATATTTTAATATTTTGAAGTGGGGGCAATCAATCAGTATGTATCACACAAGGGCATGATATCTGTTTAAAATCTTTGAAAAGAAGGTCTGTCAACAATTTTGAGCATACTTTGAAACTAACTCTCTTCCAATTTTCAATACACCTTCGCCTATAGGGGAGAAATTTATGGGAATATTAATCTCTTCAGGGATTAACCTTGAGTGAATTAGTCGACTTAAAATCTAATAAAAGAGCTAAAATTACTAGGATTAGCCTAGACATACTTTTTCGATTGAAATCCAAGGAGGATAAAGATTTTTTCCTAACCTCGTTTTGAGAATATGTTTTTGAGTTCTTCGAGTCAAGGTGAGCCTCCTTATTTTTATGAAGATTAAGCAAGGGTAAAGGAAGTTTGAAGTGGGTAAGAACTTGGGGATAGACAAAGTTACCCAATGAGGATTCGAAAGACCAGACACAAAAATTCCAATCCCACATAAGTTTGTGTATTTAATTCAGAATTTCTTCCAGCCTGTTTATTATTATTTTATTTTTAATTCAGAGATGGTTTTAGAATTTTATAGGTATAACATTTTAAGCTGTAATTTTATACCCCTCTGATTTTAGGTCAGGTGACAGTTTGATTTCGAGTGAAACTTATTTCCCATTTTCTTCGAAGAGTTCCTTAAAAATCTTATTTGAGTTAGAAAGGTAGGAGCTCATACCTCATTTTCCTTTTGAACTTTCAATCAGGCGGATCATCGATTTATCACCTGTTCTGAGAGAAATCAAATGTTTTAAAAGATGAGCGTTGGGTTCTGACGCATCCCTATCTCTCTTTTCACAAGGTATACTCTACACAGGAATGAAATGCGAAACGTCAGAAAATTAGGCATAATAGAGATGGTACGTGATACAAATGTTTTTTATATTTTATTTTCATGATGTCAAGTTAACATGATTTATTGAAAATGTTTACAAAAAATGACTTGGATAATTTACAAAGGAAAAATAATTGCAAATTGAAAAAAAAAAAAATGTTAATCTAAACTGATATATACAATGGAAATTTGAAATATGACTACTGCATGAAATGTTTTAAGTGACGCATGTTGATAGGAACATCCAGTATTTTTCCATCGATATTTTCTAGTAAGAAAAAAAAAATTCCCTCTACAGTTGCAATATTGAATGGTCCAAACCAGAGATGATCGAACTTTCCATGTTTCCCTGCATCCTCTTTTCTAGCATCCCACCTTAAGACTAGATCACCAGGAAGAAACTACATGTCTTTAGCTTTTTTATCGAAAAGTGCCTTCATAGTATCCTGGTACTTTTGAAGTTTATCATCTACTTCCACTCTATTTTTCTGAACTTCAATGATTTGATTTATCCTTCTCGTAATGTCATTTGTCTCTTCATTTGCATCCTGCCATAGTTTCATCACAGGAAGAGAAAGATTGATAGGAAGTACAATGTCAATACCATAAACTAATTGAAAAGGGGACATACCTATCGATTTCTTAGTGTCGATTCGGTTCGCCCATAGGGCATACTTTAGGTGGATGTGCCAAGATTTTTTATTTTCTGTCAACACCTTTTTTATTATAGTCATCGGGCTCTTGTTAGACTATTCAGCCAACCCATTTCCCTGAGGGTAATAGGTTGTAGAATGACTTAAAACAACATTGTACTTCTGGCAGAAATTGATCATGGCCATATATTTAAAAGCTTGAGCGTTGTCAGTGACTATTTTCCGAGGACAACCAAATCTCGAACGGATGTTTTCTTCCAAGAAGTTTATCACTATTGAATTTGTAGCATTACGAGTTGGAATGGCTTCATTTCATGAAGTAATCGGTAGCGGTTAGAATCCATCTATATTGAGCACTTGATTGCGGATGGATTTCTCCGATGAAATCTAGGCCCCATTATTGAAAAGGAGCTTCAGCTTTTACTGGGATTAGAGGTAGGGTAGGGAGATTTTGTTTACCCACGAACAATTGGCAAGAATTGCAGGCTCTTACCCTAGCATTCACATCATTAAATAACTTTGGCCAATAATATCCAGCCCTTAAGATTTTGCAAGTTGTCGCTCTCCAGGCATGATGCCCCCCACATATTCCTTCATGGAATTCATCAATGACTCCTTCTGTTTCAGTTTCTGTCAGGCAACATAACAAGAAACCTAGAGGATCCTTCAAATACAACTTTCCATCAACAATGCAATATTTAATTGCAAGTGGCTTCAGAGTTCTTTATTTATATGGAGTCATGTCGTTCGGACATTGAAGAGTAAGGAGGTATACGACAATATCGTGGTACCAGGTGGAGCAAGAAAACTTATCTTCGATCTAAATCGTGGGCGTATGTTCGTCAATTTCCTCTATATCTAGGACAGAAACATGTGATTCAAGGTTATTTATCCCTAGCGCTCTGAAATTTGATTCAGCTAATAGCTTCGCCGAGCATTGACCTTTGACTAGCTTGGTCAGTTTCACCTATAGATCAAACTCTTGAATTTTAGCCAACCATCGACCTCTTCTTCCATCACTGTCTGGCTGAACTAAGATGTCTTTGATAGCATTGTTCGGCATGTAAGTGATTATTTTGGAATGTAATACATATGTTTTGAAATCCTTGAGATCTTTCACCATTGTGTAAGCTTGTTTCTCAAGTATATTGTACCTTAATTATGCATCCCTGAGGCTTTTGTTGAAGAAGGCTATTGGTTGTTCGAATCCATTCTTTTGTAGGATTATTGTTGCAACAGAACATAAGAATGCTCATAAATAACAGTGATAATAATCCATACGATCTATGGAAAGAAAGACCAGCATATGTGAAGCACTTCAGAGTTTTCGGAAGCAAATGCTACATCAAAAGAGAAGATGCCAGGATTAGAAAATTTGATTCTCGAGTTGATAAAGGCATATTGGTTGGGTACTCAAGCAAAAGGAAAGCATACAAATGTTTAAATCTAAGACTCAACATAATAATAGAAAGCATCAATGTGACTATTGATGAGACAGATGGATGAAAGATAAAAGAAAGTAGCAAAGATTCATTGAAACATGATCACGAAGAATATTTGAAAGAAGAAGAAGTAGATGAAAAATCAGATGAAGAAGAAGAGCATCCATAAGCAGAGAAAGAATAGAAATATCTTCGGGTACCTCTAAAGACACCTAGCAAACGAGTTCCTAAAAATCATCCATCAGAACAGATCATTGGAAATAAAGATGTAGGAGTTGAAACCAGAAGAAGAATCTGTTCACCAGAACAACAACACCTAGCACTACTATCTACTATTGAGCCGAGCAGTTTTGAAGAAGCCAACAAGGATGAACATTGTATCAAAGTTATGGATGAAGATTTAGATCAGATAGAGAATAGTGACACATGGGAACTAGTTCCAATACCGAAGAACAAGAACACCATTGGTACAAAATGGGTCTTCAGAAACAAGTTGAACAGGTTACCAGGAACAAAGAAAGATTGGTATGTAAGGATATGCTCTGGTTGAAGTTATAGACTTTGAAGAGACATTTTCCCCAGTTTCTAGAAATCAGATTGGTCTTGGCTTATGCATGTTCCAAAAATATTAAAGTATATCAGATGGACATGAAATCAACATTCCTAAATAGAGATCGAGAGGAAGTCTACATTGAGCAGCTAGAAGGATTCCAGCTATCAGAGAAGGAAAATTATGTTTGCAAGTTGAAGAAGGCCTTATATGGTCTCAAGAAGGACTTGAGAGTGTGGTATTTAAGACTAGACAAATACCTATAGCAATAAGGGTTCAAGAAAGGAAATGCAAACAACAATCTCTACATAAAGGTAAATCAAGATAGTATCCTGATAATTGAAGTTTATGTTGATTATATTATCTTTGGAAGCGATGATGACATGATGAGTGAGAAATTTTACAAAGACATGCAGAATGAATTTTATATGTCTTTACTTGGAGAGTTTCCTTTCTTTTTGGGTCTCCAGAGATGTCAGAGCAACAAAGGTATATTTATCTCTCAGACCAAGTATATCAGAGAAATTTGAAAAAGTTTGGAAGGATAGATTGAAAACCAGTCAGTACTCCTATGCAGACCAGTTGTACGTTAAGTAAGGATGTTGATTCTAAATATGCATATTAGAGATAGTATAGAACGATGATTGGTAGCTTACTATATGCAATAGCTTCTAGACCGGATGTGATGCAAGCAATTGGACAAGTTTCAAGGTTTCAAGAAGCACCAAAGGAATCACATGTTATGGCAGTAAATAGGATATTCAGATACCTCAAAGGTACATAAGAGTTTGGATTATGGTATCCAAAATGGAAGGACCTATCTCTTATCGCCTACATAGATGCAGATTGGGTAGGCTACATTGATGATAGAAGAAGTACAAGTGGAGCATCTTTATAATTGGGTGAGTGTCTGGTGTCATGGTTAAGCAAGAAACAGTCATCAGTCTATTTGTCTACAGCAGAAGTAGAATACATTGTAGCAGCAGCATGTTGTACTCAAGTACTTTGGATGAAGCAAACTTTGCAGGATATACAAGTAAAGCGCGATGATCCCATTTCAATACTTTGTGAAAACACCAGCACCATCGATATATCCAAGAATCCAGTGATGCATTCTAAGACGAAACACATTCCGATCAAGTATCTCTTTCTATGGGAAC
The DNA here is from genome assembly GCA_009831015.1 of Picea engelmannii. Classification (NCBI taxonomy): domain Eukaryota; kingdom Viridiplantae; phylum Streptophyta; class Pinopsida; order Pinales; family Pinaceae; genus Picea; species Picea engelmannii. The sequence continues at coordinate 646,732 of ML784795.1, forward strand.
AGGATACAGAGAAGAACATCAAGCTAGAGAATGTCATGACAAAAGATCAGATTGCAGATATCTTCACCAAACATCTTGCAAGGGAAACTTTTGAGTATCTATGACAGAAGCTTGGAGTAGTTTCTGCCCCACAATGATTCACACGACATCAATCTTAATAGAATAGGGTGAGAGAAAGAGAAGTCTTGAAAATTTGCAAGTAAATAACCTTTTGACTGCTTTTCATATACATCAGAAATTTACACAAGGAAGCACCATGAAGAGAAAAGGCAATAGAGACAGTAGACACCTATAGATAGGGGAGCCTCCCCAAGAGGAGGATTACCCTTTGTCATTGATGTCAAATGGGGAGAGATAGAGAAAGGCATGGAGACAAAAAGAAAGAAGCACGCAGACAAGGGGAGTGATGATCATAGGGGGAGCATCGGAATAAGTATTTTCATTCCTAAGTGTTGTCATCAATGCCAAAGGGGCAGATTGTTGATAGTTTTGGTTCTCATTGATGTCAACCCTTGAAGAAGACTCGACGGTGTGGTTTTGGTACCCAAAGTTGAATTAGTAATATGGACATGTTGGATAAAGTAAATGTAGGTAAGACACTCATACATGGATAATACTCATTGTGTCATTTCCGGTTATATGTAGAACGCCACGTAGTTCCTCATAGTTAGGGAGATATGGCCTTGAGAAGTTTGTAAACCCTGAAGAGTGGTCAAGAATCCCCTAGTTGGTTACAAGTCCTTAATGCAAGGGTAAAGTTGTGTAACAAGAAAATTTTAGAAGAATTAAATTAAGGAAAGGGGTTACCGAGCATAAGTATAAATATACCTCGAGGAGTCATTCACAAGTACACTCACACACTCATTCATTGTTTATCTATCTTGTGAACTAGTGATCTTTTGCTAAGGTTATGATGGCATTTTTATGAGGTAGAAAAGGAGCGGCGAAGGTGAAAGTATCTAGGTTGCATCAAACCCTAGTTTCTGAGGTATCTATTAGTTACATGTTAGGAGGGTGCAAATGTACGCGGGCTGTAGTGGACAAAAGTGTGGATATATGTGGGTTGTAGAAGAGAAAGTTGTGTATCTATGAAAATATTTTGAAAGTTTGAGTAGATGTTGGTACCATGTCCCTAAAGGTATGAAGGGAGTCCACAGGTCAGCATCTCAAAGTTTTAGGTTAGCTACAAAAGTATTGGTATGGTTATATACTTGTTTTGATGGTTAATTTTGGTCAAGATATGGTGTATTCTTGAGGGATACTTGGTATGGTTGGTTTGGTACTTGGATATGGTATATCTTGGTTGCTTGGTTGAGTGAGGAGCACTCTTATCTCCGGTTCAGTGTATTTCATGGTTCTTATAGTTCATATCTTTGAGTTGATTGTACATGGTTGAGGCATATGCATGAGGGACATGCATTGGTTCTTTGAGATACTTCATTGATTATATGGTACAGATCTGCATATGGTTGATGGTATGGTATATGGTACAGGTTACACATGGTTGATGCTCTAGTTCATGATTCACTATTTCTTATTGATGTATCTTTGGTTCATGATTGATGCATGAGACAGTATGTATGTTGGTATACAGTTGATGTATGGTATGGTACAAGTTTAGTTGGTTGATGAGTAGATACAGGTTGATGAGATAGTGACAGAGACAATGGCAGAGACAGAGTGACAAAGGCAGTGGTAGTGACGGGGCAAGGATAGGTGGTTATAGCCACCTTCCAATTGGAGTTGGAGAACTCAGGGGATTGTATCCTCCTTCTAGTTGGAGCCAAAGAATTTAGAGAGTTGTAGCTTCCTTCGGGTTGGAGCCTGAGAATAGGGGGTTGGAGCCTCCTTCCAATTGTAGCTAGAGAATCAGGAATTTTGTGCTTCCAATGAATGTATTATTTTGATATATAAGAAAATCATTATGTGGTTTTCTCCCAGTTGGGTGTCCACGTAAATTTGGGTGTACAGTGTATCTATTGTGATGTGATGTTGTTTATGATTATATTTTTGATGATATATTGAATGATAATGATAAACTGTTGAATATTGTTGAAGAATATACTCTGGTTAAAAGTACTAAAATTTCTCATTACTAATTCACCTCCCCTCTCAGTAATCCAATAGGGAAAATCCATCCACAAGAGTCACTGGTGAGATACAACTTGGATTAAGAACCATTGTCACCTTATCAATTACTCCCCTCATTTTACTAATGAATTATTTCACCACAAGGGAAGCTTCCTGGGTGACCTCAAGGGAATGGAGAATGAAGGTCAAGGGGTTTGCAAAGATCCATGTTTTGGTCACTAGATGAAGATTTCTAGGGCTTAAGGAAGAGTGCCTTAAGAAAATATATAGGTTGAGTTTGAAAAGTACCCGCAAAACCAATGTTAGAACAACTATCGCAAGATCAAATATCATACAAAATAGCCCTGTAACAGTAGGGGAAACAAAAATAAATCTTGTTGTCCCAAAAATTGCAGCAAACCGAAGATTATATCAGCAAGAAAAAATGATAACAGCTGCAAGAATTTACCATCAAAATCACCAACAAATAATAGAAAATGAAATCTTATGACTAGTAGATAATATTCCAATATTTAAAACACGACTTTGACGGTTGAAATGGGCTATAAGTAATTGTTATCAGCAAAATATAATCATCCCTAAATGGTTGTAGAAACAAATTTCTACAGCAGCAAGAATTCACCACAGAAATCAGAAAATAAGAATGCCCATTTGCGTCTTTTGATTAGTAGATCACTTTGCAATGTTCAAGCACAAAATTCTGCGATAAATTTGTTTGTAAAAAAGAGTAAGAGAGAGATTTTGTTGCATCCCTAATGGCTGTAACTTGAAATTTATTACAGCAGTAAGAAAACCTTCAAGAATTCAAGACTTATTAGCGTGTAATGATAGCTTGGAGCATGAACAATTCATCAAAAACTCAAACGATTATAAGAGAGCATTAATCACATTTTCTAATCTACTAGTGCCTTATCTTTTGGGAAAATGGAGTCACAACATTAACAAGTTAGGATGGAAAATGAAAAGAAACTTGAACCTTGAACCCAAATCCCTATGATCCCAATCCATCTCCTTTCCAAGTCACCCAGCTCAAGAAATTAATGGAAAACTAGTTTTTAAACCCTAGGGGGATAGACCATCCTAACCCCTAATTTTAAAACCCTAGCCAATAATGTTTTCAAGGAAATAGACCCTCCTAACCCTTGAATCCACCCTTGAATGACTTCTCTTCAACTAGAAAAATATCTTGAAGGAGGAGATAGACATGCCTACCCCTCCTAGGGTTCTCCATGCAAAATAATCAAATAAAATTGTAGAAATTTACCCTTAAACCAAAGCAAACATGTAAAGATAATTCACCAAGAGCAAGCCTAGATCACAAAAAAATCCTCCAAAGAGAGTGGGATACCTCCTAGTAAGAGTGCATGAGCAAGAATCTCCAATAGAAAAAATCACACCAATCCATTGCACAAGAAAAAGAGGGTCGAAATCTTTTTGAGAGGGTGTTAAGCCTCAAGTTATGAATATGAAAAATGAAAGAATAATTGCCTCTTATTTATAGAGGAAAACCCAAGTCTTAGTTTGGTCCAATTTACAACCAAATCCTTAATTTTGGGTCGAAAATTTTGTTTTTACATTGACTTTAACCAAATTCATTTGATTTTTGTCCATGTATGCTAAATAATGACCAAAAAAGGTGAAACAAGCCTCCAACATCTTCTTCAAGTATGTTTGTTGGGTGAGATAACCTTCAAAGGCTAGGACATCATCTCCCCATGGTGCCACATCATCCCACTAGTCCACAAAATGTGGGGTAAATATCCCACAACTCCACCAAGTGTAAAACCCATGTCAAATTGAGTTCTTTAAGCTTGACATCATGCTCCAAAAGTGCAATGTTCTAGCATGGGAGGGTGACATCATGCAATTTTCATCATTCTAGGCCTCTTTCATGGGCCAATGACATCACCAAGTGTGCAACGTTCATCATCTTTATCCTCCCTTTTGTGTGGCTCAATGTCCAACATGTGGGAATTTATTCCAATATGAAGGTCCAAGTGTTGTATTACCTCCATGAAAGATGTCACCGATCAAGATCCTACAAAGACAAACAAGGTACACCCTCCAAGGGTCCACAAGTCATATGAATCATGCCAAGTAAATCAATATTAATACAAGAGAAATCTAAACAAGCACATTGGATCTCCATTTTAAAATTAAACACATTCTCAAAGACTTTATGCAATTTACCAAATTTAGATATGGAAGGGTTATCAGAGAGTCCTATTGCATAGGCCAATTCCCAAAGTAGAGGAGTGTTTCCCGGGTGAACCCTATCTAGTCCATGTAATGAATGTAAGGTGGATGAGGGAGAAAATTTTGGGCATGGGGTCATTAACATGCAAGGGTCTCCTATGGTCTCATTCCCATGGGTTCCTTTGTGGAGGGTGTGTTGTATCCTTGAGTTACCTTTCATTTGGAGCGCAACCTTTTTCCAAGCCCTATAATTACCTTATTTCTTTATTTTCTTTAGATAATTTTCAAGTCCCCTTTGCAAGGTTTCTTTATTTTGTGCATTAAATATGTTTCCTTTCAAGCGAGATATTTATAAGTCCTTTTCAAATAGGTGAGGCATTCATTCACACTCAGAACTTATGGCGGGTGCCTATAAAGGTAGAACTCAAGTTTAGGACTATGGATTTTGTGTCCTTTTGTATCCATGCCACTGCATTTTGATCATGGCTTATCTTTGTTTTTATTTATTTATTGATGCTAGCTACAAAAAACTATGGTCCTTTATCCCCTCTTCCCATAGGAGAATGAGGTACAAGCCCCTTTTTGGGGTACATGTAACCCAAAAACCCAAAATATGAGGATACAGAGAGGAAAGAAGATGGAAAGAGATAAAATATGATCAAGAATGGAATGATGGCCCATCAAGAATGACCCCTAGTATCACCCATTTCCCTGGGGGTGATGAACTTAGTATAAACTCCAGGATAACCACCAAGGTGAAAAAAGTAAAAAGCATAACTTTCGAGAAAACGTTTCATAATTAGAAAGGACCCTCTGAAACTTATTTGAATGCCCCAACTATTAAAATGATACTCACAATGAAACTTGACTAGTTACCTCATCAAGAAAGACATGTCGCCCCCTCTGGATAAATATAGTGTGGTGGATATTTCTTTGTTGTTGATGATGATGGTGATGCATGGTGATGAAGAGGGGATCTATGGGATGTGATTTCCATCCAGTTATTGGCACTCCATGCCTTCTACATGCATGCCTCGAGACAACATCTCCTTAGTTACCTCTAAGCTAGGGGGTTAACAAGTCGAAGAAGGATCATTGGCCCTTTCTCACACTGTTGTAATTTTAGGGAGGAATATAAGGAACATTATCCATTTCTTTGAACCTAAATCCCTAGATCATGATTTTAGTGTTGCCAAGAAAGTTAAAAGTAAAAATATGGCTATTGGAATAGTTGGCACTAATAACTATAGGGAGAACCATGTTCCCTCTACTAACCTCACTCAACCTACAAGGTTGACACCTTGGCAAGTGGATGAAATAAGATCTAAGGGACTATGTTTCAATTGCGACAAGAAGTACAGTATGGGGTATAAATGTGGTGAGAAGAAATTATTATACATAGAAGTTGAAGAGGAAGAATATCAATAATTTGAACTATCGCAATATATAGAACTAGAAGAGACTACTCCAACCATATCTTATCATGCATTAGCTAGCATTAGTACTCCACAGACCCTAAATATAAAAGGATATATAAAAAATAAAAATGTAACAATGTTGATTGAATCTAGTAGTACCCATAACTTCATTAATTGCAAATCAGGAAAACTTCTCAATTGCTTTATATTTCTAGCTCTAAAGTTTCAAGTAATGATTGAAAATGGAGGTACCATATATTGTTCATGGAAGTTCCATAGTATTAAGCTCAATATGGGGGAGTATTTATTGTATATTCCCATGATTGCAATTCAAATGGGTGGTGTTAATTTTGTACTATGGGTCCAATGGTTACAATCATTGAGAATAGTGGTTCTTAATTTTCATGAACTTTTTATGAGATTTTCCTCAAAAGGTAAGTAAATTGAACTTGTGGATATCCAAGGGAAACCCTCTAAAGTGATAATCTCTAACAGCATGACAAAATTACTCAAAAAGGGAGAGCATGGTGTAATTTCACGATTATGTTCACTAAATGTTCAAACATCAATACCCTCTACTCCAGTGAATCTCCAAAAATTTATCAACAATCATTCCAAGGTATTTTAAGAGATGCTTAAGGGTCTTCCACATACTTGATATCATGACCATGTTGTTCATTTGACACTTAGAAGAGTCTACATAACATTAGGCCTTACAAGTAGAAATATGCACAAAAGAGTGGCGTCGAGCATATGATTCAAGAAATGTTAGAGGCTAGCATCATTCAATATAGACAAAATGTTTTCTCTACACCAATGATGATAGTTTAAAAGAAGGAAGGTTCATGGCATATGTGTCCGGATTATAGACAACTCGACAAAATGACCATTAAAGATAGGTTTCATCTTCCTGACATTGATAAATTTTTAGATGAATTACAAGGGGCAACTTTCTTTACTGAGTTGGATATTCATTCTAAATATCATCAAATCATAATGAGGAAAGAACACATTCCCAAAACAAACTTTAGAACACATGAAGGTAATTATGATTTTTTGGTGACGCCATTTGGCCTTACTAATGCACCTTCAACATTTCAAAGGAGCTTGATGAATTATATTTTCAAACCCTTCCTCAAAAAATTTGTGTAAGTATTTTTTTGATGATATACTAATATAAAACAAATCTTGGAAAGAGCATATCTAACATGTTGAAATGGTCTTAAAACTATTAAAAGAGAAACAATTATAATAAAATCCTTCCAAGTGTTCCTTTCGGGTTCAAGAAGTGGAATATTGGGTCATATGGTATCTCATGAAGGTATCAAAGTGGACCCTAAAAAATTTGGAATGGCCAATTTCCAAAACCTTGAAGCATCTTAGAGGATTTGTAGTATTGATAGGGTATTACCACAAGTTTTTCAAGAATTACATGGTTAAATAGCCTCACCTCTAATAGTGTCATTAAAGAAGGAGGCATTTTCTTAGACTTAAGAAGTAAATAAAGATTTTGAAAAACCTAAGAAGGCTATGTGTATGAATCTTGTCCTGACCACACCTGACTTCATAGAAATATTTATTATGGAGTGTGATGCCTCAAGCCATGGAAATGGTGCAATTTTAATGCCAGAAGGAAGTCCCCTTGCCTTTGAAATCAGCCATATTAAAGGAAAAATGTTACTCAAACCCATTTATTAAAAATAAATCTTGGCCATATTATATGCAGTTAAGAAATGTTTCCCTTAGCTAATAAGAAAACAATTCAAAGGGTCAATTGGGTTTAGCCCGAGTGGTTTGTGTTGAAGGGTGTTTCCCCCCCTCACGCAGGTTCAATTCCTGCAAGTGACATATTGAGCTCTTAAATTAGAAATCTATCGAAAAAGCCTCAAATTTCTACAAAAATTGGTTTACCTGGAGTACCATCCTCGAAATGAGGGGAAGTGCCCGGTGGGTTTCCCCGGGCTCTATCCAATGTAATCAAAGAAAACACTTCAAAGTAAAAATATATCATGATAGTTTTAAGTACTTCTTGGGACAGTGATTATCCTCAAAAGAGAAAAATAAATGGGTTACAAAGATGCTAGGTTATGACTTTGAAATTATCTACAAAAAAAAGGAAAACAAAATATCATGGCAGATGCACTTTCAAGGAAAGAAGAAGACATGGAGGGTTTATTGTGTGTTATTTACATTCTACAATTTGACTAGGTGGAAGATGCAATAATAGAATGGAAGCAAGATCGGAAGGTATGCAAGGTCATTTAGCAACTACAAGAGGACCCAAGTTCATTAGATAAATTTGTATGGAATAATGAATTTTCATGGTATAAAGATCACCTATATTTATGTAAGAATTCCAAACTCAAACAGAAGGTCCTTTTGGAATTTCATACTTCTCCTATAGGAGGATATTTAAGGTTCTTGAAAACTTACCATGGGATCAAGAAGGATTTTTCCTAGGAAGGTATTAAACCTAATGTTGAAAATGTTTTGGTTGAAAGTGTGGTCTGCAAATAGAATAATGGAGAGATAATCAAGACCATGGTGCTCCTACAACCATTAGCCATACCAAGTCAACATTGGGAAGAGGTTTCAGTATATTTTATTACAAATCTACCCAAGTCTAAAGGAAACAATTGCATCGTTGTATTAGTGAATTGACTCATAAAGTATGCCCATTTTCTCTCTCTTTATCATCCTTTTAAAGCATGTATAGTAGCCACAAACTTTATGGAAATAGTTTAGATGCTACATGGAATCCCTAAGATTATTGTAAGTGATAGAGATCCAATTTTCACATGAAATTTTTGGACTAAATTATTTTCTTGTTTGGGTACTTAATTGGCTCACAACTCCTCTTACCATCATTAATCTGATGGGAAAACTAAGAATGTGAATAAATGTCTAGAAGGGTATATTTGTTGTTTTACATTTGATAAAATAACACAATGGGTCAAGTGGTTTCCCTAGGTAGAATGGTGGTATATCACATCCTTCCATACTTCATTAAAAATGTCCTCATTCATGGAACTTTATGGATATCACCCTCCATCCATCACATCACCCTTAAAAGGGAAAGAGAAGGTTCAAGCAGTGGAGGAACACATAGAGCATCAACAAGAGGTTCTCAAACTATTGAAGGATAACTTTGTTACATTAAAAAATAGGATGAAACAACAAGAAAATCAACATTGCAATGAAAGGGAATTTGAAGTGGGGGATTGGGTAGTTTTGAGGCTACAACCATAAAAACAAATTTCCATCAAGCAACAAAATAAGGACAATAAATTGGCACCCAAGTACCATGGTCCCTATAAGGTGTTGGATAGGATTGGAAGTATGGATTACAAATTGGATTTTCCTCCATCCTCACATATACATCCAGTATTCCATGATTATTTCTTAAAGAAGGTAGTCGATGAAAATACATAATTCAAACTATTTCACCCAAGATTATTGAAGAAGGGAAAATCATATTAGAACCAGAAACAATCCTTAAAACCAAAATTAAGAAGTTGTGAAATCAAGAAGTTACTCAGTACCTCATCAAGTGGAAGAACCTACCAGTAGAAAAGGTGGCATGGGAAGATGAGTTCTTCATGTAAAAACATTTGCTACTAATCAAGTGTTGAAGGAAACACTTGTTTGAAGGGAGGTACATGTTAAGCCCTAGACAAAGGCCCATGTTAATCCTTTTATATTGAGTTATCATGTTCCTATTGTTATATTATTTTTTATAGTTATACCCTTTAATTGTAATCATACCCTTTGTCTCCTATATATAGCATGGAGACCTTGTCTTAGAATCCTCTCATCTTGTACAATTTTTCTATTGTAA
>ML784796.1:31663-53951 GCA_009831015.1 Picea engelmannii
TGACTCTCTTTTGTTTTCCATAAACACAATGCTCACAGAAGTCCAAATCAATTTGTTTAAGATCTGGCAGCAAGTTTCTTTTGTGAAGTATCTTCATACCCTTCTCACTCATGTGTCCTTTCCTATGATTCCACAATGCTGTATCCACTCCTGTAGAAGATAAAGATATAGAAGAGTCAGTATTACCAGTACATAAATACAATGTACCTACCTTCTCTCCTTTCGCTATCACCAATGATCCTTTGATGACCTTCCACGTCTTATCTGTAAATATGGATATACAACCTTCACTTGCCAACTGCCCTGTTGAAATTAGATTTTTCCTTAAATCTGGAATATGTCTTACCTCTTTCAACAACCATTGGTTTCCATTGCTTTGCTTTATTTGTATCTTTCCCATTCCAACAATTTTGCATGGTGCATCATCACCCAAATGAACCTGTCCAAAATCACCTTGAACATAATCTAGAAAATGTTTCCTATGGGGTGTGGCATGAAATGAAGCCCCTGAATCTACTACCCAAGACTCAGAAATATTATCTACAAAAATAATCAAAGCATCTTGTAACACATCACCTATTACATTTGCTTCCTGATTTCTCTCCTGCTGTCCATCTATTTGTTTCTTTGGAGCTCTGTAGTCTTTCTTCAGATGTCCTTTCTTCCCACAATTCCAGCACTCTATCTTTCCAAGTCTGGATTTGGATTTTCCCTTCCTAGAATTCCCATGGTTCCCTGATCCCTTTCCTCTATCCTTTTGTCTTCCCCTATTCTCCATGTTCAACGCATTACCTAATGTCTCACCTGTGCTTTTCCATCACATTTCCTCACTAAGGATAACACCAACAACATCATCAAATTTTAAAGTATTTGAACCAGAGACAGAGTTACTTACAGCCATGACCAAGCCATTCCAACTTTTTGGAAATGAGCACACGATTAGAAGATCCCTAACCTCATCATCAAAGTCCACTTTTACAGAACTTAGTTGATTAGTAACCGTATTAAATTCATTTAAATGATCTGCAACATACCCACCTTTCGACATCTTCATATTAAATAATCTCTTCATTAGAAATACCTTATTGGACGTCGAGGGTTTTTCATACAATTTGGCCAATGCGTCCATCAAACCCTTCGTTGTCGTTTCTTTCGAGATATTGAAAGCCACCGACGCTGCCAGGCTCAGCCGTATCGTTCATAGAGCCTTTCTGTCAAGAATCTCCCATTCTTCATCCTTCATGGCTGCCGGCTTCTTTTCTATTTCGCTCAATGGTAGGAATAGATCCTTCTGATATAAATAATCTTCCATCTGTATCTTCCATAACTGGTAGTTTTGGCCATTAAATGTCTCGACCCTAAACTTTCCATCTTCCGACATTGCTACCACTCGAACCAGGAACCCTCTTTTCCTGCGAGTTACCTTACACTCTGATACCAGTTGTTAGAAAAACAGAAACGCAGAGCAATAAAATAAAACAAATGTGGAAACAAAACACAGAAGATACACAATACAAGAGAGACACAGATTTACATGGTTCACCCAGTGTGGGCTACATCCAACAGAGAAATTGCCAGGTCCTTTCTTTATTATTATCCAACAAAATGAAGGGATACAACCTATAAAAAAACCCGCTGTAACTTCCTCTTCTTTCTCTCACATTCTCCTCTCTCAGAATACAATACTCGCCAACCTACATAGCTGCAATACATTTCCCTCATAAAAGAGGGTTTCCTTCTGGGGCAAAAAAACCCTAACATAATCTCTATCATTAGATCTGTGACCTTATAATGAACGGTCCAGATTTACAATGAAATTACAATATACTTTTACAAGGCAATTTTTGCTTCGGGGGCCCGCTTGCCCCCAGACCCCCCAGCCGAGGGGATAGCCCCCCTAGACCCCGCAGAGGGGGTACCCTCCCTCTGCACTCCCCCGCGTGGAAGAGTGTACATACTTCTAGGGTGTAAATACTTCATGGGCTATAAACATGACTGAAAGTAAAAGACCTCTAAATCAGGAAGATAATCAGGCTCCACAACCAACAAAGCTAACTCAGGAATTGAAAATCAAAGTTTATGCTAACGCTCTCCCGACTTCTATTTCCATGTTCGTGGAAATGGTTGCTAAATAAACCCTAGCTGAGAATTTTGAAGAAGCCAAAATGATAGAATTCCGGATGAAAGGGTGTAAAGAAGGCCAAGTTTCTCTGGTTAATAAAGAAGCTCAAAAGAAGCTCGACTTATTTTGACTAGACAGCCAAGGAAACAAGCAGAACAAACACCCGACAAGGGTAATGGAGACATAGAATACCTACAACGCATGGTTAAGAATATATCAAACAAGATCATAGACATGAAGAGAAACACAGGGGAAGGAAACCAGGGCCAGAGGCCCTATAAGCCTTTCTTTAAAAGGAACCCACCGTTCAAGGTGATTGAACCTCCCCCAACTAGCATATGATTCTTTCTGTACATATCACCAGGAAAACCACTCCAAAAGAGACTGCCCTCGATGGGTGCACGCCATGAATTTGATGGCCAATCAGTGTCTAGATGAAATCTCCCTAAGAGAACAACTGAGTAGTTCAGTTATGAATATTGCTGACTTGGAAGAGATTGATCCACAACAAGATACAACCATGCTGATATGGGATCCCAACTTGATCATGCCTTCCGACGGCCTGTTTGAGTCTCAAGAACCACCCGTCGAGGTCTCAGTGGTGCAGACGTGCAGTAAAGGTCCACCTGTATCAAAAGATATCGTTGCTACCCAAACTTTGAGAAATAATACAACACCTAATCGCCCAAAAACACCTTTTTATCCCAGTAAGAAACCTATAAGCATCCATACCCGAGAATCGCCCAAACGCGATTACAACGTAGTTGAATATTTGAAGAAGTTAACATATCAGTCATGGACATATGCGTGATCCCTCAGCAGAAGGACTTCCTGCTACAAGATTTGAACTCAGTAGAATACCCTACGACTGGAAATGGTTTGGAAATAAATATAGCTTCCACAAACCCAGTAAATAAACCAATCGTGAACACCTGTTTGAAAGATAAGAAAGGGAAGCCTTCTGTCCCACCTTTCCTCTTAACGTTCAAAATTTTCAACAGGAACGTCCATAATTGTTTGGTAGATTCAGGAGCATCTTCCAACATCATTCCCTTGTCTATTTTCAAAAAATTAAATGTCATTCCTCTACAGAGCGATCAACATGTGATACAACTAGACAAGACCCAGGTTAGAGTCATGGGGGAACTCAGGGATGTAATGATCAGAATAGAGACTCATCCTAAATTTGGACAAGTGATCGACATCATCGTGGTAGACATCCCAAAGGCCTATGGGTTATTACTAAGTCGAGATTGGTCTGAGAAGTTAAATGGGTACTTTAACACATATTGGGAACACCTTTGGCTACCACTGAAGGGATACAAGAATATGATTAGAATCGATAGGGAGAGATATCTGAAACATACGATCATTGATCTAGAAACCTTGAATGAACCCTCATCCACAAATTTCCATGTGCTGGGCAATTATTCCTGCGATTCCCACTTCATAAACTTTTCTCCTCTCTTATCTGATGTCCTTCTCACTCAAAACTCTGAAATGGTTTTTCAAGAGAAATCGCCGATACTGAAAGAAGATACCCTCTTCTGCCAAGACCCTGCGTTAGAAATTATAGAACAAGAGATAGGAAAGATAAAAGGTAATAAGGAAGAAGAAAAGGGTGATTTCCGTTCACAAATTTGGACCATATACTTTGATGGATCTAAATCGTAGGAGGGATCGGGGGTAGGGTGAATCCTCATTGATCCAAAAGGTAAATGTCATTTCCTGTCCTATAGACTAGAATTCTAATGCACCAATAACACCGCCGAGTATGAAGCTCTAGTACAAGGGTTAAAGAAATCCATAGACTTGAACGTCAAAGAATTGAAAGTTTTCGGGGACTCAGAGATTATCGTTAGACAAGTAAGGAATACTATACATTGCAATTCCCTGCACCTGAAGAATTATCAGTAGGAAGTTCATAGGTTAATGGAGCATTTTGAAGCTTTCAATATTACCACAATCCCCAGAGCAAAGAACATCCTTGTTGATTCCCTGGCCACAACTTCTTCAAGGCTGTCACCTCTAGAAGACTATGAAGCTTCCCAATTCACTGTGGAACTATTCTACAAACCATCGATGCCTAACAATATCTCTAATTGGAAAGTATTTTAAGGATATGAATAGATCATAAACTTCCTGACTAACCAAGACAATTTTAGAGATTTATCCATTGATGATGAGGTATTCTAGGAGCAAGTGACAAAAGATGATCCTCAAACATGCCATCCTATTGACCGATCAAAATGTCACACCATCCCAAAGGGGATAGATAATCTAGAAAATATGTTTGACATGAAAGAATGCTTTAGGGGGCCTAAGAATGCTAAGACTGGTAGCTCCTGCCCCCTGCATGAAACTATAAATCTCGGAACCCTAGAAAATACAAAGAATGTGAATCTCGGAAAGACCATATCTAAAGAGGAAAGAAAGGCTTATCTCAAACTATTTAGACAATATCAAGATGTCTTCGCATGGTCCTACCGAGACCTCAAAACCTATGACACCCAAATTATTCAACACACTATACCGTTGAAAACTGAGGTGAAACCTTTCCAACAGAAGTGATGAAAGTATCACCCATACATGGAACCTCTCATGTATCAGGAATTAAAGAAATTTTTAGATGCCAAGATCATTTTCCAGGTCAGGCATTCCACATGGGTAGAAAATCTGGTTCCTGTGAGGAAAAAGTCTGGATAAATTTGCTTATGCGTAGATTTTAGAAACCTCAACAGAGATTTAGAAAAGGACAATTACCCAGTCCCACCAGTGGAGAAACTTCTGCAAACTGTGTATGGCTTAGATATTTTCTCTCTACTGGACTGTTTCTCAGGTTACAACCAAGTCCTAGTTTTAGAGGAGGATTGTTTAAAAACTACCTTCCGAACCAAGTGGGGAACCTTCACTTATAAACACATGCCTTTTGGGTTAATCAACGCAGGATAAACCTTCCAAAGGTCCATGGACGTATCATTTTGGGGACTAATCAACAAGTGTGTGGTTGTGTATTTGGACGACGTAACTGTGTATTCAAAGAACAAAGAAGAACACATCCAACACTTAACTCAGATTTTCGAAAGGTGTAGGAAATATGGTATATCCTTAAATCCAAAGAAAAATATTTTTGGCATCGAGGAAGGTAAGCTGCTAGGACAAATTATATCTCAAGCAGGCATTCACATAGACCCATAAAGGATTAAGGCTATATCTCAGCTCCCGTTGCCTCACAACAAGAAAGCTATGCAACATTTTTTCGGGAAAATCAATTTCGTGAGGAAATTCACTCCCGATTTTGCAGAAATTATCAACCCTTACAAAATGTGATTCGAAAAGATGCCGAATTTAAGTGGAATGATGAACGAAAGGATGCTTTAAACAATATTAAAACTGCTATATCCCGGGCCCCCGTGCTACGAAGTCACGAATTCAATAAGGATTTCTTCCTCTATACTTTCGCCTCCGACTAGTCGTTAGATGCAGTATTGACTCATAAGGATGATGATAACAATGAGGCTCTGGTGTCTTTCATGAGCACTAATCTCCAGGGAGTCAAACTTAACTATCCTACTGTTGACAAACAAGCCTACGCGGTATACAATGTAGTAAAACACTTCAGATCTTACATCCTCAAGAACCACACCAAAGTGATTGTGCCTCACCATGAAGTCCGATCCTTGTTTACTCAACAAGAGATGGGGGAAATAAGAGGGAACTAGATGGTAGTGGTCCAAGAATTTGATCTAGATATAAAACCTACCAAACTAGTTAAAGGACAAGGATTGTGCAAACTCGCAGTTGAAGCCTAAGACCAAGTAAATGAAGATTTTGTATGGGAGAATGAAATGGAATTATGGTGGGGTGAAGCTTCATACATTTCCCCAAGGCCAGAGTCTTGGTATGATAATTTAACTTGTCTCCCACACCACAGAAATTGTCCAGATAATATCAACCTGAGAGAAAGGAGAGCTCTTAGGTTAAAATCTGCACAATATCGCCTGATAAATTCGGTACTCTTTCGGATTAATTATGACAGGGTACTTTTAAGATGTCTCGAATGTGAATACGCATACAAATTTCTCAAGGAGCTCCATGATGGCCTTGCCGGTGTACATTTCCTAGGAAACACCACCGCTCATAAGATACTGAGGGCTAGCTATTATTGGCCCACATTGTTCAAACATGCTCACACCTATGCTAGGAACTTTAAAACTTGTCAAATGAGCGTTGGGAGAGAGAAGAGAGCATCAATCCCACTCCAACTAGTGATTGTCTCTAGGCCTTTCGAGCAATGGTGGTTAGATATCATAGGAGAAATTACACCAAGCTCTTCAAAACTACACAAGTACATTCTGACTGCCACTGATTACTTCACAAAATGGCCAGAGACTATCCCTTTGACTCATGTAAATGAAAAAGTGTTGATCTGATTCATAGAGAAACAACTAATCACTAGGTTTGGTGTCCCTTCTATCTTGGTTTTTGATAATGCATCTTATTTCTCTTCCACCCGACTGACGGAGTTTGCTTTGGACAAAGGAATCATAATTAGGTACTCTGCAAATTATTATTCACATGGAAACGAGGTGGAAGAATCAACCAATAAAAACCTAGTATGAATACTAAAGAAGACGGTTGCAAATAACCAAAGGAATTGGCATAATCTACTCCATAATGCTTTGTGGGCCGATAGGGTCACACACAAAGAATCCATAGGAAATTCCCTATACTTCCTAGTTTATGGACAGGAATCCATTCTCCCAAATGGGATTTATATTCCATCTCTTCAATTAGCCCAAGATTCCAACGGGGACCCCTCATTGGTCATACAACAAAGAATTGATACTATGCTCATGCTAGAAGAAGAGAAAGAACAGACTAAGTCGAAATTCATAGCTCACCAATAGATAGTGAAAAGGTGGTTTGACAAGTTAAGGCCGAAGAGAAGAATTTTGAAATAAGAGATTTAGTATTGAAATGGGATAGAGCAAATGAGCCGTAAGGGAAACATTCTAAGTTTCAGAATTTGTGGTTTGGACCTTTCCAGGTGGCTGAGAAGATTGGGGTAGGAACTTATAGACTGCACAATCTGAGGGGGGAACCTGATGCCCTCTTGGTCAATGGCCAAGCCCTCAAACAATACTTCCAATAATATGAAATATATATAATAATAATAATAATAAAAAAAATGTATCTTGTTTTAGTGTTTTCATGATTGCGAAATACACTTTTGTTTTCTTTACTTTCTGTATTTCTGCATTTTTTAAGAGTTGTGTCTAGCAATATAATGATTGACCTTAAGTCATGTGACATAGCAAACTATGTTCCAAACTCATCGCTCACATACAACACAAGAAACATCAAGGAACTTGTGGTAGCTTTGAGGATCCCTCCATCTAACTCGCGCAATCAAACAACTTCGAAGAAATGCTAGAAGTGTCTACCTAGTGGTTTGGTAAGACCTTAAGGGTAAGAAGGAAAGCCTAAAAGGACTACATGAACTCGAACACAAATCTAGCGAAGCATCCACCTAACCATCTCACTTTGCGAAATAAACATACATCATCCTCTCTAACTCACTCAGGGTATCACGTCGAAATAGAATGGACATTATCAAAAGAGTGATCAGTGGGGGAGGGTAAGCAGATATCTCCTCCGGGGCTATGGATGCTCGCTGGCAGTGGAGCAAGGTCTGTGATGTCGGAGTGACTTTGCCGGGGCTATGGACGCTCACTGGCAGTGAAGCAACACCAAAGAAAATGAGTAAAGGTAACTAAGGGATTCATGCCAGTGAATGCATTTCTAAACTTTTGTAAAAGGGGGGCATAAGTCAGGGTTACAGGAAACTAAGGAGTAATAAAGGTCAAAACCCCACGGGAAAACCTGAAAGAATCAACCGAAGGGTTTCAAATTGCAAAGGAAAAAGAGGCTCTGATTTAAAACCAGGAAAGTTTCCCCACCAGCTTTCGTACCAGCTGAGCATGAAGGAAGAACAAAGATTCTACATTCGCCCAATGAATCGCCATTTGTTGAGCACTCAACACACCCTAAAAGTCTACGTAAAATTTCACTTTTTGAGTACCACTTGATCTTTTGGCATTGTCTGATATGAAAATTGTGTCCTTTTCTTATCATTTTTGTTTCTCATTAAGTATTTAAAAGCTTGCTTGGACATGTGAAAATCATTAACTTAAAGACTAATATCTAAACAAAGAAATGGCAGTCAAATTTTTCCCGGGCACACTTAAGGATTTCAACAGCAAGAAGGATTAAATGTGAAAGAAAACGCTAGAGAGAACCAAAGTTTCCAATTCCTGATCTTCATCGGCGTCAGCAAACATGAAATTTATTTTGTGACAAGCACCACCAAGAATATTTCCGACAATCGATCAGTTCGAAATCGACGAAAGGTTAAAAGAATAAGTATTGAATGAAAAATGAAATGATAATCGCCGACTTTCGGGACGTTTTCAGTATCGGGAGATTCAAAGGATGATAACCCATGAAGAAACTGCGCAATAGTTTTATCCTCGAAGGTCGATCCCCGATACTCTCCCGACATCGGCAGTCTCACTGTCAAACTTAGTTTAGTGCATTCAACTTAAACAAAGTCCTGAGTCCGACTGTTACCCATAAGTTAAGTTCTTGGTCGTTAGTGCCTTGTATCCCGAGTCAGTGGCGCCATGTCGATACCGTACGATGAATTCAATCGACGTCAGAAGTTTTCTCAGGAGGATATTGAAGGAAGCATGCATAAGAATATCACCGATACCCGATCTTTCCATTAAGGAGACGACACGATGGGACATTTTAGCTTTGAGATACGCTAGATACGACACATTTAAAGGTTAATTAATTCCAAAATCTCGCACTAATTTCTAGTTTGTGGACGAATCAAAGGACCGTTTGAACCTGTCGATACAATTCATTTCCCTCCCCCGCGCCATCGCCTTCAACACACGTAGAATTTATTTGCAGAGATTCAACGGTAAATCATTTTGAATTTCACCCATTACTCGTATTAACTGGTTGATACGACTGGTGGGATCTCTCCCATTATATTATCTAAGTCATTGAAAACAAGGTTATTCTATGCGTGAAGGAATCCAGATCATCTAGAGGAGAGAGACGAGCAGACCGGGGATAACTTCCAAGGTCCAGTGACTATAAAAACAATAGTTTAGAAAGTTTTATGGGTATGTACTGGTCTAGGGATGTGTTAGCACATATTCTTGTAAGGGGGAAGCTTCTCTTTGGATTCAGGTCCTTGGTGAAAAATAAATGAAATGGGGCTTAAGACCCATCAAATGAAGTTATCCAAGGTCACAACCATGAGCGCCCAAGCGCAACATGCATAAAATCTCTATTTTCAGGTTAAAAATCAAGCAGGCAGGCATTTTTTCTTTTTAGCGACGAAGATCCATCAATGGAGCAGATCAATGATCATTGGGTAAGATAGAGCCATGGAGTTGCACGAGGTTTAGCACATGGGCTCATCCCTTAGGGCCAAAGTCACGAAATGATCGTGGTCGTCCGATCTAGTCGAGACACATGGCGCTTGATTAAGTCCAGTCGCCATTTCGGCTACCAGGACTTTGAAATACAAGGGTCGACTCCCTTCCATCCATGATACGCGAAATGCGAAGGCACCTTTGGGTGTGGGCCCACGGTCATAGAACAGGGTCGTATGGAAAGGCGGGTGCTAAAGAACAGGGACAGGTGGCAGCTAGTCAACATTTCGAGGATTTTGGAGGAAGAGGAATGAGATCTCCCGGTGGGAGAATCCCTAAAAGGATTGGGACCGTTAATCTTGAAGGATACATGGTGTGCGATTAAGTCTGGTCTCCATTTCGACTACCGAGACTTTGAAATACAAGGGTCGACTCCCTTCCATCCACAATACACGAAATGCGAAGGCACCTTGGGGCACGGGCCCACGATCATAGTACAAGTTCATATGGAAAGGTGGGTAAATAAGATGAAGGGTGTGGAGCCAATGTGTTCAAGGGAAAATGGATCATGCCCGTTGATTTTGAAGCTAGATCCAACCACTGATATGGAGGTCCGTTTCGTATTTTTAGTCACCAAGGATCCTGGATGCTAGAGTGGTGGAATCTCTCGAAAGGAGAAATGTGGAAGCGCCTCTGGAGCGAGGCGTCAGGTCATGGCCCTGGGTTACATTGAGGGCGGAGCCAAAATAAAAAAGAGGCTAGCCTTCGAGCCCTGGGAAGCAAGCGCGTGGTCGTCCCTTGTACTTGAAATCTCAGCTACCCACCATGGAGGAAGGCAATTAATGAAAATTGAGCAGGTAGCTGAAACCCCAGCTCAAGCCATGAATGTAAGGCATGGAGGTTCTGGCAAAAAGTCTGCCCAAGATCGCCCTGTGTGCAGGTTTTCCTAAAGAAGCCATGTCGATCTGATGTCCTCGTCTGACTAGAGGATCCTACACACGCTAATTTTGAATTTAATGTCTCAGCTACCCTCCTACTGGCAAGGTGGCGAATTGCTCTGAGTATATATACTCATTTTTTGTATTTTTGTAAGGATGGATGGTAGAGCAGAGCTCCCGACTGTAATGTTTTAATGAAGCACTGGTTTTCCTGGCTATGTATCTGCATATGAAATTTTCTTGTTTAATGTAAGGCATCTCTCTTTTTCATATGGTTTCGATCTCATACTAAAAGGGTTCATGATTGACTGATTCACATGAATCTTTGTGACTGTGTTATGATAAAGGATTTATTATAATGTTGTTATGTTCTTTTAGTATTTCTGCTTTTGAATATAAGAGGTTCTTGTGTTCAAGTTTTTCTTCTATAGGCTGTTAGAAGCTCGATGCCTACATCAGGCCTTCACATTTCCTCACAGAAGTATTCCTCCTTCTCACCCTTATTTCAACTTACTGTCTGAAGTTAAACCGGGACCTCATCTGCTTTTGCATGCCTGTCCTAGTTTCTGAGTTAGAACGATATTGTTCTGAGTTTACTTCCATTCATCACCCTTTATCAACAAATAGTGACATAAACTGATGAGCATCAGGCTTATTCCTGCTGCAATCCAGAAGTGACTTCTGACGCCAAAATTTCTGGCGTCATTGCCGGGGATGAAGTTGAAAATTTTCCATGGGATCGAACGACATCAAGCCTCTGATTCTGAAGGTGCATTAGGCATCAGAGCCCTACGAGATTGCTACTTTGCACCTAGCGAATCGACTATGGAAAACCTATTGTTTTAGTTGTGGGTTCCAGAGGTAGACACACGCGGTCCCATCCACAACTGCCTCTAGCTACGCATGAAGCTAATCCAGAGGTGATTATCAGAAAAGGAAAGGCCTCTGAAGGAGAAACTTCCACCACTGAACCATGTAATTTTCCATCTACTTCTGTAGAAACTCCATTTTCTTCTTCTCAGCTTCCTAACATACCTTTTTTTCAAGTTTCCCGTTTCCTGAATTTCAGAAGTGTTCCTGCTGAGTTTTACCCTCCTGGTCTGGGATCGGAGGGAGAAATCCTTGTCACTCCCCTCTCCCCTGAAGCTGTACCTTGGTGTAGACCCAGGACCACAAAAGATTTCCCCACTCCTAGCTTTACTACCCCTCCTCTTATTACTGTTTCTTCTACTACACAGAGAGAAGCATCTGCTGACTCAAGCCCCTTAGCCTTCTCTCTGAATCCCCCATTGTTTCCCCTTCTACCTGGAAGCTCATTTCTAGTATCCCCTCTCCAACACCTAATATTCCTATGGCATGAGCAAATCCCCCCATGACCAGAATGGAGGCTATAATAGCTGCTAGGTATGCTCCCCTTTTTTTAACTCAACCTCTCAATTCCCTTCCAACAGATGGCTACCTTAAGCAGCTACCCAAGTTTACAGGCGAAGGGGACATAGCTGCAGAAGAACACCTTGAATCCTTTTACAATTTTACAGATGATCATGCTATCATGCATGCAGACGTATGGATGAGGATTTTCGTCCATAGCCTTGAAGGYGATGTTAGAAAGTGGTTTAGGGCCCTGCCTCCTGGATCTATTGATGGGATTGAGGCTTTGGATAATTCCTTTTTGAGATAGTGGGGAGACAAAAAAGACTTCATGTATTACATGACAAAGTTTGGGTCTTTGAAGAGAAAGGAAGGAGAGTCTGTCTCTGACTTCTCCAAGAGATTCAATAAAATGTACAATAAGATCCCCACTGAGATAAATACCTCAGAAGCCTCTGCTAAAATCACTTATGCTAGTGCTTTTGATCCCGATTTCTGCCTCCTTTTGAGGGAAAGGAGAGCCACTACTCTGGTTCACATGCAGTATGCAGCCGTGGAAGTAGAATCTAACATATTGGTTGTTGACCGACTCAGGAATAAGGCTGATAGAGACATATCCAGGAAGAGATCTAAAGCCTCCCCATCCAATTCCTCTCCCCTTCCCCTTCAGACGGACGAGGTAACTAAAGTGATAAAATCTCTTTTGGCTAGGATGGGAAGGTGGGAGTTGATAGGGAAGCCCATGTACATAAATCCCCAAAATATTGATAACAGAGGCTTCAAGAGGCCTAGTAACAATGTGCCACAGGATTTGCCAAGGGAACAAAGGAGCGAAGACATAGATGATCAGAGGATTCAAACCCCTATCCAAAATAACCTAGTTTCTCATGAGGAAGGAGAGGAGATAGATGAGCTCAACCCTTAAATTCACTGTATTGAAGACACTTCCCCTTTTCCCCATTTGACTCAATCTGTATATGAAGAATCCCTTATGAACATTCAAATCAATGAGTTGAGTAAATGGGAAAAGGCCAACAACACTCCTAACAGATACCATCTCAGGTCAAAGAAGAAAGAAGGGAATTTTGATAGCCATGATCAACCCCTCATAGCGGAAAGGCCTGCTAAACCTGCAACAATCACTACTAAAGAAAAGAAAACTCAGAATACTTCTCCAACAGCCAAAAAACCTGTCTCTGAGGTAAGGGAATCTCTTAAGCCTCTTTCCTCCTTTAGTTTTGAGCATGAAATTCAAAAGATTAGAATTCCCATACCCCTCTCAGAACTAGTTAAAAATGAAGATTTCAAAAGGCCCCTCTCGAAACTGCTACAATCTGAGTCCCCCCAGATTTCCAAAGACTCAGTAAATCTTCAAGATGAAAAGCCAATAGTCGTCCTAGGTCCCATGGTAGAAGACAAAGATGATTCATCCCCTCCCTTCTACACATCCCTGAACATACATGATAAGGTGCTGCATAATTTCCTCATGGATACAGGATCTTCCCACAACCTTATGCCCAAAATAGTCATGGAAGAATTGGGACTGGAAGTGACAAAGGCCTATCACTATTTGTACTCTTTTGATTCAAGGAGGGTGCAATGCCTTGGAGTCATCAAAGACTTGGTGGTCTCTTTATTTCTGCTGCCAATGAAGAGTGTGGTCATGGACATTGTACTAGCTGATGTTCCCCCCAAGTTCGACATGTTGTTGTCAAGATCTTGGATTAAAAAACTTGGAGGAACATTACAGATGGATCTCACATATGACACCATTCCAGTCTTTGGAGGGGAACACAAGAGGTGGTACAGAGAATCTCAACTGGCCTACATTGTTAATGATGAAGAAGACCTCACCAATCATCCTATCTTTGCACTTAACACTGATTTGGGGTCTAGTTTATTGCAACTCACTTATACTCCTGAAGCCCCTTTTCAAATCAGAAAGCATCCCATATCTAATCACGAGATACCTCCTCCAACCACCTCTGTTTGGAAGATGTTCTTCAACAAAGCTTCTTCTAGCGAAGGCGTTGGCGCTGGAGTGGTTTTTGTGTCGCCTTGTCAGGAAACCATATCCCTGTCATACAATCTAGAATTTGAAACTACCAATAATGTGGCAGAATATGAAGCTCTTGTTCTGGGTTTAAGGGCTGCAAAAGAAATGGGAATTGAGGGGGTAGCAGTGTTCGGAGATGCTGCGTTGATAGTCTAGCAAGTCAGAAATGCTTATCGGGCTAAGCATCCTCAACTCAGGAGTTACAAAAATGAGGTGTGGGACCTGATTGATAATTTCTTCTCAGCTTTCAACATTTCTTTTATTCCAAGAGAGGAAAATACTTTGGCCAATTCCTTAGCTGTCTTAGCTAGTATGTTCAGGATCCCTCTATCGCCTAAGATCAAATATGATGTTGAGATAAGATATAGGCCATCTGTACTGGACAATATCAAGCATTGGAAGGTATTTGAAGACGACCTTGAAATCAAAAAAATTCTTCAGTCTGTCGATGAATTTTCTGCATTGCACATTGATCAGGATCCTGATCTCGAAAGTCACCCTCACCCTGAGTTATTTTTAAATAAAATTTCTAATCACCATATTATTCATCTACCTAGCAATCACATTTTGAAGGGACTAGTCCCTTTAGAAAGACTATTTTATGGGAATGATGTGGCAGTAAAGGGTAGGGTTTCAAATGAAGATGTTGATACAGCGGAGTGCAACATTGACACATAGGAGGAGCCTAAGTTTTTCAAGTTGTCAAGCAGTTTGACCAAAGAGGAGAGGGACGAATATACCGAGTTATTAAGCGAATTTGCTGATGTGTTTGCATGGGCCTATGAAGACCTCAAGACATATGACACATCTGTCATTGAACACAAGATCCCACTGAAGGAAGAGGCTAAGCCATTTAGGCAGAAACTAAGACAGATAAATCCCATGTTGTTTCCTACCATGGAGAGAGAAGTGAAGAAGTTGTTAGATGCCCAAATCATTGTCCCCTTGAGATATTTTGAGTGGGTGGCCAATTTGGTCTCGGTGAGGAAGAAAAGTGGAGAAATCAGGCTCTATGTTGATTTTAGGAACTTGAACAAGAGATCAAATAAAGACAACTATCCCTTGCCCAACATGGAACACATATTGCAGAGGGTAGCTGGTGCATCTAGGATATCCATGATTGATGGTTTTTCTGGCTATAATCAGATATCAATCATGCCTGAGGACAGAGAAAAAACAACCTTCACCACTCCTTGGGGCACATTCATGTATGCCAAAATGCCTTTTGGATTAATGAATGCAGGAGCAACATTTCAGCGAGCCATAGACATAACCTTCATCGGGGAGAAAGATCAGTTTGTGGTGATCTATCTGAATGACATCACAATCTTCTCCAGGTCTGATAAAGAGCACTTCTACCACTTGAGGAAAGTTTTCTTGAAATGCCGGAGGTTTGGCCTTTCCTTAAATCCCAAGAAATCTTTGTTTGCTATGAAGGAGGGGAAGTTGTTAGGCCATATAGTATCAACAAAGGGAGTGAGAATTGATCCCAATAGGGTAGAGGAAATTCAGACCCTGTCACTTCCCAGGTCTAGAAAGGAAGTCCAAGATTTTTTAGGGAAGATTAACTTTCTGAGGAGGATCGTCTCAAATTTTGCTGAGTTGGTGAAACACATCAAAACCATGCTCAGAAAGGGAAATGAAGTAAAATGGATTGCTGAACCCATGGAATATTTTGTCCAAATAAAAAAGGCATTGATTGAGGCACCTGTGCTGATCAGTCCTGATTATTCCAAGGATTTCCTAGTTTTTTCTTTTGCTTATTTTGATATAGTAGCAGTGGTCTTATTGCAGAAAAATGTGGAAGGGTGAGAGAAACCCATTTACTTCTTCAGTAAGGCATTAAGAAATGCAGAAATCAGGTATGAGATCATGGAGAAACAAGCCTATGCCTTGGTGAAAGCTCTCAAAGCTTTGAGAGTCTATGTCTCACACTCAAGAGTGACTGCATACGTTCCTTCAGCCTCTGTGAAATACATCCTTATACAACCTAACATAGATGGGAGAAGAGGTAAATGGATTTCCAAGATCCTTGAGTTTGACTTGGAGATAAATCCCACCAAGTTGGTTAAAGGGAAAGGTTTAGCCATGCTGCTGGCTGAATCCAATTGCAAGGCCTTGGGGGTTAACTTCATCAATGATTGCTCAGAAAATCAGCAAGCTGAGTCGTCCAACAAAATCTCTCAAGGTGGCTAATCACTAGCAGAATGCACCTGGTACAGAGACATTTTGTACTTTCTACAAGAGTTGAAGCCTCCTGATGGAGTGGGAAAAATCAAGGCAAGAGATTTAAAGTTCAAGGCGGTCAACTATTTCCTTATTGAACAAGTCTTGTACTGGAGAGACCCTCTAGGGGTGTTTCTGAGGTGTCTGAACCCACATGAAGTCCATAAAGTTATGTTTGATTTCCATAGCGGCCTTTGTGGTGGGCATCATTTCTGGAAGACCACAACTCACAAAATTCTCAGGGCTGGGTACTACTGGCCCACCTTATTCACTGATGTCTGCAGAGAAGTCAGAGCTTGCATAAAATACCATCGGTTCTCAGGAAAGCAACAACTCAAATCTCTGCCACTAAATCATGTAGTAGCTTCAACACCCTTTCAACAGTGGGGGTTGGACTTCATTGGAGAAATTAATCCTCCTTCAAGTGGCCAGCACAGATGGATCCCGACTGCAACAAACTATTTCACAAAGTGGATAGAAGCTGCCCCCACCAGGAGTTCTTCACACAAGGTAATTATCAGCTTCCTGGAGGATATCATAGACAAATTTGGTCGTCACAGTAGAATTGTCACTGATAATGCTTCTTCTTTCAAGTCTGAGCCTCTGGTTAAGTTCTGTGAGCAGTTCGAGATTTTACTAATTCACTCCACTCCCTATCATCCTCAAGGAAATGGACTGGTATAATCTTCCAATAAAATTCTAATCAAACTCATTAAAAGATTATTGGAAGACAATAAGAGGGCCTGAGATTCAAAGCTCAAATTTGCTCTATGGGCTGATCGAGTGACAACAAAGAAGTCCCTAGGCACCTCACCTTTTCAACTTGTTTATGGGATGGAGGCTGTGTTTCCCACTCATCTCGCTTTACCTGTAGCGAAATTATTTCAATATCATGAAGGAGAGCCAGACCATATGGTCAGAAGAATTCATCAAGTGGTGGAAGTGCAACAGATCAGGGAGCAGGTAATTGACATAACTCATAGTCATCAACAGAAGATCAAACATGCCTTTGACAGGAAGGTCAGGAAGGAGGAATTTGAGATGGGAGATTTGGTGCTTAAGTGGGATGCACCCAGGTAGGATAGGGGCAAACACAATAAGTTTGATGCCCTCTGGATCGGTCCCTTCAAAATCTTTGAAGTATTCTTAAATAACACATACAAGTTGCAGGATTTGGAGGGTGAAGAAGTTTTTAACGACCTCGTAAATGGGCATTTCC
Source organism: Picea engelmannii (assembly GCA_009831015.1). Classification (NCBI taxonomy): domain Eukaryota; kingdom Viridiplantae; phylum Streptophyta; class Pinopsida; order Pinales; family Pinaceae; genus Picea; species Picea engelmannii. Next base: position 49,050 of record ML784796.1, read on the forward strand.
TGAAGAAATGTTTTGTTTGAGCCTTAGACGGCTCCTCTGTTTTTGTAAATATTGTTTTTTTGTTTATTTTTGGCTTAATAAATGACTCCATAGCCCAACTGCAAGGCATTGAAACTGCAAAGAGTTATTAAAGCCTCACAGGGAGGACTCTATCCCCCATGGAGCCTAATGTTAGCACATATTCTTGTAAGGGGGAAGCTTCTCTCTGGATTCGGTTCCTTGGTGAAAAATAAATGAAATTGGGCTTAAGACCCATCAAATGAAGTTATCCAAGGTCGCAGCCATGAGCACCCAAGCGCAGTATGCATAAAATCTCTATTTTCGGGTTAAAAATCAAGCAAGCAGGCATTTTTTCTTTTTAGCGGCGAAGATCCATCGATAGAGAAGATCAATGGTCATCGGGTAAGCCAGATCCATGGATTTGCATGAGGTTTAGCGCATGGGCTCATCCCTTAGGGCCAAATTCACGAAATGATCGTGGTCGTCCGATCCAGTCGGGACACATGGCGCATGATTAAGTCCGGTCGCCATTTCGGCTACTGGGACTTTGAAATACAAGGGTCGACTCCCTTCCATCCATGATACATGAAATGTGAAGGCACCTTTGGGCGCAAGCCCACGGTCATAGCACATGGTCGTATGGAAAGGTGAGTCCTAAAGAACGGGGACATGTGGCAACTAGTCTAAATTTTGAGGATTTTGGAGGAAGAGGAATGAGAGCTCCTGGTGGGAGAATCCCTGAAAGGATCGGTACCGTTAATATTGAAGGATACGTGGCATGCGATTAAGTCAGGTCACCATTTTGGCTACCGAGACTTTGAAATACAAGGGTTGACTCCTTTCCATCCACGATACATGAAATCCGAAGGCGCCTTTGGGCGCGGGCCCACAGTCATAGCACAGGGTCGTATGGAAAGGTGGGTAAAGTAGATGAGGGGTGTGAAGCCAATGTGTTCAAGGGAAAATGGATCGTGTCCGTTGATTTTGAAGCCAGATCCAACCGTCGATATGGAGGGTCGTTTCGCAGTTTTAGTCACCAAGGATCCTAGACGCTAGAGTGGTGGAATCTCCCGAAAGGAGTGTAAATCCTAACCTTGTACAATACCTACTGCAAACTGATATTCAGAAAAGAAAATAAAAGATACAATGGCAAATACAAATATTACATAGAGATTTTTCACCTGGAAACCCAAACTGGAAAAACTAGCATATATTATATTCATACATTGTGTTACATTGTTTACAATACAATATACATATAGGAGCCAGCGGCATCCAAAACCCTAACCCAATGACCTGGATTAGTCCAAAAACCTAATTCCTTAACCAGAAATAAAAAAAAAAAACATCGACAAAAACCATGTGCCGAAAAACCACCTAAATACATGACACTACTACTCGTGCAAAGAATATAACACATACCCAACATTCTCCCACTTGTTGTTTTCTTTGAACATAGGGGGTTACAAGGTTACATAGTCAACAATCCAGGGCAACAATGCCCATGGATCCTCTACACCAAGAGAACCTCTCAGTGCTCACAGATTTTGTTAATGAATCTGCAACATTCTTCAAAGTGTCCACCTTCATCAGTGATACTTTCTTTTCTTCAATCACGTTTCTCACAAAGTGATATTGAACATCAATGTGCTTTGTCTTTGAATTGTAGGCAAGGTTCTTTGCCAGAAAATTGCACTCTGACTGTCACACTCTATCCTTACATCTTGTTGTACCAACCCAATACCTGAACACAATCTTTGTAACCATACTACTTCCTTACTTGCATGAGTGACTGCCATGTATTCAGATTCTGTAGTTGAAACTGCCACTACAACCTGTCTTTTTCTCATCCAACTACTCGTGAAAATAATATAACACATACCCAACAAGGAGAAGTGTTGAAGCACCTCTGGAGCAAGGCGTCAGGTCATGGCCCTGGGTTACATTGAGGGCAGAGACAAAATAAAAAGGAGGCTAGCCTCTGAGCCTTGGGAAGAAAGCATGTAGTCATCCCTTGTACTTGAAATCTCAGCCACCCACCATGGAGGAAGCAAATTAATGAAAATTGAGTAGGTAGCTGAAACCTCAGCTCAAGCCATGAATGTAAGGCATGGAGGTTATGGCAGACAGTCTGCCCAAGATCGCCCTGTGTGCAGGTTTTCCTAAAAAATCCATGTCGATTTGATGTCCTCGTCTGACTAGAGGATCCTGCACATGCTAATTTTGACTTTGATGTCTTAGCTACCCTCTTGCTTCCAAGGTGGCGAATTTCTCTGAGTATATATACTCAGTTTTTGTATTTTTGTAAGGATGGATGGTAGAGAAGAGCTCCCGACTGTAATGTTTTAATGAAGCACTGGTTTTCTTGGCTATGTATCTTCATATGAAATTTTCTTGTTTAATGTAAGGCAACTCTCTTTTTCATCTGGTTTCGATCTCATACTAAAAGGGTTCATGATTGACTGATTCACATGAATCGTCGTGACTGTGTTATAATAAATGATTTATTATAACACTGTTATGTTCTTTTAGTGTTTCTGCTTTTGAATATAAGAGGTTCTTGTGTTCAAGTTTTCCTTCTACAGGCTGTTAGAATCTCGATGCCTACAACATGCCTTCACATTTCGTCACATAAGTCTTCCTCCTACTCACCCTTATTACAACTTACTGTTTGAAGTTAAACCAAGACCTCATCTGCTTGTGGATGCCTAGCCTAGTTTCTAAGTTAGAACGATCTTGTTCTGAGTTTACTTCCATTCATCACCCTTTATCAACAAATAGTGACATAAACTGATGGGCATCAGGCTTACTCTTGTTGCAATCTAGGAGTGACTTTTGACGCCAAAAAGATGTTTTATGCTTCATTTCATACATTTTATCTAATGTCTCCTTGTACACCTGCCTAAATATTGTTTTCGGTTGCAAGAATGATGCCTCCGAAGAGGCATACCACCAGGAAAACTCCAAGAGAACCAAATATACTAGAACCAGAGGTGGGATAAGGTTCCTCCCCAACAGTGGCGAGACAATTGGAATTCGCTCCAAAACCGGTGCTCGTCATCAAAACTGCTACCAAGAAAGATTTCGTTCAACCCCTGGCCTTTGGAGACACAGAGGTGAACATTGGGACCAAGATAGTATTCCTGTGTTGGATTAACTTCTCAAGAATATTAAGCGGGAGGAACTCCCCGAATATACCCTGTACAACGATCCTGATACGAGAAGACTCGACGATGAAGTCCTCCTGAATGTATGAAAGGCGTATCTACACATGGTGGCGAGCGAGACTCCGATATTTCCCTGCATTGAACTCCTGAAATGGATTATTGATGACACTGGCACACAATTTTTTTGATTAACGACGACAACAACAGGTGTGTCAGGGTTTTCCTTCCATTAGAAGTGCAAAATTATTACAAGCTCAGAGAGCCGGAAGAGCGGTTGAATAATGATTCTATTTTGAGATTCTATGAGAAGCATGATACCAGTAAGGTAATGGCTTCTTGGTGGAGAGAGGATAAAAATTTCACCAACCGGACCTCCGGCTGGTACCCGATGATCAACCTTAGAGAGCCTTACATCTATCTAATGGCTCTCCTCTGCAAATTGCATGGGGAAAAAGACTGCTCTAGGTTTTTAGAAGCTTCGATGTCTCTAGCATATACCGTAGCCATTTTTGGAATAGGTTTTAACTGGGGTGCAATCATATCCAAACAACTGAGCACCTACATCCGGCAAGATCAGACGCCGAAAGAAGGAGAAACCCTGTCCTTTTACATGGCATCTTATCTTCTGGATGTCGTTTGCGCCATAAATGATTTCACTGGAATGAACTTAATATGGCATACCTCAGATCTCCTGGTCCATGTTTATTTTGGCATCTTGTGGGAGAACATGTACAAGAAATCCTACTCTCTCATTCGCGACCAGTTTATTGCAGACATTCATTTGTTGTTGTTTAAGAAAGAATGCCCAAGGCTATCGGACGCAGCTAAAAATATTATATCGAAGGTTGGACATTGGTATCTAGATGAGCGTGATACCTACATCAGGTTTTTTGGTGCCACTAGAGCACCACATATTCTACATGCATGTGTCCCTGATCGACTAATAATAGGGGAAATTTGTTATCAAAGCATCTTGCAAGGTTACAATGCTACTTTGGTAAAGGATAATAAGCTGGCCTTCATACCCTATGGGTTGCATATTGGTTTCTACATGGTAAAGGAAACCGCGTAGGCCATGCAAGAAGGGCTAATCCAATTGGAGTTTCAATTCCAGATTGGTCGTTTTTGCAAGCACGACCCCAAGGGCTTGGTCCTAAAGCACGCGCAACAGGTATCATCTTGCTACCCATGACAGGTTTGAGGATGAAATCTTTACCGAAAATGCTCAAGACTAGGAAGAGGTGATGGTGAGGATGGATGACCCCAAGGAAACCATATTCAAGGTTATGAGTTGGGATGAGCAAGCAACATTTATGGAATTTCAAATGATATCAAGACAAGAGAAGAAATGATATCATTCGGAGCGTTGGGATCTCCCCAGGTAGCTCCGATACAAATTGGGAATTTCTCTGAAGTCCAAGATATACAGGGGATGGGGGGGATCATGTATCAATAGGACCAACTGTTAATGAAGCAGATGCAGGATAACCCGAACCTCATCATAGTGCCAAAGCTTCCGACCATGGATGATTTTAAGGATGGAAATTTATTTTAAAATGTAGAAACCTTGGCGAATTTTACTAATCATTCATATACCAACTATAAATGTTTGGTGATATTTTTGTAAAAATATTCAAATTTCTAAGGATTTTATATAGTTTGTATAAAATTTTGGCGATTTTTAAGGTAAAATAATTTTATCCTATAGAATTTGGGCGAATCATTTTTAGAATGG
>ML784796.1:68758-95570 GCA_009831015.1 Picea engelmannii
TTCTTCGGAATGGTTGCATAATTTGCAAATACCTGGGCCTTCCCAGCCTCTCTTTTGCAACAAATCCTAGGTAAGTGTCTTTTCTTTTGCAGAGAGCCAAATAAAGATTTTTATCTTGAGTGGAATTGGCCACTTCCACAACCGTTGGAACCATCGCAGATCAGCATGGTAATTCAACTGCTGTAAAAGGGCTGAGTAGACATTTTTAACTGTAGTGGCCCCCGTAGCATCTCCCCTCGCCCAAATGATTGTATCAGGAGTATTGGAGAGAGAGATTCCTGCACTCCTAAGTGCTTGAGTGAAGGCATCCCAGTCTGAAGCATCGGCACCACCAAGATTAAGTTGATCACTTTTGTACCACATATCCGGCAGAGGGGTAACAATGGAAGCCACACACGCTTGTGCTAAACTCACAATATTGTAGGACTCTAGATGTGATCTAAGCGAGGAAGGGAGAATCGAACGATTCTCCAAGCCAAGAATCTTATCTCTTCCAAGAGAGATATCAGAACCTGAGCCGAGCCTCCATCTAAGCCAGTGCAATATAACATTTGAGGATAAGATTAGACCCTTCCAAAAAGGGGACGCCCTTTGCTGAAAATGTGATGGTTTTCTGATCCAATCTAAAAGAGACATATTTCCCAGGTATTTGTCTATAATGACACGATGCCAGAGGTTGTTATGGGTTAGCGCCCTCCAGAAAGAGTTCGCTAGGAGAGCTGTGTTAAAAATAGCTAAGTTTTTGAGTCCCCATCCCCCTGCTTGAATGGGTTTGGAAATGGGTTCCCAGCTGCAAAGGTGGAATCGTTTAGTGTCATTCTGACCATTCCAGAGAAAATTGAAGGACAGCCTACGCAAAAGATTCAGAATCGAAGAGGGAATTTTCTCCAATGACATCCAGAAGACAGCCATACTTTGTAGCACTGAATTAACAAGGATAAGACACCCTCCTATGGACAGCTACTTGTTGCACCAAAAGCTTATTTTCCTTTCAAATTTTGCCACCAGCCAGTGCCAGTCTTCAAAGTTTTTTGCTCCTGGCTTTAAAACATATCCCAGGTAATTGAATCCTTGGCTTAATTCAATGAAAGAGAAGGGAAGATATGCTTTTAAAGAACATAGTTCTGCTTTTAATGAAAGAGACATGTGAGGCTTGAACTTTTGATGTAACACATTTTTACCAAAAGCTTGGCAAAACATTATTGTTTCACCTATATATTTTTGGTATTTAAAGTTTGCCTTGTGTTTTCAGTGCACTCATTAATCGCTTACATATCTATAAGCATAGACACACATGATGAGGATCTTTATGATAAGAAAAATCAAACAAATGAACCAAGTAATATTTGTTAATTATATATTTGTTTTTTAAATATTTATTATTAATATTATATTGAATAAACGTAAATTTTATATAGTTTGAATTTTTTTATTATATTATATATTGTTAATGTTTGGAACGACCACAAATTGTATCTATTCTCAAGCACTCAACCAGTTACAAAAAAAAAAATAGAGTGAAGAGCATTAAGACAAAGACAAAGGTGGTTTTGTGCTTATGATAATTATGACCTTTTATGTAATTGAGATAAAAGAGGTTATCAAATATTTTATAGAGGGTTCCCCTTTTGTACTGAAGTTATAAGGTGCATTATTTTTGCAAATAGAACTTAAAGTAAGACTTTGATGTGTCCTTAAGGAGTTATAAGGATTTGTATGGAGGAGTTTTCTCCATCGATTGTAATTGGAGTTATAAGGGTTTTTATTTTGCCTTGAACATGTAAAGGTGTTATAAAGTTTTTTTTTTTTAAAGTTTGTAAAAGATGTTATAAGAGGTCCAACAAATTGCATTTGCAAACCCGAAATTGAATAAGGGGGTCTGTCTTAGGATCTTTGTGTGCATCTAAGTCATTGGTCATCTCTCTTCCATATTCTGCATAATGGCAAGAATTGAAGAAATATTTACAATATTGCACACGTTAATTAACTCAACTACGAAATCTACAATTGCAATAAACAAGTGCACTCTCAGTACAATCATTACTTGTTTACAAGTAACGCACAAGAAAATTGATATGTTCAAACTTCAAAACAAACTGTTGTCTGATGAGTTAAATCTCCTTCGACACCAACAATGTGATTTCAACAAACAAAATGACATCAAGGATAAAAATAATGAAGACGCTCAGTTCACTAGTGACACTCATAAACATGAAGATGAGTTGGATGAAGTCCCTTTGTCAGAAAAAGTTGCGGATAAATGTGGGAAATAAATTAGAATTGTTCGACCATGGGAATAATTATTCTTTAAACGAAATCGATATGGACTAGGATATGAAAAGGATGCTGGCAAACTTTTTCATATTCCTAATTATAGCAAACCTATTTTCTTTGTAAGTGGAGGTTTTCTGAATGATGATCAAAAGACAGAGCTTGAGGAACATGTAAAAGATATCATTGAAAATAATGACCTGGATGTTGATGTCTCTACAGTTATTTTAGATTTGTATGATCAGTCGGATAAAGAACCCATACAGTGAAAACACTGTCATCAGTTTGGCCATGATAAGTCAAACTGTTTTGATCTTCACCCATGCAGATTTTGTGGGAAGACAAATCACCTCTCAGTAAGGTGCCAGAAGCGCAAGAGGAAACATCTTCATTTTGAATGGTTAAGGAATTAGCGTTGGCGTTTGGAAGCCAATTTATTAGAACATTCTTATCGACGAATTAATACACAAGTACAACCGTACTTGATTGGAGATATTTCTGTAGTTGATGGACATGAATGTTTTTAAGGATTGGATGATATAGGGTATGATCGGGGCCCAATTGATGTAGTCTTTTGAGTTGAAGATCGAGTCTTCAGACTCCACCAGAATACGATTTGATTACCCTTTTTCACTTTAAAAGGGGGTATATCTCATTATCTAGACTTCTCTCTTTTTAGTTGACAGGGGGGAAATTAGTGAGAAATGTCAGACTTCAAGTTTTGAAGTCTACCTTTGATTTGCAGTTCATTAAGGACTTGTGTGTTTGTTCAGAATATGATTATAATTGGGTGCATGATCGGTTGTACCCGACACCCCTGAGTTTTTTGGTCCAAGTTGTAAGTCTTTCCATAGGCTGTTGTATTCCCCATCTATTTAGTAAGTCCTATTGAGTCAGGTAGATGTATTCCTCTTTCCCATAGAGATGATGTTGTGTCAAGCTATGGCATGAACCATTTTGTAGCTTGATGGTGTATCGAAGACATTGATTATTCGATTAAGGGGGGGAAATATGAGATAGTAATCTCAGATTGAGGGACCAAAGTATTTGAACAGATGATCAAATAGGAAATAAACATGCAGTTTGCTCACAACAAAATCAGTGAAGTCAATGAAGTTGATAATGATCAGATCAATGAAGTCAATGAAGTTTATAATGATCATATGATAGATCAGTGTTTCGATCTTCATCTGTGTATACATTGTGAAAGTGTACACATTGTTCCAATAGCTTATACAGGTGTTGGATCTCTTCTTGGACATACTTGTGAATGACGACCAAAGGAATTTGAACCACTTGTCCCTAACATGGGGGAAATCTAAAGAGTTTTTCTTTTTACATTTTCATAATTTTGAGCCTTGAGCTCTTGTTAGTTTATGGTCAACTTAAAACCATGCAATTTAGTATAAGAAATCATCTTATGCTAGACATTCTGTTGATGGTCATCTCGATGCACATCCTTCTTGAGGTTCTGAAACACAGTCCTCATCCACTGCATAGATCCACACACATCTTTAGCTATTGGCGAACTCCCCATCGTGTTGATTTGCATCAAGAAAAAATATTGGGTCTAGGATCCTAACATACAACACAAGAATTCATGGAGGAATCCATCTAGAGAGATCCTTTTATCATGGTTGGACCGTGTTCCTCCGTTTGAATTTGAGAGGGTAAAGTACTTTGACGCTGTGAGATTAAAAATATATATTTAAATGGTGTAATACAAATAATCCGATGTGCGAATTGAATTTAGCACCAAAATCGAAAGTGGAAAACTTGGGTTGGCCAATGTCAATTGAAAGAATCCAGTTACGACCCCCAAAAATGGATGAGAGTTGAAATCCTAGTTTAAAATTTGCGTAATGATGCTCTTCTTCTCTATTTATATTTATATTCTCTTGCGACTGCATATACTCACACACCTGGTGCCATCATCATATTGAATATCAAAATAATGCTCTGACTCTACACGAGCATACACAACGACAACTCTGAAATATCTTTATTGCAACTGCTAGGGTTTTGGGAAAACTCAGAGTTTTGATTTTTCCCAACGAGCCACGATTTTCAGGTAATTCACAGTGATTTTTGTCTCTAACTCAACAATTCTTCTTACAAAAATTCTTCATCTCTACACTCTTCAACAGACAGAATCTTGAACTCTCGATCCTCTTTGCAGAGCAGACATTGGCGTCTCTCTTCCTCTCAGAATGTACAGGCCACACAACCTCCACTGCAACTCAACTCTATGGAAGTACTACCATGGATCTACCAGACCCTAAAAAAAACTATAAAAAACTATAGGGCTCTTATAAACTACCAGGCTCATAAGATCATCTTCATTATGACTCTAACAGTGGTATCAGAGCATTGTGATACCTATATGGCTTGTGAAGGAGTTCCTACTTAGAGTAGAGGAGTGATAATTGTCGAGTCGTCCAACATCCAACATAAAATATTGCGTGTGTAACATATCCACTACGAAATTAAAAAAATTTCGGCCTTTTTCTTCTTTTCTCCGAGGAATAGAGTTCCTTGAATCCCTACGGGGCCTGATACAGACCCTGCCATCCCTTATCCGTACCCATATGATCGACGGCTATGACCACAGTCCTTACCGGAGAGGTGCTCCCGGCTTTTGCGATTCAGGAAATCACGATGCATGTATTCCCTTATTCTCTTATCTTTAGATGGGCCGAAACCCGAAACGGACCTAACCACCTAGCGAGATTATTAGCAACCCAAGTTAAGTCTGGGTTCTCTACCCTTCGGGATTTCGCATACTGGAATTTCTGGATGTGCGATGACAGGAGGTCTCGCACCTGGGTCTCCCGGGAGCCGAAACTCCGAAACCTGCATACATATATATAAATATCGCTCAGCCCATTTTGGGAATTCGCAAACTGGGTTTTCGGGATATGTGACGACATGAGGTCTCGCATTTAGATTTCCCAGGAGCCAAAACTCTGAAAACTGCACACACACACACACACGCGCGCACACACACACACACACACACACACACACACACACACACACACACACACACACATATCGCTCGGCCTATTTCGGGATTTTGCAAACCAGCCTTTCGGGACTGGCGAACTCAAGAGAACGCACCGTTAGGTATCCCGGGTTCCGAAACACCGAAATACCAAAATAATGCGTGCTAAACCACCTCGGGATTTCGCATACCGGGATTTCGGGGTGTGCGACGACAAAAGGTTTTCGTACCTAGGTCTTCTGGGAGTCGAAAATCCGACGCATTAACATTACGCATGCTGCGTCACAACAGAATCTCCTTATCCATCGGGATTTCACGAGTCGAGGTTTCAAGACTGACGAATACATGGGGCCCGCACTTTGGTACCCGGGTGCCGAAACACCGAAATATAATAACTTCTCCACACTCTATCTCTTCGGGATTTCGCAAGTCGGGATTTCGGGACTTGCGAGTACAAGGGAACTCGCCCTTGGATATTCCAGATGCCGAAACACTGAAATATCGAGATTTCACTACACGCTGTCATTCCGAGATTTCACGTGTCGGGATTTCGAGACTTGTGAGTACAAGGGAACTCGCCCTTGGGGGTCCCGAGTGTCGAAACACCGAAATATAAGGACTTCTCCACACTCTATCATTTTGGGTTTTCGTGACTCAGGGTTTCGGGTCTTGCGAGTATAGGAGAACTCGCACTTAGGTACCCCGGGTGCCGAAACACCGAAAAATCATAACTTACCCACATGCTAGCATTTCAGGATTTCGCAAGTCGAGGTTTCGGGACTTGCGAATGCAAGGGAATACGCCCTTGGGTATTTCAGGTATCGAAATGCCGAAATATCATAATATATCCACACATTATCCTTTCGAGATTTCACAAGTCGGGGTTTCGGGACTTGCAAGTACAAGGGAACTCGCCCTTGGGTATTCCGGGTACCGAAATACCGAAGTATCGAGGCTTATCCACATGTTATTATTTTGGGTTTTCTTGAATCGGGGTTTTGGGACTCGCGAGTATAGGAGAACTCGCACTTAGGTACCCCGGGTGCTGAAACACCAAAATATCCTAACTTCTCCATACTATTATCACTTCAGGGTTTCGTGAATTGGGGTTTCGGGGCTTGCAAGTATAAGGGAACTTGCCACTTAGGTACCCCGGGTGCCGAAACACCGAAATACCATTATCTAGGAGAATCACTCCCTTTCGTACAGGGTTTTAAGACTTAACCATAAAATTCTCCTTCGGGTCCTTAGGCAGATTTCACTGGGTTTGAAGACCAGACTGAAAGGTCTTCTGGAAAGTAAGGTAGCAGCCCCGAAAGAGTGCTCATGTGGGGAAATCTATACAGGGCATCATGTAAGACAAATAAGGGAACAAATCTCCCGAGAACAAACTTGAAAATATGAGTTAGTTCTATATATATATATAACATAACCCATACGTGGTCTTTACAATAAAAGCATGCAGCCACCATTTCTGATCAAAACACCATGCAAACAGTCTTATACTGAAACCATTCATAATTGCACAGACTATCAACATACATGCCAGATTATAAATTTCTGGATACAAGATATAAAACACTTATCAGAAAAACACCAGGTGTGATGCAACTGGTGAGAGGGGTGCTCGTTTCCACCCAACCGTAGGCTCAACGATTCCGAATGGATTTACCACTAGCCACCCCGGAGCTTAGACCACGATGTTGTGAGACTAAGTCTCTGTTCATCAACGATCGAGAACGAAGGTTACTCTCCTTCTTCTCTGCTATCACTCACTCTATATTTTTCCAGATTTCTTCCAATTTTCTCTTCTGATTCCCCTCACATCTGTCTCCCTCCACACCTCTTTCCTTGCCTTTTTCCCTGGCGAGGTTGCATGTGACACGATCTTCCTCGCGGTGGTCAGGCCTGAGGACTCTACGGATGGGCAGTTCACCCCCATCCCTCAATAACTCCTGAGGAGTCCTCTTCACCTACCAACTTGGCGAGTCATTCAATTCGGGACCAACGAGCCGCTCTTGGTTCTCCGGGCCAGTGAAGACCAAATACGGTATTGGTTTTCGGTGGAAGTTAACGCCACCATTCTAGGTGCCTTCCACCACCTTTCTTCAGCCATCGTGGTCTCTTTTTCAGCACATCCCCCTCTCAACATTCCTGCAACATATATTCATAACATTATTTACATTCATCGACCGTTTACACAAGGTCCATTCACATCACACATTCACATTTTTGAGTTTGCCAGAGTTCTTGGCCATTATAGTTATTTTTACAAAATGGGGGGAAACAGGGTGTTACAATTCCCTCCCCCTTAAAGTAACATCATCCTCGATGTTTTATCTATCAATATGGCATGCATGTACAGATGTAAATAAAATTGGATATGCCTGTTTCATGGCATCCTCTATTTCCCATGTTGCCTCATCTAGGCCAAAATGTCTCCACTGCACCTTGACCTGTGCAATGGTGCTGTTCTGGAGAGGGGTTTCCTTTCTATCCAGTATGCATTGAGGTTCTGGTAGAAATTCTCCCTTCGGTTCCACCTGGATCACAAACCAATCAATTATATGGTTAGCATCATGTACATATTTCTTCAATAATGAAACATGGAAAACATTATGTTCTTTTACGGTGGGAGGAAGTGATAGCCTATAGGCTACAGGTCCCACTCTATCTAGAACCTCAAATGTTCCACAATACCGAGGTGCCAACTTGTCACAAGCTCCCATTTTCAAGGAACTCTTCCTGGGCCTAACTCTGAAGACTGAGATATACATGGTCTCCTATTTTGAACTCTCTTGGAGTTCTCTTTTAGTCGGCATAACTTTTCTGCCGGTTCTGAGCGACCTTCAAGTTTTGTTTTATCTAAATCACTTGTTGTTCCATCTCTTTCAACATGTTGGGTCCAAAAGAATTTTTTTTTACGTGATTACTCCAACTAACAGGAGTGTTGCACAACCTACCATAGAGGACTTCGAAGGGACTCATCTTTAAGGATGCTTGGTAGCCATTGTTATAGGTGAATTCTACCAGTGGCAGGTAGTCTTCCCACTTCTTGGGTTGATGCATTACATGCATTCTTAACATGTCTTCTAGTATTTGGTTCACTCTTTCTGTCTGTCCATCGGTTTGAGGGTGATAGGCAGTGCTAAACAACAACTTGGTCTCTAAACCTGCCATCAGTGATTTCCAAAAGTTGGAAGTAAATTTTGTGTCCCTGTCAGACATGATCTCTTTCAACATACCATGCAGTCTGAATATCTCCTTCATGAATACCTGGGCGATGTCTATTGCCTTGCAAGTCGATTTGACTGGAAGAAAATGAGCAGCCTTGCTCAATTTGTCCACCACTACCATAATGGCATCATTCTGTTTGGTCGAGGTCGGTAATCCAGTGATGAAATCCATGGAGATGGTCTCCCATTTCCATTCTGTGATTGGTAGAGATTGTAATAATCTTGCTAGGTGTCGATGTTCTGCTTTAACCTGTTGGCACTCTATGCATTTGGCCAAATACTCGACTGTCTTTCTTTAGCCCCGACCAGTAGAATTGTTTCCTAGTGCCCGTGATCATCTTTTGGTATCCTGAATGACCAGTATAGGGTCTTTTATGGAGTTCATCCAATATGAACCTCTTCAATTCATCACAATCTGGAATGTATAATCTTCTTCCGTAAGTGAGCAGACCTCCTTCGGTCATCTGGTAGCCTTCATATTTTACCCTGGTGGGTTCTTGCTGTAGATACAAGGTCACAGTCTGGACGAAGGGATATGTTTCTTGTGCATTTTTTACTCTTTCCTTGACATCCGTCTCACATGTGCTCACTACTGCCAGGTGAATTGTTTTCATGCTTCTGCTAAGGGCATCAACCACCCTATTTTCTTTTCCTTTAATGTGTTTGATTTCAAAACCAAATTCGCTAAGTAGGGCCATCCACCTAGCTTGTCTAGCATTGAGTTTCGGTTGGTCAAAAAAATATCGCAATCCACAGTGATTTGTCATAAGTACAAATTTCCTTCACAGGAGGTAATGCCTCCACATTTTTAAGGCATGCACTATGGTGGCCAGTTCTAGATCATGAGTCACGTAGTTTATTTCATGTTCATTCAATTTTCGGGATTCATAGCAGACCACATTTCCTCCTTGCATAAGCAATCCTCCGAGCCCTTCCTTACAGGCATTTGTGTACATGAGGAAATCTGCTTCAGGATTGACGATCTTCAGCACGGGTGCGTGGGTCAGTAGATGTTTCAGGGTTTGAAATATTTATTCACATTTCTGTGTCCACATGAATTTTGTCCCCTTTTTCTGGAGGGAAGTGATTGGAAAACCAATCTGGGAGAATCCTTTTATAAATCTCCTATAGTATCCTGCTAATCCCATAAAGGATATGATATCTGAAACATCCTTTGGGGTAGGCCATTCCATGATAGACCTGATCTTGTCAGGGTATACTGCTACTCCTTCCGATAAAACATGGCCCAAGTAATGTATTTTCTTCTGGAAGAAGTCACACTTGCTGAATTTGGAATAGAGATGATGCTCTCTCAGCACTTGAAGCACAAGTCTAAGATGCTCTTCATGCTCTTCTCTATTCTTGGAATAAATTAATATATCGTCAATAAAAGCCAACACAAATTTGTCTAGGAATTTGTTGAGTACATTATTCATCAAGCACATGAAAGTGGCCGGGGCATTGGTTAACCCAAATGGAACTACCACAAACTCATAGTGACCATACTGTGTTCGGAAGGCAGTTTTATGGATGTCTTCTCCCTTGATTCGGACTTGATGGTATCCCGACCTCAAGTCGATTTTTGAGAAAATAGACGCACCTCCCAATTGATCGAACAGATCATCGATCCTGGGTAAGGGGTACTTGTTCTTTATGGTTACCTTGTTGAGTTGTCTATAGTCTACACACAGTCTAAGGGTACCATCCTTCTTTGTCACAAACAGGACCGGTGCTCCCCATTGAGACACACTGGGCTAGATATAGCCCTTCCATCATTTCTCTCAATTGCAATTTGAGTTCAACTAACTCAGGTGTGCTCATCCTGTAGGGTGTCCTAGACACCAGCACCGCTCCCAGTGCAAGTTCTATCGAGAAGTCAATGCCTCTTCTCGGAGGTAGACCCGATACCTTTTCCGGAAACACATCTTTGTATTCTCTCAGGGTAGGGTGATCTTCGAGGCTTGGTTTGTCACCCTCGGTTATTTTCAACACTTGTATTGCATATAGGGGACATCCTCTTTGGAAATAATTTCTCATTTGTAGAGCTGATATTTGTCTCACCGAGACAGGTTTTCAGATCCCTTCAAGGGTTATCCTTTTTCCTTCTTTAGCTACACATTCTAAGGTTTTATGGTAACAGTACAATCTGGCTTTATGGGCGGCTAACCAGTCCATACCAATTAATAGATCATACGATCCCAGGGGTAGTATGTTAAGGGTTGCTTGGGTGGGGAATTCACCCAACATTAATTGGCAGGTTGGCATGACCTCAGCTACCCTTCTTTTGGTGCCATTGGCTAACTGCACCAACCATGGCTTGGTATTCTTGTGTGGCCGTAGTTTACACTTGTCAATAGCCTTAGGGGCTATAAAACTCAAATTTGAACCAGGGTCAATCAAAATAGACACTAGATGGTTGGAAATCATACCTTCTATTTCCACCACTAAAGCTTGGTGGTCAGCTTGGCTATTATCCAAGGCTACATAAATTTGCGGCACACTCCTGGCCACATCATTGACAGTGGTAGCTTCCTGGATGTTATAAATTCTCTGACTATTCTGTTGTTGGTGTGGAAAGTCTCTCAGGAGATGTTCTTCTCTGCAACCCCAACACTTCAGAGGTTCTCTCTTTGGGTTATTAGTCTTCACTGGTATGAATCCATAATTTTCATTTCCGCCCAAGGAGGGAAAGTTTTACTGGTGTACACTCCGGGCTGGGAAGCTCATTCTTGGGTTCTTCTTGTAGTTCTTAAATCCTAGGGATTTAATCCCCTTTTTCTGAAATCTCTAACTATTCTTCTGTTTCCAGCCTTCACGAGGCTTTGTCCGATGTCCAAACTATTCATGACAATAGGTTTCCTTTCAGATAGTGCCTTCTAGGGTATTTGGCTCATCAAATTCAATTCGGTGCCGATAGTCCTTAGGTAGTCTGTTGATGAAGCGTTGCACCTTTGCCTTTTCTGCCTTTATATAAGGTACATACCTCAACAAGTCGAGGAATTTTTTGACGTATTCCTCTATAGTGAGTTGCCCCAATTTGAGTTCATAAAACTCTTTAGTCTTCTTGTCGAAATATTTTTCCGACAAATACTTCTTCCGAAAGTATTTCTCGAATTGCTCCCAAGACAGGTCCTCTTTGCGAACCCCTTTCACATTCTTAAGGTATTCCCACCAAATGGAAGCCTTTTCGTTCAAGTTGAAGGTGGCCACTCGGGCCTTCAAATTTTTTGAAAAGTCATGGACTCTGAAATACTTCTTTAGTCCAAGCAGCCAGGCCTCTGCTTCCTCTCCCTTCTTTATTTCTCTGTCGAAGGAGGGAGGTTTGGCCTTCCTAAATTCTTCGAATTTGTGACCCTTGGAAAGCTTTTGCTTCTTCTATTTTCTCCCGGAATAGGAACTGGTTCTGCTGCTAGAAGAGCCCTCCGAATCGCAAGCTTCCTTCGCAGAGGAATCGTCCGACACTTGTCCTTTACCTCTGGGGTGGACCTTTCTCAAGGTTCTCCTCTCAATGTAGCCACTGATATGACCATGTTTCTGTATCTCAGGTTCATGCTGCATTTGTATTTGTAGATCGGATAAGCTCTGTAGTAATACTGCGTTAATTTTTGTTTCCTTCTCTTGTTCTTTCATCATCCTCTCATTGTCATCCTTGCAACTTTGTAATTCGACCATGAGACTCCTCATAGTCTCAGCTAAATATGGAGGGGTCCCTCCTTCCCTTCTTTCGTTAGACTCTTCGTCTCTATTATGGGAGCCTTCCCCCACCTCTTGGTGAGTCACCATTCTATGCGTCTGTAATTTCCTGCGGTTGATCGTCCACTTGGGTGAAAAAGACAAACGCTGGTTGTTAGTCAATAATTATATACATTCATAACCTGTGCATAATCCATATTTCTTTCACATGCATAGACACAATCGATTTTTTTTTTCCTTTTTAACTTTGACCTTGGATTAAGAGAGTTAATATAGAGGGTTACTCCTTTTTGGAGTGCTTCGAAAGGATTCTCTGTGCAACTCGTTCATGAGCCCAAGCATGCCAAGTGCTGTAACCATGCTTTGATACCAATTTGTAACATACCCACTACGGAATTAAAAAAATTTCGGCCTTTTTCTTCTTTTCTCCGAGGAACAGAGTTCCCTGAATCCCTATGGGGCCTAATACAGACCCTGCCATCCCTTATCCGTACCCATATGATCGGCGGCTATGACCACAGTCCTTATCGGAGAGGTGCTCCTGGCTTTCGTGATTTGGGAAATCACAATGCATGTATTCCCTTATTCTCTTATCTTTCGACGGGCCGAAACCCGAAACAAACCTAACCACCTAGCGAGATTATTAGCAACCCAGGTTAAGTCCAAGTTCTCTACCCTTTGGGATTTCTCATACCGGAATTTCTAGATGTGCGATGATAGGAGGTCTCGCACCTGGGTCTCCTGGGAGCCAAAACTACGAAACCTGCATACATATATATAAATATCGCTCATCCCATTTCGGGAATTCGCGAACTGGGTTTTCGGGATATGCGACAACAGGAGGTCTCGCATTTAGATTTCCCAGGAGCCAAAACTATGAAAACCGCGCGCGCGCACACACACACACACACACACACACACATATATATATCGCTTGGCGTATTTCAGAATTTCGAAAACTGGGCTTTCGGGACTGGCGAACTCAAGAGAACACACCGTTAGGTATCCCAGGTGTCGAAACACCGAAATACCAAAATAATGCACGCTAAACCACCTTGGGGTTTCGCATACCAGGATTTCGAGGTGTGTGACGATAAGAGGTTTTTGCACCTAGATCTTCCGGGAGCGGAAACTCCGACGCATTAACATTACGCACACTGCGTCACAACAAAATCTCCTTATCCATCGAGATTTCGCGAGTCGAGGTTTCAGTACTGGCGAATACATGGGGCCTGCACTTAGGTACCCCGGGTGCCGAAACACCGAAATATAATAACTTCTCCACACTCTATCTCTTCGGGATTTCGCAAGTCAGGATTTCGGGACTTTAGAGTACAAGGGAACTCGCCCTTGGATATTCTGGATGCCGAAACACCGAAATATCGAGATTTCACTACACTCTGTCATTCCATGATTTCGCATGTCGGGATTTTAGAGCTCGAGAGTACAAGGGAACTCGCCCTTGGGGATCCCGGGTGCCGAAACAACGAAATATAAGGACTTCTCCACACTCTATCATTTCAGGTTTTTGTGACTCAGGGTTTCGGGTCTTGCGAGTATAGGAGAACTCACACTTAGGTACCCCGGGTGCCGAAACACTGAAAACTCATAACTTACCCACACGCTAGCATTTCGGGATTTCACAAGTCGGGGTTTCAGTACTTGCGAGTGAAAGGGAATACGCCCTTGGGTATTCCGGGTACCAAAATGCCGAAATATCGTAATATATCCACACATTATCCTTTCGGGGTTTCTGGACTTGCGAGTACAAAGGAACTCGCCCTTGGGTATTCCAGGTACCGAAATACCGAAGTATCAAGGCTTATCCACATGTTATTATTTTGGGTTTTCGTGAATCAGGGTTTCGGGATTCACGAGTACAGGAGAACTCGCACTTAGGTACCCCGAGTGAAGAAACACCGAAATATACTAACTTCTCCATACTATTATCACTTCAGGGTTTCGTGAATTGGGGTTTCGGGGCTTGTGAGTGTAAGGGAACTCACCACTTAGGTACCCTGGGTTCCAAAACACCGAAATACCATTATCTAGGAGAATCACTCCCTCTCGTACAGGGTTTTAAGACTTAACCATAAAATCCTCCTTCGGATCCTCAGGCAGATTTCACCGGGTTTGATGACCAGACTGGAAGGCCTTCTAGAAAGTAAGGTAGTGGCCCCAGAAGAGTGATCCTATGGGGAAATCTATACAGGGCATCATGTAAGACAAATAAGGGAACAAATCTCCCGAGAATAGACTTGAAAATCTGAGTTATTTCAATATATATATATATATATATATATATAACATAAACCATACGTGGTCTTTACAATAAAAGCATGCAACCACCATTTTTGATCAAAACATCATGCAAACAGTCTTATATTGAAACCATTCATAATTGCACAGACTATGAGCATACATGTCAGATTATAAATTTCAGGATACAAGATATAAAACACTTATCAGAAAAACATTAGGTGTGATGCAATTGCTGAGAGGGGTGCTCATTTCCACCCAACTGTAGGCTTAGCGATTTCGAATGGATTTACCACTAGCCACCCCCGAGCTGAGACCACGATGCTATGAGACTGAGTCTCTGTTTGTCAGCGATCAAGAACAAAGGTTACTCTCCTTCTTCTCTGCTATCACTCACTCTATATTTTTCCAGAGTTCTTCCAATTTTCTTTTCTAATTCCCATCGCATCTATCTCCCTCCACACCTCTTTCCTTGCCTTTCTCCCTAACGAGGTTGCGTGTGACACGATATTCCTCGTGGTGGTCAGTCCTGAGGACTCTACAGATGGGAGGTTCACCCCCATCCCTCATTAACTCCTGAGGAGTCCTCTTCACCTACCAACCTGGCGAGTCATTCAATTCGGGACTAGCGATCCGCTCTTGGTTCTCCGGGCCAGTGAAGACCAAATATGGTATTGGTTTTCGGTGGAAGTTAACACCACCATTCTAGGTTCCTTCCACCACCTTTATTCAGCCATCATGGTCTCTTTTTCAGCACATCCCCCTCTCAACATTCCTGCAACATATATTCATAACATTATTTACATTCATCAACCTTTTGCACAAGGTCCATTCACATCACACATTCACATTTTTGAGTTTGCCACAGTTCTTGGCCAGTATAGTTATTTTTACAGATTGGGGGGAAACATGGTGTTACATCGTGCCTTGGTGAAGAGATCAGATCTATCTCAAAGAAAGGTCACCAGGTTTCCTGAGAACAGATCCATGATTGCAGTAGCAGATTGCGGAAGAATCTGGATGTGAAAGAAAGGAAAGAACCATCGTTGTGTTGGAAGAAGGCCCTGGTAAGCGTTTTTGTTGAAGAAGAACATACATCGATGGGGAATAAGCCATGCCAACAAGTGCAATATCATAATCATATTCGCTACACATAGAAGTATTGTGTTAAGTTGTATTATTAGCCTTTCGAGGGTTAGCGAGATTTGATCTCAGCATATCAATAGCATATTCCTGAAGAGAAAAATTTATAACGACTCCGATAAAAATAAAGAAAGGAATGTAAGATTCTTGGGGTTTACATTGTTTTTGGGATTTCTCAAGAAAAGAGCTTGCATAAATAATATTGAAGATGGAATGCAGCTACGCTAAGAGGAGCGTGAAGGAAACCAGAATTCCAGAGAGTCGTGACTTAGAAGAAGAGAAACTGGACTCAGTAAAGGCATCTCGAATATGGCTTACAAACTTGTTTTTTTCATTTTTTAAAAACCAAAATTCTTTTTTTAAAATAAGTTTAAAACGTCATCCAATTTTAAAAAAAATAAAATTGTTTCTTTGGTTTTGAAAGAAATATTTTATTTTCAAGAAAGTCGTATAAAAAGAAGTGCTTTGCTTTATTTTAAAGGAGGTTGTGGAATATTTATATTTTGGCATGGATATATTTTCCCATGAAGATTAGGAGTGTTATCGTTATTGTTCGCGAGTTGATGGTAATGTGTGGATCATGGAGAAAGAGATCATTGTGGAAGTTTTGAAGTGCAAAATTAACCATTTGTTGGAATAGGAGAGTCCACTTATATGAAAGTGACATGTACAAATACATATTTTATTTTAAAGGAGGCAATTTTATTTTAATATTGAAGGAAAAATGTGGCTTCGGTAAGTTGTCCCTAGCAAGGGGGAACAACACCATCAACCATTGACAGCTAGGCTTCCATTTTCGAATCCCTATCAGTTCATCAACAACAAGTGATTTCATTCAAGAAAATTTTAAGGAATAATTAAACTCCTGTTGCAATTTTTGGACTTGTGTCTTTTCAGAATTTTATGATTTGTGTTGAATTGAATTATGATTGTAATTGGGTGCATTTGTGGTTGAATCCAACACCCTTCTATTGATTTTAAATTTTCTAGTGTCGAGTTGGATTATTGTAAGAGGGTGGAATTACAAGAAACCCTCACTCCGACAAGAAAGAAAAGAAGACCCATTATGAACTTGTTTCTGTTCAGAAATCTCTACAGTGTTCTCACAACAAAATCAAGGAAGTCAATGAAGTTGATAATGATTAGATGATTAGATGATAGATCAATGTTTCGATCTTCATCAGTGTATGCATTGTGAAAGTGTACAGATTGTTCCAGTAGCTTATACATTTGTTGGATCTCTTATTGGTCATACTTCTGAATGATGGTCAAGGGAATTTGAACCACTTGTCCCTGACATGGGGAATAACATCAAAAGTTTCCAGTCATGTTCCAAGTTTTTTCTAGAGCCTGTGAATTGTTGATCAAGTATGCAGCCTAGTTTCTGGTATGCAGTCTTGTCCCTAAACATATTGTTGTTGATATGGTTTGTGGTAATCCTAAAACCATTCATAGGTTTTTGAGCCTTGAGCTCTTGATAGTTTGTGGTCAACTTAAAACCACCAATTACACAGAGGACATGAAGTTCTGCTTGCTATAAGCCCTCTGAATATTTTCTTGACATATTGTTGATTGTCAAGTAGTGGCAGTTTTTCAGGCAAGAACAAACTTATGATTAAGGGGGGATGTTAAAAACTCTAATCATAGTTTGTTAATTTACCTAATTGTTATATAGTTACATGAAAGTTATGATATATTTGTATTATATATGTACGTCTATGTACATGATTATTTTATTTCTCATTAATGATGATAGAGTATGCCTTTTCTGCCAATATTCTATTTATCTCTGTTCATCATGGTTTCTTGATTGCTTCAATTATTTCTGTTATGTTTATGTTGTTTTCTTCATTATGAATCTAACAGTGGTATCAAAGCTTTATGATAACTATGTGCATGTGCGAGAGTTGAAGGAGTTCAACGCATAAAGACATGTTGAAGAGAGGGAAAGGTTGGTGAATCGATAAACATCAATCAAATAATGCATCCTCCATTTGTATAATGGTGCATGAAAAGGTGAGATAGAGAATGGTCGAGGCTATGAAAAAAAAGTTTGCAGATCTATATGTCAATGATATCTGTTTACTCTTTTCATTATAACATTTGTCTTTAGGATTGTCAAATTCTGGAGCTAATCAAATTCTAGTTTGTAGAGGTATGATGTAATTGCTTAGAGGGTGATTAATCTAATTTTTTTGAAATCATGTATCGAATGTATGCTAGGAAAAATAGAGAATCCAATCAAATGGATGGATGATCGTATTCGATTGAGGCATGTAAAACTGTTATATGCAATAATAAACAAATGGTCGAGTGTGGATGTTGATATTAATATTGAGTGAGCTGATATGTAAGGGATTTTGAAGACCAAGTCCTCAAATCGATGGAGATTGTGCAGAGAATTCGAATATTGTGTGTGTAATTGCACAAAGTTAAAGTTCCATGGGGATTTGTTGTGATGAATTGTGGTCTCCGTAAATTCAAGGAGAAGCAAAGTAATGTCAAAGAGTGAGTCACCTCCATGCGGAAGAGGATGTTGATACCTATAGATGCTTTGTGGGAATATTTTATGGATCTTCAGTGGGAAATTTGTGATAAAAATTCAAGTTTATCTTTGCGAGCAATATATCTGTTGGTAGATTTTCATTCGGCCTCTCCTTCTTACTTGTGATAGAATTCAATTTGAGTGAGAAGTATTTGTCAGCCCGCAGAAACATACGAAAACTAAAACTGTAGTCTGTGCTTGAATTTGGTTGTTTCATGCTGTGTGGTTGGTTGCCTGCGAATTAAAATAAAGAAGAAAACATGTCTGATGAGGAAAACCATTTCTAGTCCAAGGCTAGTGAAGTCTTGAATGATGATGGGATGGAAATGAATGACACAATGAAGAATTCAAGGTAACAATTTAATGTGATTTTTCATATTTAAATTTGATTACCAAAAGACAACGCTTCCAAGAAACTCAAATCTTGGAAAGAGTGGCTATAAAGTCACATCAAATTCCAATTTTATTAATGGTTAAATTCCAATTTTATTAATGATTAAATAACGTGAGAGAGCTTGGAAATTAATTTTAAAGTTAATCTTAAGCCTGGGAATTAATTTTAAAGTTAATATTTATGAGGTGATACTTTAAATAACATATTTTCAATACCCTAGTTTGGGTGATGATGCTTCATGGTAAATTTTACCAAACCTTATGATAAAGAAAGCAAGCAAAAGGAAAATTCCAACATAATGGGTAATAAGAATGCTCTCATTATAAGAATGATTGCAAATGAAAAATTGTTTGTAATTGGAGTTAGAAGGGTTTGTTATTTATTTGAAGACTTTTTGTAAAGGTGTTATAAGGAGTTTTTTGGAAGTTATAATGAAGTTATAAGGTGGTTGTAAAGGTGTTATATGGGGTCCAACAAATTGCATTTGCAAAATTGTATTTGGTGTTATTGTTTAAGTTGTAGGCCTACCCATAATTGAATAATGGGGTCTTAGGATCTTTGTGTGCGCCTAAGTCATTGGTTATCCTGTAGTTTTTGACATTCATGCAATGAATGATTGCTCTTGGCCTATTAGATTCATAATGAAGAAAACAACAGAAACATAATAGAAATAACTGAAGCAATCAAGAAACCATGATGAACAAAGATAAATAGAATATTGGCAGAAAAGGCATACTCTATCATCATTAATGAGAGAGAAAAATAATAATGTACATAGGCGTACATATATAATACAAATATACCATAATTTTCATGTAACTGTATAACAATTAGGTAAACTAATGAACTATCACTTTGACTTATCATGGCCAAAACAATGACAATGTTTGTACTGTATGGGTTCTTTATTCGACCGGTTATCATGATCTGGAATATTTGTAGCAACATCATCATCAACAATATAATGTACCTGTTCCTTACCAATATCCTCAAGCTCTGTCTTCTTATCATCATTCAAAAAACCTCCACTCACAAAGAAAACAGGTTCGCAATAATTAGGAATATGAAAAAGGTTGTCAGCATCCTTTTCATATCCTAGTCCATATCGATTTCGTTTAAAGTGTAATTCTTCCCATGGTCGAACAATTCTAATTTCTTTGCTACATTTATCCGCAAATTTTTATGACATAATGATGCAGGAGCATCTCTCCACATCAGCCAGCCATCCATCTAGCCCACGTCAGCGCATGCATTCAAAGGGAGAAGAGGCGCAACCCTTGTTTCAAATTCAAATTTGAATGTAATTAATGTTGTAGGCTGTTGAGACATGGGGCCGTGCTTTGCACATGATGTAGTGTAGGTAGGCCTTTAATGTTTGAAGGCTGAGATCTAGATCCGATTCTGGATTAGTCATCCCATTCATTGTAATTGAATAGGGTAGGTGAGATTGGAGGGAAGAGCTCAAAGAGCCCCCTCATGTAAAACATCGAGAATCTCATTCTGTGAGAGGGAGAAGTCGAGAGAGCATAGAGAGAGAGAAGGAGCCGAGACTGTAGTGTCCCCAAGGCCAAACCCTGTCGTAAATCATGTATGAAATGAACTGTAAATATGTGTTATAGGCTGGTGAGCCAAGTTTTTTTTATAAGCTGGTGGCTTATGTGTTTGTTAGGCCAGGGAGCCTAAGTGTTGAAGGCCAGGAGCCCGCTGTTGTATATGTAATCATGCAGAAAAATTAATAAAAAATTGTAAACACCGCCAGGTGCAGACTGGCCACGATGAATGAGTGAAGGGGGACTAAGAATCCATAGAGAGGGTAAGGAATTATGGGTTGGAAGGTGGGAAAAGGGGCTAAGTGTTTAGCCTAGGGGGATTAAGTCTTGGGAATAATATTTTATTATTATTCAGAAAGAACATGTTCCATTTATATTTTTATCCTAAGTTCCTGGCAAGGGAGGAAACGTGCAAAGCGGATGCATGTTGATGGAACGCATGTAGTTCCATGGGTGACAAGTGTCAACCCTAGTGCATGCGAATAAAACGACCAAGATGAGCCATGAGAGGGGTCCTCCTCCATTCCACCCGACTGCCTGACGTGTACGGGCTTTGTGCAGTATGATCAACCCGACCTCTGCAAAGAATACCTCGTGCGTCCCTGAGAGATGAAAATCCTGTGTTTGTTCTGAAGAGCCAGTACACCTTTGTCTCGAAGCCGTGACCGTGAGATCTATTTTCCATCGTCGAACTAGTTTGAGGAAGCCTGTATCTGGCTCTGAGGAAATCGGTGTATTCCTCTGTTCTGGAAATGGGAAAAATAGTCTGTGTTGATTTCGGGGATAGCCTGTGTGTTGATTCTGAAAGGCCGAAACAACCTCTGTCTGAGCGCCGAGCCTATGCGTGGAGCCTTGTTTGAAGCCATATCCGTGAGACCATCCGCCATTGTTGAACTAGTTGGAAATCTCGTGTCCATTTTCCCCGTTGGTTGTGTGGCCACGCAGTGGTGAAATGCGTGGGAGATTGTTGGCCAGTTGTACAACACTCTCTCTAGGTGAGAGAGGTGTTTGATGTTGGAAGAACAAGTTGTTGGCCTGTGAGTGATTCTGTCCAGGTGAGAGAGTTCGAAGAGGAAGGAGAGAACTCTTGGAAAGAACCCTGTAGCTGCCATAGAGCTCGGAGACTTCCAGTCTGGTCTATTGCTGTAACCCAAGGCAAGGGAGGTTAGCAGCCGAAGGACTGTCCAGGTGACAGAGAAGGTGTATACTCCTAGGGTGGAACAGGCATGTGGGGAATGAGGGTCTGTGGGCAGTGAGTGTGAGTGTTCCTGGGAGAGAATCCCTTCCTTGTGGTTGTGTGTTGTTTTCCCTTTAACCTCAGCCTAGCCTAGGATTCCTTGTCTCGGGGTGGATCTTAGTCCCAGCTCGGGGGTGACCCATTGTTGAGCTTGATGAGCAGTGCAGTCTAAGGATGGGAGGTTCGTGGAAGGCCTGCACTTAGTTGGTGGAATCTACCACTATTAAAATATAAGTATCTGATTATGATTTAATCATGTTTTGCATGACTGTGCTGCTTATGTTATCATGAATTCTGTTGTGTATATGAATTGATGTTAAATAGTATTGATTGTTGATTATAGCAGTAAATAATATGTTTACTCTGAGCTTAAATGTATTTCTTTGCTTAAACACATGTGGATTATATAATGCCTGTATGAGTTATGTACACAGTGGTGTTATAGTTTTCTTTTAAGAGAACTTAAGCCTTGGTAATCGAAAAGGCGCGCTACAGAGACCTTGTTATAGGTCGTGCTCAGGAACACCTTGTAAAAACATGCATTTTCATGTTAATACAAGACAGTGGATTTTATTGCATACTTCCTGTGTCAAATGACTGTCTTTGAGTGTTCTGTTTATGCTGTGAATGTATGTTGTAGGTGTGCGTTTGCATGAGTGTTGATTTTAGGCTTGAGGGATCTTTGTGGTTTCATGCCAGGAGGGCGTGACATAGTGTTGCGGGCTCTGAATACCAGTGCATAGAAGCACTTCTGAACTCTACAGATTCAGACAAAGGCGTGCCAAACGGGCACAGAAGCTGAAATCATTAACTCACGGAAGACATTGGAGGTTGCTGAACACCTCAGGAGGCAAGGCTGTGTAGAGTGAACACAGTTGCAGACAGAAACTCTTTCGAGTTATGTAAAGCTCTGCCAGGTGGGCATTGAGAAAGTGCAAAGAATGCATAGAAGAACTCTATTGTGAGTTCAGAGAAAAGACATAATCACTAAGGATTATAGACACTCTACTAGGAGGGCATTGAGTAAGTGCTGGAGCGCACGAGTTGAACTCTTTGAGTTCTGAAGCAAAGAACTGAGTTTCTGAGGGAGTTGAAGCCACAAGAAAGCTTAGAAGGGATAGAACCTTTGCTTGCACAGACTCTGTAGGAGTGCATAAGTCGTAGGATCCTTCAAGGATTCAAAAGATAAATCTTAGGAGAGATAGTTCTTTAATGCACAGGTTATATCTGCAGAGGCCACAGAGAAAAGAGAGCAAAGGTTGAGGCCTTTTGCACTTGGAAATTCTTCCAAGTCCAGGAAGAAAGCATAGAAGCTCATGAAGAGTACAACTACCGTCGGATCAGTCGAAGAGATATGGACCGTTGAAGTTTACACGTCCAGGGAGTAGTGGAAGGTGCACAGAGAAGGACCGGTCTGAGCCGCTAGGTCTTGGTAAAAAATCCAACAACCGTTAGATATGTCAAGAGCTGCATGGGGTTTAACATCCCTCACACATAGAGTAGTGGACATGAAAGTCTTGAAAGGAGAGATCACATTAGGATTTTAGAATTCGGGATATCGGAGGTTCCGAGGTCGAGAGGTCGGGACACTCCAGGTTGAAAGTCTCAAAACGACGAGGAAGGATCGCAGCCGTCCATTAGGAGGACACGTGTCGTGAGATCACCCACTTCAGGGATTCAGACACCGAGACTCATAGAGAAGAGAGTCTTTTTGACTTCGCACCTGGTGAAGTCCCGAAATTGATCAAGACCATCCGTCAGGAGGACACGTAGTGGAGATCGACGGGTTCACCGACATTGTGGAGATCAGGAATTCAGAGAGATAGAGTTTGTGTCACAGGGGGTCACAAGTCGCGAAATCGTGAAGTGCTGAGGACCGTCCATCGTAGGGGACATGTGGAAAAAATCTAAGCCTTCAGAGAAAAGGCCGAACGTGAGAGTACTTCGAGGATTCGGCTACCCGGAGTACCAGAGGCCAGCAGAGAATTAATGCAGTGAGGTTCAAGAAGTTCTAAAATGCGAAGTCCTGAAAGCCTTCAGCCGTAGAGCAGCATTGCCGGGAGAATTTCGGCGTACCCGACATCGGGATATCGGAGATCCTGGAGATCAGAGATCCGGGCTCTTGCAGAGGGAAAAGTCTGAAAGGATCAGGGCCATCGATCTGGTGGCAGATCATGACCGTTGATCTCAGGCCAGGAGAAAAGAGGTCATACTGTCACTTTGGTATTTCGGATACTGGAAGTGCGAAGGAGCAGAGGCAAGGAGGAGTCTTGCATCTAGAGAACCCGAAACCTGAAGGTCCGAAAGGATTTCGAAGAACGTCATTTCGACGTATCGGAGGTTGAAACGTCGAAAGTTCTGAGGACAGGGGTTCGGAGGTTGTTCAATGGTCGAACTTTCGAAACACGATAGGCGAAGGAACCGGGAGAGGAGACATTTCGGGAGACTAGATTTCGGAGTACTGGGAGTCCTGAAGACGTGAGGATTGAGAATTTCAGGGTTTGGAGTTTCAAAATTGTGGACAGTGAAGACCCAAGAGGAGAAGTCATATTGGGATACCAGGATTCGACATTCCAGGGATTTTGTGGACAAGAGATCTAGGCATTTTGGTATTTGGAAAACCAAAATCGCGAGAAGAGGAGTAGACCGGAACATTGCCATTTTGACATTCCGAGTTTCGGCATTTCAGGAGTCAAGTGGACAAGAGGTTTGAGCATTTCAGTGTTTGGAAACCCGAAATTGCGAAGAAGAAGGAGGAGGCCAGGACACTGCCATTTCAGCATTCTGGGGACTTCGGCATTTCGGGAGTCAAGAGGACAGGAGATCGGGAGCTACACATCGGGAAGTCCCAAAATAGGACTGTGCTCATATGATGAGAGGTCACATGGACCAGGGCATAGCTAGAAGGGGCTAATGCAAGAAAATCCATTTCGGCAAATCAACACTTCGGAGATCGGAAGGTCGAGGAGTCAAGGACTCAATAGATAGGAGCACTGAGGGTTCTGAAACCCGAAATTCCAATTCAGGTAAAAATCACATGCGTGTACAGAAGGCGTGACAGAAAATGGAAGGACCTGTGGATCGAGATTTTATTGTGATTATAGCAGGGAATAAAAAGAGCTATTTTATCTCGAGGAATTGAAGAGAACGATCCTTAGACTGAGAGGTCGCGTAGAGACTCTGCTATGGCAGAGGTGGCGTCTGCACTAAGTGGTATCAGAGCGAGAATTATGTTTGTATATTTCAAGCAGAGGAGTAGAAGGAAAAAGAAGACAGAGTGCTGGAAACTCTGTAGGGATTGTTTGCAGGTAGGCAATAGTCCATAGACAGTCAGAGGGACTGTAGAAGAAGCTGGAAACACTCAGGGTTGTAGAGTGACAACATATTTTCCAGGCAGGTAGATGGACAACAAGATGGCTACTAAAGGCTATATGAGTGTTGGAAGGAAGGACCCAGAGCTGATGAGAAAATATTAATGGGATGAAGAACTTTCTGATATGAGAGAAAGGATGGATGAACTTGCATTGGAGATGCAACAAAATACCAAGTCGATATGGGTATATGAATGGCCCATGAGGACAAAAGAAAAATGGCCAGTCAAGGAGTTGATGGCTAAAAGACAACGAAGACTATTGAGAAGGTGGTTGAGGCATGCTGAAAACCTCAACGGACCAGAGGAGATGGTTCATATATGTAAACCTGAGACTGTTATAAATCTTAGTGGTGATGAGGATGAAATGGGATCAACTGAGGATCTCATAGACTGTCATGAGGACAGCCAGGAAATTCCCAATTGCCAGGAGGGAAAAGAGTTGAGATTACTGCGGGATCTCATAGACTGTTAGGAGGACAACAAGGGAATTTCACGTTTCTAGGAGGGAAATGAGATGAGGTCACTGCGGGATCTCATAAACTGCCAGGAGGGAAATAGAAAAGTCCCAATTTTCCAGGTGGGCATGGGAGCAAAAGCGAGGCTATCTGAAAGTCTCATGGATCGGAGGTGAGTTCATATCAACAAGGGATGTTGATAGGTGAAGATTCATATGGTTTTTCCAGCCATGTGAATGAAGATGATGACAAGTTAAAAACTTACACCATCCAAGAGGAGGATCAGAGGAGCCTTCTAATGATTGGGGGTGTTGGAGCCGCCCTTGTTTTTCGCCCTACGCAATTTTCAATTTTGATATCTGAGATCTAAAGTTGCTTTTCTTCCCCTTCCG
The DNA here is from genome assembly GCA_009831015.1 of Picea engelmannii. Taxonomy (NCBI): domain Eukaryota; kingdom Viridiplantae; phylum Streptophyta; class Pinopsida; order Pinales; family Pinaceae; genus Picea; species Picea engelmannii. Next base: position 94,311 of record ML784796.1, read on the forward strand.
GAATCTTAAAACTCTGTAAATCTTGTCGCCTAAGTAGAAATGCTTTTCCCTCTTTTAAAACAGAACCATTCGCAAGAACATTTGCTCTTTTGTTTTATTTCGGGGTCTCGCCAGTCGGACACTTTATTTCTTGATTTCCCAAGTCCCGAGTCGCGAAAATGAGAACTCGGTTTTAAATTTCACCCAAGGCATTAACTAGGATAAAACCTTTAGCCCTTGATTAGACATCATCGGGGTTTCACGCCTCGACATTCGTCGACTCTAAATTTTTGTTTTTACAACCCCGAGGGCCGAGAACGCGATAACTTTTTGATAACCTTAGTCAAGAACCAAGGGTAAAAAGCTGACCACGGTTAAAACCTGGTTCTCGGCACATCGCCGCTCGGCATTTTCTTTCGTAAAGTTAAAGTGTCCAAAACTCCAATTCGCGAAGTTGCGACATAATTATAGCGAGATTAATTAATCGCCTAATCTAAGATTTCCTTCTCTTAATTCGAGCCTTAATTATCGCCGCATCGCGATATCCTGACTCGACATATCATTCTCCTAAAAGTTTGTCTTTGAATTCCCGAGTCACGATATGGCGATTAAGTTAATCATGTCATTAAGGATCCGCCACATCACGATTATTGTTAATTAATGCTAAAATCGGAACTCGCAGTCTCGCGAGTTGTAAAGTCAAAATGTTAAAGGGAAATTCACGAGGTGGCGAAAAGCGAGGAAATCTTTAAGTTGTTAAGATTTGAAATTTTAGAAAAATGAAATTAAGCGAGGTACGCCCCACACATCGAGGTTGGCACACTTCACGAGGGATTTACTTGCTCTCCATGACCCGATTGCCTGTGAAAGCCGCCAAACATTGATGGCATTAATGTAAGATTTAGGGTAGATCCGCGAACAAATAAGATCAGATTCATACAATAAATTTGGTTTTATTTTGCGATTTGACAGACTTGTTCAAAGGGTACAGGGTTTTCAAATATATACGAAATATTTCATTCTGTTTTGGACGTTTTTTCATAAGCGTACAGAGCTCACCTTTCTTCGAGGGAACTCATTTCCGCATGTATACACAGGTCTACTGCAGAAGAGCAAAAAAGCAAGCTTTAGCTATGGTGCCAAGGAGAGCAGCTAAAGCAAATGTCGAGGTTGCAGCACAGGGTTCAGACAACGTCTCAGATACTTCTCCTCGGACTGGCGGCTCAGTAGACACCTGGTCGACTATCTCAGATATTCTGAAATCCGGGTTGGTAAACTACC
>ML784796.1:111501-125607 GCA_009831015.1 Picea engelmannii
GATGGATAGGGCAGACATGGCTCAAATTGATGAGCATATAATTCAAACCAGTACACAACTAGGCACCCTTGATATTGTTGATGCATATATGGGAAATAAACTTCCACAATTAGCTCGAGAGTGCTATCTTGCCGAAGCCATTTTTCAAGCAGAGCCGTCATAGCTTGTGTCCCAATTTGTAGACAAATGTAGGATATGCACTGAGTCTATGCAAAGACAAGCACCTGACACTTCTTGAAAACGGAGTAGAAGAGATGGAGTAATTTCGCTCCTAATAGCTGCCAAACGTAACCACCACAGCTTGTATCCAGTTTTACGGACAGATGTATCATATGCACCGAGTCACGTAAAGGAAGCACCTGGCACTTTTTTTTTTGTAAATAGAATAGGAGAAGGCAAATTTGTATAAATAGAATAGAGAAAGAAGAAGAAAAGGCTGGACTTTTTGGGATCAAATTGTAATAGAGTTTTTTGCATGAAGGAAGTTAATACAAGCAAAATTGGAGATTCCTAATTCCGTCACGACCGTGTTGCAAGTTTGTTTCGTTATGTTATTTGTTTCTTTTCATTTTGCTCTACATAATTGATGTGTATCACTATAATTTAGTACGACCACTACTATAGTGAAAGGGATTTTATCTTTCTGTAATTGTCTTTTGTCTTTCCTCTGCACCAGCTTTAGCAGGTGTAAGACCAATTTGCATTTACAGAATCATGTATTTAGTTACACTATATCAATTATGTCTGTGTTAGTTTCTTCTTTTCTGTATGTGCGAGTTTCCTATTGACAGGAACCTTACGTTGTCATCAGCTAAACATTTTTCTCTCATCCCACATCTTTTTATTGAAAATAACACAGTGACGGGAAAGGGCCTGTAGTTTGCGTTTTTATTTCATTCTTCATGCAAAGGTTTCTCTTTACCTCGACCGAATTGAACAACGTTGAAATCTCTCGTTAAATCATTTCATACTTGTATTGTTCCTCAATGACTGTCCCCGCAGCAATTCAGCCAAATATTCAACCCGGGTTGGCTAATCAAATACACATCGCTTTAAATCTTTTTGACACAATTCTTAAAACTGCGACAACCCGAGAGGAAGTGGAACGTTCATGGGCAGCCATCGAACAAGATATTACTACCCAGGAACAGTTGGAAGCTAGACAACTAGAACGTAGAAACCTTCATTAGTTTCCTATACAGAAGGTGATTTATCTTCGTACACACCTTTTACATACCTTTGGATGACTTGACACTGTACTCTAAGCCTTAGTACAGACTCAGGAACAACAGGGGGAATTGAGATATTCCTGCCACTTAGCCCAGAGGAGGCAGAAGTTTGTGTTGCCGATGAAGCAAAAACAACAAGGGAAGGATAGCCAGCTGTGACTGTCAAAGAAGAATTGGAGAAGGTATTTGAGACTGCCCAAGCATAAGGAGAAGATGAGCATTCTAAGGAGTGGCTCAACACTTTCAGCTAGGAAGCTGAAAAGACTGCAACATTTGAGCTTGCAGAAACATAATAAGAAGAGGTAGACGACATGAGGTTTGTTGATCTGTGTGAACAGATTGAAGCCTTGGAGAGAAGGGTGATAGTGTAGGGCATGCACATCCAACAAGTGAGGTTGGAAGCATGTGAAGAAGATGGCATGGGGGATCATGGGGATCTACCCATTTGCAGAAAAATTTTGCAGCCGAGGAGACTACAAGAATAGAGCCAGCCACTGGAGTAGCTGGACGAAGTGATCGAGAAGATCAAGAGGCTGATGTTAGGGTCAGCAGAAACTATCAGCAAGGAAGCTGGACAGAAGAGAAGCAACAACAACAGCGTAGAAAGAGCAACAACAGTAGCAGAGAGGTGGAGCAAGGAGACTCCAGAAGGTTGTTTGGGATCCAGGGGGATTTCCACAGCTGAGAGTGGAAACTCATGAGCAAGATCTCATGAATTTTTCACCTGAGGAGTATGATGCAGGAGTATCTCTCCACATCAGCCAGCCAACCAGCTAGCTCACGTCAGCGCATGCATTCAAAGGGAGAAGAGACGCAACCCTCGTTTCAAATTCAAATTTGAATGTAATTAATGTTGTAGGCTGTTGAGCCATGGGGCCATGCTTTGCACAGGCTGTAGGGTAGGTAGGCCTTTAATGTTTGAAGGTTGAGATCTAGATCTGATTCTAGACTAGACAACCCATTCATTGTAATTGAATAGGGTAGGTGAGATTGGAGGGAAGAGCTCAAAGATCCCCCTCATGTAAAACATCGAGAATCTCATTCTGTGAGAGGGAGAAGTTGAGAGCATAGAGAGAGAGAAGGAGCTGAGACCTTGTTACGGTTTGTTCTCAGGAACACCTTGTAAAAACAAGAATTTTCATGTTAATACAAGACAACAATTTTTCCTGCATATTTCCTGTGTCGAATGAATGTCTTTGAGTGTTCTGTTTATGCTGTGAATGTATGTTGTAGGTGTGCGTTTGCAGGAGTGTTGATTTCAGGATTGAGGGATTTTTGTGGTTTCATGACAGGAGGGCTTGACAGAGTGCTGTGGGCTCTGAATAACAATGCATAGAAGCACTTCTGAACTCTGCGGATTCAGTCAAAGGCATGCCAAATGGGCACAGAAGCTGAAATCATTAACTCAGGGAAGACCTTTGAGGTTGTTGAACACCTCAGGAGGCAAGGCTGTGTAGACTGAACACAGTTTCCTACATAAACTCTTTCGATTTCTATAAATCTCTACCAGGTGGGCATTGAGCAGGTGCAAAGAATGCATAGAAGAACTCTGCTGTGAGTTCAGAGAAAAGACAAAATCACTAAGGATTCTAGGCACTCTTCCAGGAGGGCATTGAGTAAGTTCTGAAGTGCAAGAGTTGAAATCTTTGAGTTCTGAAGCGAAGAACTAAGTTTCTAAGGGAGTCTAAGCCATATGAAAGCTCAGAAGGGATAACACCTTTGCGTGCATAGACTCTGCAGGAGGGCAGAAGTCCTAGGATCCTTCAACGATTCGAAAGATAAATCTCAGGAGAGATAGTGATTTAATGCACAGGTTATATCTGTAGAGGTCATAGAGAAAAGAGACAAAAGTTTGAGGCCTTTTGCACTTGGAAATTCTTCCAAGTCCAGGAAGAAAGCGCAGAAGCTCAGGAGGAGTACAACTGCCGTCGAATCAGCTGAAGAGATTTGGACCGTTGAAGTTTACATGTCTAGGGAGCAGTGGAAGGCGCATAGAGAAAGACTGGTCTGAGCTGTCAGATCTTGGTCAAACAACCAACAGCCGTTGGATATGTCAAGAGATGCACGGGGTTTAACATCCCTCATGCATAGAGCAGTGGAAACGAAAGTCCTGAAAGGAGAGATCACATCGGGATTTCAGAATTCGGGATATCGGAGGTTCGGAGGACAAGAGGTTGGGACACTCTAGGTTGAAAGTCCTGAAATGATGAGGAAGGATCACAGTTTTCCATCAGGAGGACACATGTCGCGAGATCACCCACTTCAGGGATTCAGACACCGGGACTTACAGAGTAGAGAGTATTTTCGACTTCACACCTGGCAAAGTCCCGAAATTGATCAAGACCGTCTGTCAAGAGGACACATGGCGGAGATCGACGGGTTCACCGACATTGCAGGGATAGGGAATTCAGGGAGATAGATGTTGTGTCACAGGGGGTCACAAGTCGCGAAATCGCGAAGTGCTGAGGACCGTCCATCGTAGGGGACACGTGGCAACAATCTAAGCCTTCGGAGAAAAGGTCGAACATGAGAGTAATTTGGGGATTCGACTACTGGGAGTACCAAAGGTCAGCAGAGAATTGATGCAGCAAGGTTCGTGAAGTTCTGAAACACAAAGTCCCGAAAGCCTTCAGCCGCAGAGCAGCATTTCCATGAGCATTTCGGCGTACCCAACATCGGGATATCAGAGATCCTAGAGATCAGAGATCTGGGCTTTTGCGGAGGGAAAAATCTGAAAGGATCAGGGTCGTTGATCCGGTGGCAGATCGTGACCATTGATCTCAGGCTAGGAGAAAAGAGGTCATACCGTCACTTTGGTATTTTGGATACTGGAAGTGCAAAGGAGCAGAGGCAAGGAGGAGTCTTACATCTGGAGGACCCGAAACCCGATAGGCGAAGGAACTGGGAGAGGAGACATTTCGGGAGACCAGATTTTAGAGTACCGGGAGTCCTGACAACATGAGGATTGAGCATTTCGGGGTTTGGAGTTCTGAAATTGTGGAAGGTGAAGACCCAAGAGGAGAATTCATATCGGGATACCGGGATTCGACATTCCGAGGATTCCGTGGACAAGAGGTCCAGGCATTTCGGTATTTGGAAAACCAAAATCACGAGAAGAGGAGAAGACTGGAGCATTGCCATTTTGGCATTCCGGGTTTCGACATTTAGGGAGTCAAGTGGACAAGAGGTTTGATCATTTCGGTGTTTGGAAACCCAAAATTACAAAGAAGAAGGAGGATGCCAGGACACTGCCATTTCGACATTTCAGGTTTCAACATTTTAGGAGTCAAGAGGACAGGAGACCAGGAGCTACACACCGAGAAGTCCCGAAATAGGACTGTGGTCATATGATGAGAGGTCACATGGACCAGGGCATAGCTAGAAGGGGATAATGCGAGAAAATCCATTTCGGAAAATCGACACTTTGGAGATTGGAAGGTCGAGGAGTCAAGGACTCAAGAGATCGGAGCACTGAGGGTTCCGAAACCCGAAATTCCAATTCAGGAAAAAATCACGGGCGTGTACAGAAGCTGTGACAGAAGATGGAAGGACCTTTGGATTGGGATTTTATTGTGATTCTAGCAGGGAATCAAAAGAGTTATTTTATCTCGGGGAATTGAAGAGAATGATCCTTAGACCGAGAGGTTGTGCAGAGAATCTACCAAGGCAGAGGTGGCATTTGCACTAAGTGGTATCAGAGCGAGAATTATGTTTGTATATTTCAAGCAGAGGAGCATAAGGCAAAAGAAGACAGAGTGTTGGAAACTCTGTAGGGATTGTTTGTAGGTAGGCAGTAGTCCATAGACAGTCAGAGGGACTATAGAAGAAGCTGGAAACACTCAGGGTTGTAGAGTGACAACAGATTTTCCACGCAGGTAGATAGACAACAAGATGGCTACTAAAGGCTATACGAGTGCTAGAAGGAAGGACCCAGAGTTGATCAGCAAAGCTAAATGGGATGAAGAACTTGCCGAGATGAGATCAAGGATGGATGAACTTGCATTGGAGATGCAGCAGGATACCAAGTCGACATGGGTATATGAATGGCCCATGTGGACAAAATAAAAATGGCCAGTCAAGGAGTTGATGGCTAAAAGACAACGAAGACTGTTGAGAAGGTGGTTGAGGCATGCTGAAAACCTCAACAGACCAGAGGAGATGGTTTATATATGTGAACCTGAGACTGGGATAAATCTCAGTGGTGATGAGGATGAAATGGGATCAACTGAGGATCTCATAGACTGTCATGAGGACAGCCAGGAAATTCCTAATTTCCAGGAGGGCAAAGAGTTGAGATTATTGCGGGATCTCACAAACTGTCAGGAGGATAGCCAGGGAATTTCACGTTTCCAGGAGAGCAATGATGAGGTCACTACGGGATCTCATAAACTGCTAGGAGGGAAACATAAAAGTCCCAATTTTCCAGGTGGGCATGGGAGTAAATGCGAGGCTATCTGAAAGTCTCATGGACTTGGAGGTGAGTTCATATCAACAAGGGATGTTGATAGGTGTAGATTCATATGGTTTTTCCAGCCATGTGAATGAAGATGATGACAAGTTAAAAACTTGCACCATCCAAGAGGAGGATCAGAGGAGCCTTCTAATGATTGGGGGAATTGAGATATTCCTACCACTTAGCCCAGAGGAAGAAAAAGTTTGTGTTGCCGATGAAGAAGCAATGACAAGGGAAGGACAACCAACTGTGACTGTCAAAAAAGAATTGGAGTAGGTATTTGAGACTGCCCAAGAAGAAGGAGAAGATGAGCATTCTGAGGAGTGGCTCAACACTTTCAGCCAGGAAGCTGAAAAGACTGCAACATTTGAGCTTGCAGAAACAGAAGAAGAAGAGGCAGACGACTTGAGTTTTGCTGATCTGTGTGAACAAATTGAAGCCTTGGAGAGAAGGGTGATAGTGTAGGGCATGCACATCCAACAACTGAGGTTGGAAGCAGATGAAGAAGATGGCATGGGGGATCATGGGGATCTACCCATTTGCAGAAAAATTTTGCAGCCGAGGAGACTGCAAGAACAGAGCCAACCACAGGAGTAGCTGGACGAAGTGATCAAGAAGATCAGAAGGCTGATGTTAGGATCAACAGAAACTGTTAGCAAGGAGAAGTTGGAAAGAAGAGAAGCAACAATAGCAGTGCAGTAGGAGCAACAACAGCAATAGAGAAGTGGAGCAAGGAGACTCCAGAAGGTTGTTTGGGATCCAGGGGGATTTCCATAGCTGAGAGTGGAAGCTCATGAGAAGGAGCTCATGAATTTTGCAGCTGAGGAGTATGATGCAGGAGCATCTCTCCACATTAGCCAGCCAGCCAGCCAGCCCATGTCAGTGCATGCATTCAAAGGGAGAAGAGGCGCATCCCTCGTTTCAAATTCAAATTTGAATGTAATTAATGTTGTAGGTTGTTGAGCCATGGGGACGTGATTTGCACAGGCTGTAGTGTAGGTAGGATTTTAATGTTTAAAGGCTGAGATCTAGATCCAATTCTGGACTAGACATCCCATTCATTGTAATTGAATAGGGTAGGTGAGATTGGAGGGAAGAGCTCAAAGAGCCCCCTCATGTAAAACATCGAGAATCTCATTCTGCGAGAGGGAGAAGTTGAGAGAGCATAGAGAGAGAGAAGGAGTTGAGACCTTGTTACAGGCCGTGCTTAGGAACACCTTGTAAAAACAAGCATTTTCATGTTAATACAAGACAACAATTTTTCCTGCATATTTCCTGTGTCGAATGAATGTCTTTGAGTGTTCTGTTTATGTTGTGAATGTATGTTGTAGGTGTGCATTTGTAGGAGTGTTGATTTCAGGCTTGAGGGATATTTGTGGTTTCATGACAGGAGGGCGTGACAGAGTGCTGCTGGATCTGAATACCAGTGCATAGAAGCACTTATGAACTTTGCGGATTCAGATAAAGGCGTGCCAAGCGGGCACAAAAGATGAAAGCATTAACTCAGGGAAGAACTTTGAGGTTGTTGAACACCTCAAGAGGTAAGGATGTGTAGAGTGAACACAGTTGCAGATAGAAACTCTTTCGAGTTCTCTAAAGCTCTTCCAGGTGGGCATTGAGCAGGTGCAACGAATGCACAGAAGAACTCTGTTGTGAGTTCAGAGAAAAGACAGAATCACTAAGGATTCTAGACACTCTGCCAGGAGGGCATTGAGTAAGTGCTGGAGCGCACGAGTTGGACTCTTTGAGTTATGAAGTGAAGAATTGAGTTTCTGAGGGAGTCGAAGCCACAAGAAATCTCAAAAGGGATAACACCTTTTCTTGCACAGACTCTGCAGGAGGGAAGAAGTCGTAGGATCCTTCAAGGATTCGAAAGATAAAGCTTAGGAGAGATAGTGCTTTAATGCAAAGGTTATATCTGCAGAGGTCGCAGAGAAAAGAGAGAAAAGGTTGAGGCCTTTTGCACTTGGAAATTATTCCAAGTCTAGGAAGAAAGCGCAGAAGCTCAGGAGGAGTACAGCTGCCGTCAGATCAGCCGAAGAGATCTGGACCTTTGAAGTTTACACGTTTAGGGAGAAGTGGAAGGCGCATAGAGCAAGACCAGCCTGAGCCATCAGATCTTGGTCAAACAGCTAACAATCGTTAGATCTATCAAGAGTTGCATAGGGTTTAACATCCCTCACACACAGAGCAACAGACATGAAAGTCTCGAAAGGAGAGATCACATCGGGATTTCAGAATTCGGGATATTAGAGGTTCCGAGGATGAGAGGTTGGGACACTCCAGGTTGAAAGTCCTAAAACGACGAGGAAGGATTGTAACCGTCCATAAGGAGGACACATGTCGTGAGATCACCCACTTCGGGGATTTGGACACCGAGACTTATAGAGGAGAAAGTGTTTTCAACTTCGCACCTAGCGAAGTCCCGAAATCGATCAAGACCGTCCGTCAAGAGGACATGTGGCGGAGATCGATGGGTTCACTAGCATTGCAGAGATCAAGAATTTGGGGAGATAGAGGTTGTGTCACAAGTCGCGAAATCATGAAGTGTTGAGGACCGTCCATCGTAGGGGACACGTGGCAACAATCTAAGCCTTCAGAGAAAAGTTCGAACAGGAGAGTACTTCGGGGATTCGGCTACCGGGAGTACCAGAGGTCAGCAGAGAATTGATGTAGTGGGGTTAGTGAAGTTCCAAAACGTGAAGTCCTGAAATCCTTTAGCCGCTGAGCAACGTTGTTGGGAGAATTTCGGTGTACCCGACATCGGGATATCGAAGATCCTGGAGATCAGAGATCCGAGCTCTTACGGAGGGAAAAGTTTGAAAGGATCAGGGCCATCGATCTGGTGGCAGATCGTGACCGTTGATCTCAGGCAAGGAGAAAAGAGGTCATACCGTCACTTCGGTATTTCGGATACCAGAAGTGCGAAGGAGCAGAGGTAAGGAGGAGTCTTGCATATGGAGGACTCGAAACCTGAAGGTCCGAAACTATTTCGGAGAACGTCATTTCGGCGTATCGGAGGTCGAAACGTCGGAAGTTCCAAGGACAGGGGTTCGGAGGTTATTCATTGGTCGAACTTTTGAAACATGATAGGCGAAGGAACTGGGAGAGGAGACATTTCAGGAGACCAGATTTCAGAGTACTGGGAGTCCTGAAGATGTGAGGATTGAGCATTTTGGGGTTTGAAGTTCCAAAATTGTGGAAGGTGAAGACCCGGGAGGAGAAGTCATATCGGGATACCAGGATTCGGCATTCCAGAGATTTCGTGGACAAGAGGTCCAAGAATTTCGGTATTTGGAGAAGATCAGAGCATTTCCATTTCGGCCAATGAGTTAGACGCACCAACATTGGCCAACCCAAGTTTTCCACTTTCAATTTTGGTTCTAAATTCAATTCACACCTCAGATTATTTATATTAAACCATTTAAATATCTATTTTTAATCTCACGACGTCAAAGTACTTTACCCTCTCGGATTTGAACGGAGGAACATGGTCCAACCGTGATAAAAGGATCTCTCCATATTGATTCCTCCATGAATTCTTATGTTGTATGCTAGGATCCTAGACCCAAGCATTGTTCTCGATGCAATATCGACACGATGGGGAGTTCACCGATAGCTAAAGATGTGTGTGGATCTACGTAGTGGATGAGGATTATGTTTCAGATCCTGAAGAAGGACGTGCATCTGTTGCAAAAGGAAGTGCCTTGACTTGGTAAAGAAAAAACTTAATGTATCTATGATTTATTTTTATTAGATTTTTTAGAATTATTTTCGAAGGATATTTGTAAAGTCTTTAAAAAGATGACTCTATAGTCTTTAGGGTTGAGCCTTTCATTGTATGGGCTTGGTGTTACAATGCTCAAGTGTATACTGTTAAAACTAAGTTGATCACCAATTTAAAGAGAGTTTGTAACCATTATAATACATTACACTTCTTTACCTACAAGTTCTCAGCCACTTAGACTCACATTGTAATTATCCACTACCCTCACATAATTATTTTATTTTATTACTTAACATTTTTTTTCTTTTTTGGATTGTTACTTAATGGTTAGAATAAGGCTTTGTTATACAAATAACTTAAATTCAAAGGTTGGTGGGTATATACCTCTTTTGTATGAGAAAGATAAGGTGTTTCATTTCAAATTTCTCTCCATCATGATACAGATTGTAAGGACACCTTGGGGAACACTTCAGTCTAGAGATTAACACCCAGGATTGGAATTTCAAAATTGGAAAAAAAGTTTGCAATAATCGTTTTGAATTTAATGGTCGAAGTTTTTAACTGTATTTTATAGATAAATTGATTAGTGATTGACAATTTTCCCATCAAATTCCAGCCATGCTAACACCCAATATTGAAAAATGCCCAACACACTTAAAAAACCCTAATCTTTAATGTTTAAGATAAAACATTAATAAAGATATTGCATAACCTTTTTAACATAAATAGAAAAAGGACCTCATTTCACTAAAGAAACTCTTAAGAAAAAGAAACGAGACGAGTACCATCATTTATTATGGTTGTTCTCATTTCTAAGCGATAGAAACTGTTTCTTGAGAAATGGTGCCTAACGTGGATTATTTTTTCCTTCATTTTCAAATATTTCTTATGTTTTATTTTAAAAAAAAACCCCTATCTTTTACCTATTTCATCATTTACTTTACTGCTCTATTTCGATGAGTTTTTCCTATGCATTGATATTTTTTGTGATGAACTTTGAACTAAATCTCACTAGTTGGGGTTGCAACTTTGGAGCTCATGAGTTGCTCATTCGATCATGGCATTGCAACTTTTGATTTTCCATTGAGTTGGCCAGGTTCGTGCATCATATAATAAGTTATATGACTAGATATTTAGGTTAAAATTGAAATATTCTTCCTCTTTTTTAAAACAAATGGAAAAATTATATTATATAAAGTCTTATTATATGACTAGATATTTAGGTTAAAAATGGAAATATTCTTCCTCTTTTTTTAAACAAATGGGAAAATTATATTATATAAATTTTTAGCTATGCTAAAATAGTGAAATTACATCATACTTCAGGTCCAAAATTTTAAGCAATATAAACAATTCATTGCATTCAAAATGCAAAGATTACATATATCATTAAGGAAAATGTCAGAGTAGTTCCTACGTCTATAAATTCTAAAATAAACACTTAGTATTCTAATAGATTTAAAAAATATGAAACTTAGCAGAAAATGTGATGCTTGGTAGCCTCTTTGAGGCTTACATTTGATGGGATAGAATCCTGCTTCCCAATTTCAATGTCCTCAATTAGTTGGTGCATGGTGCCCTCTTCCTTTAACTTCCCTTGAGCTAATTTCATTGGAATTCTTTGGTTGGAGGCCCTAGATTGGGTGTCTTTGCACATGTTGACAACCATATTTCTTAGCGGACTACATTCAACTTATAAGATAACAATTTGTTGTTTTTGTTGCACGAGAGTACCCATGATTGATGCAAATTGAGAAGTGTATCAATGCTCATTGTCATGAACTTTTGTGGTGGCTAAAAAGATGGAGGTCATGTTGCACTGAATCAATTCTTCATGGTTTTGAAGAATTCATTTAATTTCTTGTATCTCCCAAAAATCCATTGGGATAACACATACACCAGGGAATAGAACTAGCGCCAAATATGAATTGATTACCTAGAACAAAGAAAACCAACAAGCACAAAAAGACACCACTGGGACTCTCCTGGAATGATTCTTTCCATGAGGTATGGACCTAATAAGCTTGGAAACAACACCTAATAACCTTGGACACAAAAGAGGGATGAATAAATGAAGTAAATAATCCACACTACTTGAATGTGATTGCTTAATGAAACTATGAGAACCCAAGCGAGGATAATGGAAACCAAATTCAAACAAAAAATGGGCGAGTTTCAGAAAGCCCCTTGTAGAAATGAAACTTAGAGACAAAATCCCACCTAGATTTCCTCTAGAACTAAAATTTAGGAAACCATAAATGTGCATTACCAAACTAAAGACAACAACACATCTTACTAGATAATGGCCAACCAACTGAAGCATATTTCACAGTCCACTGTATTGCCTTTCTCTTTGAAACTTCGTCATCCCACCTTGACAATGGTAAATTCCAATCAGTGGCTCAAAATCTTGCCTCACCATGAATTCAATAATGTGAGGGGGGTTCTTCATGTTGGTTGTGGAGCCTGATTATGTTCCTGATTTAGAGGTCTTTTACTTTCAGCTGTGTTTATACCCCATGAAATATTTACACCCCAGAAATATGTACACTCTTCCACATGGGGGAGTGCAGAGGGGGGGGGTACCCCCTCTGCGGGGTCTGGGGGGGATATCCCCCTGGCTGGGGGGTCTGGGGCAAGCAGGCCCCCAGTGCTTCGCCCCCGAAGGAAAAATTTCCTTGTAAATGTATATTGTAATTTCATTGTAAATCTGGACCGTTCATTATAAGGTCGCAGATCTAATGATAGAGATTATGTTAGGGTTTTTTGCCCTAGAAGGAAACTCTCTTTTATGAGGGAATTGTATTGCGGATATGATTGATGGTGAATATTGTATTATGAGATAGGAGACTGTGAGAGAAAGAAGAGGAATTTACAGCGGGGTTGTTGTAGGTTGTATCCCTTCATATGTTGGATAATAATAAAGGAAGGACCTGGCAATTTCTCTGGTGGACGTAGCCCACACTGGGTGAACCACGTAAATCTATGTCTCTATTGTATTGTGTATCTTCTTTGTTTTGTTTCCACATTTGTTTTATTTTATTGCTCCACGGTCCTGTTTTTATAAAAACTGGTATCAGAGAGAAAGGTAACTCACAGGAAAAGAGGGTTCCTGGTTCGAGTGGGAGCAATGTCGGAAGATGGAAAGTTTAGGGTTGAGAAATTTAATGGCCAAAACTACCAGTTATGGAAGATGCAGTTGGAAAACTATTTATATTAGAAGGATCTATTCCTACCATTGGGTGGAATAACAAAGAAGCCGGTGGCTACGAAGGATGAAGAATGGGAGATTCTTGACAGAAAGGCTCTAGGAACGATACGACTGAGCCTGGTAGCATCGGTGGCTTTCAATATTTCGAAAGAAAAGACAACAAAGGGTTTTATGGACGCGTTGGCCAAATTGTATGAAAAACCCTCAACATATAATAAGGTATTTCTAATGAAGAGATTATTTAATATGAAGATGTCGGAAGGTGGGTCTGTTGCAGATCATTTAAATGATTTTAATACGGTTACTAATCAACTAAGTTATGTAAAAATGGACTTTGATGATGAGGTCAGGTCTCTTCTAATCTTGTGCTCATTGCCAGAAAGCTAGAACGACTTGGTCATGGCTGTAAGTAACTCTGTCTCTGGTTCAAATACTTTAAAATTTGATGATGTTTTTGGTGTTATCCTTACTGAGGAAATGTGACAGAAAAGCACAGGTGAGACATCAGGAAATGCGTTGAACATGGAGAACAGGGGAAGACAAAAGGATAGAGGAAAGAGTTTTGGGAATCGTGGGAATTCTAGAAAGGGCAGATCCAAATCCAGACTTGGAAGAGTGCTGGAATTGTGGGAAGAAAGGACATCTAAAGAAAGACTGCAGAGCTCCAAAGAAACAAAGAGATGGACAACAGGAGAGAAATCAGGAAGCAAATGTAACAGGTGATGTGTTACAAGATTCTTTGATTATTTCTATAGATAATATTTCTGAGTCTTGGGTAGTAGATCCAGGGGCTTAATTTCATGCCACACCCCATAGGAAACATTTTCTAGATTATGTTCAAGGTGATTTTGGACAAGTTCATTTGGGTGACGATGCACCATGAAAAATTGTTGGAATGGGAAAGGTAAAAATAAAGCAATGCAATGGAAACCAATGGTTGTTGAAAGAGGTAAGACATGTTCCAGATTTAAGGAAAAATCTAATTTCAATAAGGCAGTTGGCAAGTAAAGGTTGCATATCCATATTTATAGATAAGACATGGAAGGTCATCAAAGGATCATTGGTGATAGAGAAATGAGAGAAGGTAGGTACATTGTATTTATGTACTGGTAATACTAACTCTTCTATCTCTTTAGCTTCTACAGGAGTGGATACAACACTGTGGCATCATAGGCTTGGACACATGAGTGAGAAGGGGATGCATATACTTCACAAAAGAAATTTGTTTCCATATCTTAAACAAATTGATTTGGACTTCTGTGAGAATTGTGTTTATGGAAAACAAAAGAGGGTCAGATTTCTCAGAGTTGGAAAAGAAAAGAAGAGTGAAAGGTTAGAGCTTATGCATACAGATGCATGGGGACCAGCTCAGGTATCATCTCTTGGTGGCTCTCATTATTATGTTACTTTTATTGATGATGCAACTAGAAAAACTTGGGTTTATTGCATTCGACAAAAATCTGATGTTTTTGATACTTTTAAGAAA
>ML784796.1:130710-145219 GCA_009831015.1 Picea engelmannii
TGGGGTGTGGCATGAAATGAAGCCCCTGAATCTACTACCCAAGACTCAGAAATATTATCTACAGAAAGAATCAAAGCATCTTGTAACACATCACCTGTTACATTTGCTTCCTGATTTCTCTCTTGCTGTCCATCTCTTTGTTTGTTTGGAGCTCTACAGTCTTTCTTCAGATGTCCTTTCTTCCCACAATTCCAGCACTCTATTTTTCCAAGTCTGGATTTGGATCTGCCCTTCCTAGAATTCCCACGGTTCCCAAAACCCTTTCCTCTATCCTTTTTTCTTCCCCTGTTCTCCATGTTCAACGCATTTCCTGATGTCTCACCTGTGATTTTCCATCACATTTCCTCACTAAGGATAACACCAACAACATCATCAAATTTTAAAGTATTTGAACCAGAGATAGAGTTACTTACAGCCATGACCAAGCCGTTCCAACTTTCTGGCAATGAGCACAAGATTAGAAGAGCCTTGACCTCATCATCAAAGTCCACTTTTACAGAACTTAGTTGATTAGTAACTATATTAAAATCATTTAAATGATCTGCAACAGACCCACCTTCTGACATATTCATATTAAATAATCTCTTCATTAGAAATACCTTATTGGATGCCGATGTTTTTTCATACAATTTGGCCAACGCGTCCATCAAACCCTTCATTGTCTTTTCTTTCGAAATATTGAAAGCCACCGACGCTGCCAGGCTCAGTCGTATTGTTCCTAGAGCCTTTCTGTCAAGAATATCCCATTCTTTGTCCTTCATATCCACCGGCTTCTTTGCTATTCCACACAATGGTAGGAATATATCCTTATTATATAAATAGTCTTCCATTTGCATCTTCCATAACTGGCAGTTTTGGCCGTTAAATTTCTCGACCCTAAACTTTCCATCTTTTGACATTGCTACCACTCGAACTAAGAACCCTCTTTTCCTGCGAGTTACCTGTAAATTTCTCTAGTGGACGTAGCCCACACTGGGTGAATCACGTAAATCTGTGTCTCTATTGTATTGTGTATCTTCTTTGTTTTGTTTCCGCATTTGCTTTATTTTATTGCTCCACGATCCTGTTTTTCTAACACTTCAATCTCATCAAGTTACTTGTCTCATGTTGAGAATGAGGCCAAGTTATGCATGAAATATGTAGATTTAATGGAGTTGTACTTTCCTTTGGGTTCATGGTTAATTGATTAAGGTATATCTCAATAACTTGTGGTTCCATTGATCCTAAGGGCCCATATTTTTAGAGCTATAGCCTCATTTGCAATAAAATGTGTGTGTTGGTGGTGGTCCCTCAAAACTTGATAAAAGGAAATATTTCAAAGGATCTAAACCTCCAAATGAGATTGATATAGTATAAATTCAATCTTGTAATCACTTGGGGAAGTTTTCAAAACCATCAAATTGATAATTGTGGTTAAGTCTCCCACCATAATCAAATATTGAATTCGGGAGGCTATAACCATACATAAACCTTATAAGAGGACGCATGCTTCAGATTGGTTGTTGGAGGAATTGCCTATCCCCCATGTGTAGGTTAGTTCAAATATTCCTCTAGGATCAACAATGATCCCCCTGCACCTACCACCTCTTAATTTTCTTTAGAGGCTCCATCAAACAAAAGAATGTGAGACTGCTATGAGGATTTCCATTGCTGTAAAACTTGAGTGCTCAGTCAAAGCTTCCAGTAAAATTTTGAATTGAACTTCTTAGTAGACGGTTTTGAAATATGAGATGGTAAGTGAAATTGTTGAAGCCAATATTTTTCATCCTCAGTAAAAGATTGACTCCTACAAAATTTTCTGCCCTCATAATTTATATATTCTTCTAATAAGACTTTTTCCTTTGTTGCTACAGTGTTGGGGTTGTCCAACTCTTTCTTAAATATGCCTCTATTAAAATCTAGCCATATTTTATAGTAGAGGTATTTTGGTAGGGATGATCACAATATTTTAAATATTGGATGATTTTTTAAAGTTCATCTATAGAATTTTCTGTAATGAGAAAACATATTTTTCCAGGAGCCTAACATTCTCATTCTATGATTTATTCCAACAAAAGAAGAGCGTTGGACTTGAGATGTGTAATCACAATCAAAGAAAATACGATGGATTGTTTACACTTCCAAGAGACAGAGGATGCATCAAGAGGGGCCTTGGATCCTTCTTTTTTGCAAATTTCTAGTTGTTAAAAGATTCCCATGAACCGTTGTCTAGCAAAATATCTTGACTTTGGTAAGCCCATATGAATCTCACATATGGTTCCAAATTGTTAATATTTGAGGAAGAGATAATGATCATTCAAGTTGTTGAAGGTAACCACTTTTGACATTATACTCCGAGGATCCCTAGCCTTTGCAATCAAGAGTTTAGGTGTACAATGGTGCACATCCTTTAAGAGAGTCAGACATGGAATATATCGACGAGAGAATTTACAAATGAGGGGATCCAATAAGCCACCTTGACCAACACCCCGAGCTGTATTTACAGGATGATACATTGAACAATGTTTTAAGATTCTATTTGTCCATCCACGATTTCAAGGGAAGCTCTTGAATGCACTCAAGTGACTGATTTCCAAAGATGTTGTCATGCCAAACACTGATAGATTCTCCATTACTTGGGATCTAAGTGATTTTGAATTTGATTGTTGGGCCTACTTTTTTAATGTGTTTCTATATAGATGAGATGTTTTGGTTTCAAGAGGGTTATCAATGCAATAAAGGTGGTCTCCATTGAAGTATTTTTTATGGATGAATTTTTACCACCGATCCAACTATCCTAAGATCATCTTTTATATGAGTTTGGATCACAAGGATAAATTCATTAAGGTTGGATCCTTTATTCCAATATTGGCACACTCTTTTGAAGCTCTAATTATCTTTCAATTAACCAAGTGGAATTTATTTCGTGTTTTTCTTACATCCTTTCCAGAGAATTTTTTTTATTTCTTAGGCCACTTATTGAATTACTACAACCAAGGCTAGCATGGTCAAGCACTAAAATATGGACAAGGCTGAGAAGATTGATTTAATGAGAACCACCTTCCTATTGGATTCAACCATTGTGAATCCCACTACTGTAACTTGGACTTCATATTTTCTAAAACACTTTGCCAAGATTGTGCCGTTGGATTGGAAAAACAAATGGGCATTCCAAGGTACTTGAATGAGGTCCACGCTTCTTGATGTCGGAACATAATAATTATAGATATGGCTTGAAGCATATTATAGTTAATATTCCACCCACATATTTGGATTTTGTTATGGCTAATTCTCCCACTAGAAGCATTTGTGAATAGATCTAAAAATATTTTTTAAATTTCACATCCATAATAGAAGATGCACCACCCATGATAAGTGTAGCATTAGAAAATTGTAAATGGTTCATGATTTTTTACTCCCCTTACTAATTTAATTCCTAGAAGGTTTCCATAGAATCTCTTTGCCTCCAATTTTCTACTCAATGATTCAACCATGATAATGTATTATTGAGGCCATGTTACCCCCTAGCTTAGGGCTAACTAAGGAGATAATGTCTCAAGGCCCAAAGGTTGTAGACATGGAGTGTCGAGAGTCACATGGACAAATCATAGCCCTAGAGGGCCCCTATTTTCATCTTCTATGCATCCTACATATCACCAACACCAACTTCCACCACACCGGCCTAGTCCTAGAATGTAGTGGGTCTTGCTCCATGAGGTAATGAGTCTAGACCTATCATGGTATGTATCACTCTGATATTTGAAGCACTTGAATATGTTGTAATGAATCTTTCTTGATTTTAAAAAGTTTGCTTGGAATTTATTCTCCTTTCCTTGTTTAAACTTGGGGAGGGTGACATGGTTCCCTAGTAAGTTGGTTTCCCTTAGGAATAGGTTGCCACTGGATGGTTCTTTGAAGATTCATCATTTGTCCCTCACCATACTTGTCACTTCCCATGCTCTATCATTTTCACCTCCTCACCTTTTGGGACTTTCGGGTGCATTGACCCAAGAAGGGATTATACCTTACCTCATGGGAATAAGGGGCTAAAGTCCCAAAGGGTAAAAGTAGCATGGAAAAGACAAAATCCTATCATTTAACTTTGAGATGATTTGCCTATGAAATTAGACTTAGATATCCTTTGGTTACCTTAGTCACCTGTAGATATTCAATATGCTCAAGTGTGATCAAAATGAGAGAGCATTGCCTCTTATTTATACTTTCCATGTAGCTTCCTTAGAAGCATCTTCTAGGTCACTTTGCCCACATAGCCACTTTGTCCACATAGTCACCTATGCCCAACTTTGACCAATTTTCCACTTGTCCATGTATCCAATAGCCACTTGAACACTTAATCCATTTTCCTCATTTTAGGGTTAACCTTCTTATAAGCACTTTCCATAATTAGAAAGTTCTCCATTTACTTTATTATTTAAATAATCCTCCTTGACTTTGTCAATTCACTTTATTATTTAAATAATAATCCTCCTTGACTTTGTGACTTCACTTTATTATTTAAATAATCCTCTTTGACTTTTTCACTTCACTTTATTATTTAAATAATCCTTTTTGACTTTGTCACTTCACTTTATTATTTAAATAATAATCCTCCTTGACTTTGTCACTTCACTTTATTATTTAAATAATCCTCTTTGACTTTGTCACTTCACTTTGTTATTTAAATAATCCTCTTTGACTTTGTCACTTCACTTTATTATTTAAATAATCCTTTTTGAATTTGTCACTTCACTTCATTATTTAAATAATCTCTTCTTTGTAAGCACTTTGACTACTTTGACCTTTTGGGGCTTCTAGATGACTCATGAGGGTTCTCCAACTTCACATGGCCATAACTCTCTAACCGTGAGGAGTTATGTGACGTTCCACATACCACTAGAAATGGCATGACATGTACTATCCGTCTAGAATAGTATTACCTGCAAATATATCAAAACTCATACCATTATACATTAAAAAAACTTGGGTCCATTACCCAAACCTTTGTGCTATTGAAATTAGCTACCATACTTTCTTCAAGGGTTGACATCAATGACAACCACCCAATTAATCAACAATATCCCCCTTTGGCATTGATGACAACACTCTGATGCAATACTGAAATTATATCAATCATGCTCCCCCTGGAACCATGCCTGCATCTCTGTGATTAATGTTCCCCCTAGAACCATGCCTTTGTCCTCTACATTTGATAAATCTCTCCCCCTTTGTAATAAATGGAAAAATGTATCTTTCCATACGAGGCTGCTCCCCCTAACATAACTCTTCCTGAAATTGATCTCCCAACCTAAATTGTCCTATTTATGGTGTTTCCTCGTGTACATCTAAGACATATAATATAAGCATTCAAAAGCATTCATTTTGGAGTAGAAATTATTCCTAGTCTCTGGCGAAGATACTCAAAGGCTTCCTGTGGAAGCGGTTTTGTAAAGATGTTTGCCACTTGTTCTTTTGTGCCCACATATTCAACTATGATGTTCTTTGCAACCTGTTCCTGTAGAAAGTGATACTTGATTGTAATGTGCTTTGTCTTGGAGTGCATGACCGAGTTCTTTGAGATAATGATGGAGCTTGTATTATCACAATAGATTGGACTGGGCTCATCATACTCAACCTGTATATCTGTCAGAGTTTGTTTTATCCATAGAACACACGTACAACATGTTGCTGCTGCAATATACTCTGCCTCGACTATAGATAAAGATATTGATGATTTTTTCTTGCTTAGCCATGACACTAAACACCCACCCAAGTAGAACGTTGCTCCACTGGTGCTTCATCGGTCATCAATGCAACCTTCCCAATCTGCATCTGTGTAGACAATAAGTGATAGATCCTTTCATTTTGGATACCATAATCCAAACTCTTTTGTTCCTTTTAGATATCTGAAAATCCTCTTCACTGCTAATACATGTGATTCCTTTGGTGTTGCTTGAAATCGTGCCACATGTCCAACTGTACATTACATCTGGTGTGGATGCTATCACATATAGTAGGATACCAATCATTGACCTGTATTTCCTTTGATCTATAGACTTTGAATCATCATCTTTGCTCAACTTGCAACTGGTTTGCATGGGAGTGATAACTAGTTTGCAATCTTCCATTCCGAACCTCTTTAGCATTTCTCTAATATACTTGGTTTGAGAAATAAATTTTCCTTGGTTGCTATGACATATCTTGATGTAGAGGTTGTTGTCTGCGCATCTTTTCCATAGTTCGTAGGGATTTTTGTCATTGTTGTTTCTGAGAATTACTCTGTTTTGAATGTGAAATGTTGTATGCATTGCATGTGTCCAAAAAATATCTGTCAATTTGGAATCCATTAGCATTGTTCGAGCCATTTCATGTGTAATTATCATCCATTATGATAATGTTCCTTTGTCTCTGAACCACTGTCTGAACCAATCTATGAATCCATGCTCTCGTCCACTATCATATATCTGTCCAAACCTGATAAGTGTTCTTACGAATCCATCTCTGTCCATACTGTCCAAGACTCAATTTGCACAACTATCCATAATGCTGACCCATTTATCAATATACTATCATGAAGTCTTGATTAATTTATCAAACTATACTTCTGCTAACTGACTGCTCTGAATTTTTCTTCTCAAACTATGCAAGATGCTCGAAGGATGGTTCTTTGGTCTATCACAACCATTTCATAGACTCCCCCTGTCTAACATTCATATTACCTGGGAGTCTCTAAGTCGGATGGCTAAGAACAATTCCTACTCTGATGTGTATTCATCATCATCTTCATTGGTAGATTCATTATCTCTCTGATATCTGACTTCTTTCTTTCTGTCTGTGGATTCACCTTTCACTACAATTCTTGAAAGTATAATCTCTTGAACCTGTTCCTTTTTTACCTGTCCTGCTTTTCTTTCATTTATTTTCCAAACCTTTCTGTATCTGACATCTTTCTTTTTCTCTATAGATTTTTCTTCATCTCGTTTTATTGCCAATCTTGTGATTTCTGGGACTTGGTCTTTGTTCACCTGTTCTTCTTGTTTTCTTATCCATACTTTTTATATCTGATATCAGTGTTCTCTTTCATGGAAGTATCGATCATGCTTCTACAATCACGAACTATGTGTCCATAGTTATGACATTTGTAACATTCAATGTTACGTGGGTCCACCTAGGCATTTCTTTCTTGAACATTTATTTTATAATCCCTACAATCTGCAACCTTATGTCCAAAATTAGTACAATAAAAACAGTGACCATAAAATAAATTTGCATACCTAGGAGTGAATGATCTTCTTTGTGGTGTAGTCCTTCTGAAATTCTACCTTTACTGATCATGATCATGATTGAAGCTTATTTGTGGCTTGAACACAGATGGTCTTCTTGAAGATGTATCTTCAATAGTTTTCTTAGATTCTGGTTGACCATGATTCCTTCCTTTGAGTACTTCTTCATAACTCTTTCTATTTTCTTCATTCTTCTTTTCTAGCAACATAGAGTGCTTCTATTCATTCCCTACTGTTTATGTAAACGTTTCTGTCTCTTCAACATTCTTGTTGAGCTTGAAGACTTTGACTCTTAGTGTGACAACTTCTTCTTCAAGCTTCTCAACCTCTTCTTCTTTCTTCATTATCTAAGACTTCATGACCTCTTCTGTTCTCTTTGCCTCTTCAAGTTGGATTTTCAATGTAATTATTTCTTCTTCGAGTCTTCTCTCTTCTTGACCAAACTGTTCCTCAAGTTGGTTTAAGTCATCGGTTATTTCCTTGAGATGATCCATCAATATCGTTTATCTTTTTTCTGTTTCTTCCTTTTGTGATGCTATGTTGGATTGTAAACATTTCTTTTGATATTCTAAAGTTTCTTCAATTCTTTTGGCCTCTTCTAGCTGAGTTCTTAAATTCTTGATGACCTGCTGAGATTTTTCGGAACCTTAAACACTTTCGTTTTCCTTCATCAATTCTTTCTTGGATGACTTGTTTTATTCTCTTTCTTTCTTTAGATGTTCAACTTCACTGATCGATTGTTCTCTGTAATCAAATTCTGCTTCTTCATACTCTTCCTCTTCTGAATCTGTTTGACATGACGAGAATCTTTCTTCTTGTCTGCATATTCTTTGGCATTTTATGATTCTAAGATGGGTGAAGAATATAAATTATATAACTTATCCCAAATTTCTCTGGCTGATGAACATTTACAAACCTATTCTCTTACTGGATTAGGTAATCCTTCCCAGATGAAATCCATTGCTATTTTGTTATTCTTCTTCAATTCCTTATTGGATGCAGTCTTTGCCTTTTTTGAACTATCATATCCTGTAACAACTGATAGCCAAATATAATGTCCCTATGCCTGTAAAAATACTTTCATCCTTATGCTCCACATATCATACTTTAAACCATTATGACCATTAAACATTGGTACTCCATTCTTAGAATAATCCATGATCTCCTTCCAATGGTTAAATTGTTTCCTGAAGGAACCGACTCTGATACCAATTGTTGGATTACTGAGAGGGGGGCTGACTCAGTAATAGAGAAATTTAATCCCTTTTCACCATAAAATGTAAGTTTTATATCAATGTAGAATTATCATCCAATAGTTGCAGAGTAAATAAACAATGAACAAATGAGAAATCATACACATACACAGTACACCAATGTTTTACGTGGAAACCCAAAGCGGGAGAAAACCACCGAATGTTTTTTCTTATATGTCTTGGAGAATTAAATTCATTGGAAGCACCAACTTCCTTTGTTTTCCAACTGCAACTGGAAGGAGGCTCCAACCACCTAGTTTCTCAAGCTACAACCCAAGGGAAGCTCCAACTCCCCAATTATCTTGCAACAACTAGAAGGAGGCTACAACCCCTATGTTCTTCGTCTACAACCATATGGTGGCTAAAACCACCTATCCTTTCCCCGTCCAACTGCCCTGACGTATAAGTATAATGATGGAACCATTGTCACACTATCACCGTGAGATATACTATTGTAAACCTGTACCAATCAAACTGCACCAAAAAACCTAAACCATGCATCAACCTGTACCTCAACCTGTAATCAACCTATACCATAAACAAGTGCATCAACTATGCACTAACCTATACCATAAACAAGTGCGTCAACTATGCACCAACCTGTACCTCAATCTATACCATGAACAAGTGCATCAACCATGCACCAAACCTGTGAAAATAACATGTCATAACAACATGTCCAAACAACCTATCACAACAACTTGTCTCATCAATATTATCAACCAAATCAAATCTACTCACCAATATCAATCACCAAGACAACTCTCAAATATGTGCATCAACCAAACATAACACATCAACTCATAATCATCACCAAGATCAATATGTGTTTCTAATAATATACCAATACAAGTATGCTACATCATCCATAAACCACGTGTCAACAATACTACTAACATGTACCTCCAACCATGTACCAACTATGCACTAATCATATATAAACTACTCTTCAATATGTACCAACATCATCAACTATACACTTCATGTATGTGCCAACTAATCAACTACGTGTCTCAACCATGTACCGAACACGTACCTCAACCAAAATCCCTCATCAATTTCATCATCCAAATCTGATTTGTAACTCTATAATCAATCTAGTGTATATTATCACATACTTGCAAACCTTCCTTAACTTTAACAACAAGAGAATAGCATTTTCATCAAACATTACTTTAGTCTCACATGACTAGTTTTGGATTAGTCAACAACCCTAACTTGAAATAATCATAACTATGTACCTGTAATGAATAAATATATGAAAATAGTACACAATGTTCTTCAGTGTGTTTTATGCAATTCCTTCAGGTGTCACTACTTGGAACCTCTTAGAAAATGAGTTATAGAGAAAATGACATACCTTGTTGAATTTTGGCTTATTCTAGAGAGCAAACTTATATAGTGTGCCCCACACAGAACATTTGTTGTATGGATATAAAAATTATACACAGAATACTAAAAAATGTACTCTAACCAACACATTTGGTCTTACTGAATTTGGATATGTTATGAAGAATTTATGACATTTTTACCTGAAACACCTGTTTTAGACTAGTTTCAGGACTAGCCACAAACCCTATTTTCCATAGAGTGTAACTCCAAAAATACAATGACCCACATGCTGAAATTTGTACCACAACTACTTGGATATGTTTCCTTAATGGATTCCCGATTTCACAGTCTAAATAATTCTAGAAAAAAAGTTATTGAAAAAATGGCGAGATGACATGTAAATAAAATACCTTAGAAATCATCATCAAAAGAATTTATCCTCCCTTGAATTTCAACCTTCTTTACTTCACCTTCCCTCTGAAATTTAGCTTAGATATCCTTTGGTTACCTTCGTCACCTGTAGATATTCAATATTCTCAAGTCTGATCAAAATGAGAGAGCCTTGCCTCTTATTTATACTCTCCAAGCAGCTTCCTTAAAAGCATCTTTTAGGTCACTTTGCCCACATAGCCACTTTGTCCACATAGTCAATTATGTCCAACTTTTCCCAATTTTCCACTTGTCCATGTATCCAATAGTCACTTGACCACTTAACCCATTTCCCTCATTTTAGGGTTAACCTTCTTATAACCACTTTCCATAATTAGAAAGTTCTCCATTTACTTTATTATTTAAATAATCCCCCTTGACTTTGCCACTTCACTTTATTATTTAAATAATAATCCTCCTTGACTTTGTCATTTCACTTTATTATTTAAATAATCATCTTTGACTTTGTCACTTTACTTTATTATTTAAATAATCCTCTTTGATTTTGTCACTTCACTTTATTATTTAAATAATAATCCTCCTTGACTTTGTCACTTCACTTTATTATTTAAATAATCCTCTTTGACTTTGTCAGTTCACTTTATTATTTAAATAATCCTCTTTGACTTTTTCACTTCACTTTATTATTTAAATAATAATCCTCCTTGACTTTGTCACTTCACTTTATTATTTAAATAATCCTCTTTGACTTTGTCACTTCACTTTATTATTTAAATAATCCTCTTTGACTTTGTCACTTCACTTTATTATTCAAATAATCCTTTTTTACTTTGTGACTTCACTTTATTATTTAAATAATCTCTTCTTTGCAAGCACTTTGACTACTTTGACCTTTTGGGGCTTCTAGATGACTCATGAGGGTTCTCCAACTTCACATGGCCATAACTCTCTAACCGTGAGGAGTTATGTGATGTTCCACTTACCACTAGAAATGACATGACATGTACTATCC
This sequence comes from Picea engelmannii, assembly GCA_009831015.1. Taxonomy (NCBI): domain Eukaryota; kingdom Viridiplantae; phylum Streptophyta; class Pinopsida; order Pinales; family Pinaceae; genus Picea; species Picea engelmannii. Next base: position 141,957 of record ML784796.1, read on the forward strand.
ATGTAAAATAGTGTTAGTTTCAAATATATCAAAACTCCTACCATTATACATCAAACAAACTTGGGTCCATTACCCAAACCTTTGTATTACCAGAATTCTCTACCGGACTTTCTTCAAGGGTTGAAATCTATGAAAACCAACCCAATTAATCAACATATATGAAAACTAAATATCACAAAATTGATATATTAATAAATGAATACTTTGTTATATATATATATATATATATATATATTCTAAAAAAGTGTTTTTAGGAATATTAATTTTTGAATGATTCTTTTTTGTTGTTGTATGTTTTTGCCATTGCAAGTTTGACATGTCTCATTGACCATTACTCTGGAAATGCTTCCCGTAGTTTAAATATAACCTAGTTCTTGGAATCATTGGATTGATTTCTATATTGTAAGTGGAAAGTTCATCTATACGTTCGTTCCACTATATCCCTCATAGTTCTGTAAAAGTTTTTCCCCTTTTGATTAGTCTCCAACACCACTCTAGATGAGCTCAGGATGAAATTATGTTCCCTAATTGTTGGTGCATGTAGAAAATTAAACATATGCGAATTAATATATTTTTTGAAACATATCATCTAATATTCCTAAGTATATTATTATTGAAAATTCAAAAAAGATTTATATTGAATGGTATTTTTTCGTTCTCCCGATTCATCCCTCTGCAATTTTTCCATCAATATTTTACGCTCTTCGGCACTTAGATCATAAATAACATTATTGAGTTTCCTCATTTTTTGGCCCTACATGAAACACAATAACCAATACATATTAGTTAAACTTACATATAGTTCAACCATATTAATTTTGTACAGAATTTACAGAGAACCTGCCTTTTTTTGTTTTTCCGGATGTGTCATCATTGTGTCGACTAGAACTTTTCTTATTTGAACTCTTCTCACTCATATTTTTATCAATACACAACATGTACCATTCAATATAGAAATTATTAAGATATTTTATAAATAAATCACATAATTTTCAACGAAAAAAATTGTTGTAACCAATGCACTTTTTAAATACAAAGCACCAATGCGTTTAGTACATAAAATGCACTGTTGTGTTCAATACAAAAAACACACTGTATAGTTTAATTTTTTTTTTTTAAATTGTGAATTACAATAGTGTGATATATATAGAAGACATCACAATGACTACAGTAGAAAACAAAAACATAGCAAAAAATTTAATAAACATTCATAAAAAAAAATAATAGAAAAATTACACATCGATGACAAGAAGAATTAAAAAAATTACGTGACAACATTTTTTGTGTTGTTTATATGAGAAAACATCGACGGTATTTTTTTTCTGCACCATATTTTTTAAATTAAAAAAAAAAAAATGTGGCTTTATCAGTGCTCCTTAGACATAAACACATCTGTGTGTTTATGTCGAAACGATGCACCAAAAAATCATAAATTTCTTTTAAAAAAATGTCAAATCATAAACCGCTTAAAAAAATAAAAATAAAAATTCATAGGGTCGACTACGTTTAGGATCCGATGCAATGAGTGGTCCCTTTGCAGCATATGCCAAACACATATATAGAAAAACAAACCCATTAGATCTAAAATGCCTAAAATGAAAAAAAAAAAACATAATTTTGAAGTGATAGAGGGAGCTAAATCCTAGGGTGAAATTTTTCATTCACGTAAGAAAAAAAAACAAGGGTTTTGATTGAGTCACCATACTCTTCACATCCTGATTTTATGAATATTTTTGTTGTTCCAAAGTATTCTTCTGCTCCACAGTGCTCTCTGGTATGTATCTCTTCCAAATCTGTCTCCTATAAATTTTGGAAAAATAATGAAAATATTGAATACATTCTTAATATTAAAAAAACTTTATAAAAAGGGTTTAGAGTGAATCACCATACCCTTCAAATTCTCATATTCTGAATAATACCGTGGTTCCAAAGTATTCTTCAACTCCACAAAGTTCCTCCTTATGTCTCTCTTGCAAGTCTCTCCCATGTAATTTTTTGCAAAATAATGAAATATTGAATAGCTTTTTAGTATTTAAAGGACTTTATGAAATTGGATTCCCGCTCTTTTTTTAATTGTTTTAAAAAAATCACATTTTTTTTTAACTTTTTTGGCATGACGATGCGTTTATGTAAGATGCACTAGTGTGTCCATGTTACATTGTGCATCGGTGCATCCATATTATATGTCACACCAATATGGTATAATTTATTTTTATTAACAAAATCTTGAAACACGGTGTGGTTAATTTTTCAACGCACCAATGCTTATTATTAATATGCGCACTGATGCATTTGTGGTTTATAAGAACATCGGCATGCTTTTAAAGTTATTTGAAATTTTCTTTGCACATAAATAGTATATTCATCTCAAATTATCTTTTAGGATGAATTCACATGACTTAAAATACTTAGTATACATTTTACGTTTTATGTCGCCTTATTCTTAAAAAATGGTTTCAAAACTATATTCAAACTCAGATTGTGGTATGGTACTCAAAATTTATTTTAGATATGTACAAACAAACTTATTGCTAATTTTGTTGAAATGCAGGGATAAACAATTATTTTATGATCAAATGGCCAATTCTTCAAATTCCATCCCATTCCATATTAATCAAAGTCCATCGCAGAGTTCTCCCTTTCCATCTCTAATAATTTTAACTTATTTTATTTATGTTTCGATTATCTAATTGAATGTTTTTTATCCATGTCAATCTGAATAAAAATGTATTCAAATTTATAGGATCCCAATTCAGAATCGATTTCAGATGCAAAAAATATTCCAATACCAGTTCAAAAACGTCGAAAGGTCTTATCAAGAGAAACATATTGCAAGAAGTTGGTAGATGAAAATGGACAACCACTTTACCCTGCCAATCACTAGTACATATGACCAAATTTGACGGGTTTTCGTTGATATTGCCACACTTATCCATTGCAATTTCCATGAAAGCCGAGATTTTTTTGCGTCGGAATAACTGACCCTTCCACATTATGCTCCCAATGCAAATCTCTTCTTTGAGTTTGAAAAGGATTCACTGAGAAGTTATATAAGGAAGTGTCAGTTGACTCTTCTATATTAGGGGATATAACAAAATTGATTAATTAAAAATCTAAATGCATAAGTGGTGGTCATTCCTTCCTTATTCTTCACCTAAAGAGGTACTATTCTAGGATACTAAGAGTTGACTGAAATGGAACAATTCTCTATAAAATGGTTTTTCTACCCTTCCACATTATTCCCCCAACAAATACCTCTTCTA
>ML784796.1:145269-155321 GCA_009831015.1 Picea engelmannii
GGTTGACCTATTCTTCCAAACTAGCTCAAATAACAATAAGGATTAATTAAAAATATGAATGAAAAAGGAGTTCCTAACCCTTTTTTATTCCTCCCCTAAAGAAATACCAATCCAGGAAATGGACAATTAACTAGAAGGGAACAATTATCTATAGAAGGGTTGATCGACCTTTCCACATTATTCCCCTAGTGCAAACCTCTTCCATGAATTTCAAAAAGGATTCACTGAATGAAGGATCAACTGACCCTTTGAACCTTCTAAATGAGGTTAAACAATGACAAAGACAAATAAAAAATATGAATGCAAAAGGGGCAGTTGACCCTTACTTATTCTTCCCCTAAAGATAACCCCCCGTGAAACCTCTTCTATGATTTTGGAAATGTGATTGAAAAATTATAAATTAAAGGATTGATCAACCCTTCTAGATTATGATAAACAATGAAAATGGTTAATTAAAAAATTGAATGTATAAGGAGTGACAAGCCCTTCTATATTCACCTAAAGAGATATAATTCTAGGAGTAAATATATTGAGAAGGGTTGATCAACATTTCCACAATATTCCCCACAACGGAAATAAATTATATGATATATAGTGAGTTAGTACTTGTATTTCTAAAAACATACAATAACTAGATTAATTAATATAACAGTTCATACAATTATGTCAAATATATTACCACCAGTATTATTGATGCAAATAAATAAGTGTACATGTCGTAACAAAGTCACTATGTGTTTGCATTTCCATCCCTTCTAATAGAAAGAAGGGTGTTTTACATTGATGAATATGGTTTCTTCTCGATGGGATACATAGATGAAGACATAAATGGACTTATTGAAGGTCATCAACTCAAATTAAGAAAAAAAACATTTTTCACTACTACAGATGGTGAAAACTTATAAATGTGAAGATCACAATTTCTTCATCTCATATCTAATTCATGAATTTTTTGACTTACAAAAGCTTCATGGATCCACACTTGTTGGGAAATAACCACAAGATAATTGGTATCAAAGGATTCCACTACTTCAAATTCCAACTTCTTGACGACACACCAATCATGCAATATAAAGCCTCGATTGATAAGGGAGGGGAAAAATATTTCCATCCCATGATAAGTTATTGGGAGAATATATTAAAGGATTTGGTCATGCCTTTTATGATCAATGAACACTCAAGCAATAATTTTTAGCCATCCTCAATGTGGGATATAAACAACAACATTGATATACAACCCAAACATGAAGTCATGAAACCTACTTGAGAGATAATGTCCACATCATAGGGGGTCATTATGTTGGACCTATATATAACAATTCCATAGATGAATTTCCTAGTACAATTTCCTTGTAAAATTTGTATAAGATATTTGGACAATGATAATTTTGAGAATGATAATGATGAATTGATGATGGACATAACTACATCGTTGGTATGATTAGGTGCAGTCGCGTAGAGCTCCTCTTGGTTTCGAGAATAGTTCATTCTCTACTAAACAGGGGCAACCACGTGAAGGTGGAAGCTCTAATTATTCCCCCACCCCCCCTCACATCACTCTCAATTTCCCCATATTACCTAATTTGAAATTATAAAGAACATGTATCATCTACTATATTATACAAAATAAAAACATACAAAGATCATATAAAAGATATAAAAACATACCTCTTCTTTTCAACAATTAAATATCAGTCATATTCTTCTTCATCCAGTTCAACATCTGTATCAGGATCTGGTTCAAAATTGATATTAGTGAAAGGATCATTCCTATCAAAATCATCATCAACGTCATTTTCGCTACTATAGTTATCGATATCGTCAATGAGATCAACGTCTCCTACATTTGGATGATCAACCTCTTCAAATTCTTTGTCTGACACATTGAATACATGAGTCGCCTGCTCCTGATCTTCATAATCATGATATTCTTCCTCATTATTATATTCATCCTCGGCTACATGATTGTACTTTATCGGTGTTCCTCTTGGATCATATCTAACAACGTATGACCAACCTACTTTACCAGGTACCTCTAAGTAAAATACTTGCTCACATTGACTTGGAAGAACATAAGGCTCTGTACCTAGTTCAAATGCCCTTGTATTAACCATGGTAAATCCATTATCATGCTCAATAACAGTGCTTTTAGGATCACGTTCATGCATCCGTATCCTGTACCATTTAACCTCAAACAAAACTATTTTAAAGGAATTAAAATCAAACTCAATTATATCCTCCAAATGGCCATAGTACCTATTCTCAGTTTCTTCCGCATTTCTGTCACTTCTAGAGGAAATGTTTGTGACCTTAAACACTGCAGTTATCCCATAATCCGAGGTTTTCATCTTATCATCCAAAATTTTGATACGAAATTTACGACCATTACACCACATAGCCTTGTGATGTTTCAAATGCAACATGGACAACAAGTAAAAAATAAATTGCGAATTAATAATCCTCATATAGGACTTACTAAATATATATTTCAATAATTAAAAAAAACAAATACATTGAAAAATTGGGAAAAAACTAGGAAAATGTGGGTAACAAATTTAACTTGCCTGTTTATCTTTCAAACCAAAGGCTAAATCAACTTCCCTTGATGTAAGATCAGGAAATTTATCTCGATGACGATGCACTATTTTAATCATCTTACTCACCCCTTCCCATGATAACCTACCGAAGTATTCTTCAGTATATTCTATCCAATGATCCATCCAATCAAGGTTGTTTGCAATGTATACATGTAAAGCATCCCACTCTCGAGCAACTATATGATAGCATAACAATTTAATATAATTAATTAGTTATTGTTAATAAATGAATAATTTAATAGATGTGTAATATATTAAATCTACATAGACATCTAATAATTACCTTTCACAGTCCTCATTTTACCTTTCCCCAATAGGACCTCCCCTTCAAATTTGTTGATGGAGTCAATATGCCAAATGCGAGGCACATTCATATTTTTTGCTAATTCAGGTAGATATTGACTAATATACACCATGCATTGATATACCATATATCCCTCAACCATAGAACCCTCCAGATGTGCTCTTTGTCTAAAAAAAGCCTTCAGTGACTTCAACTGCCTCTCCACCATCCGCATCAACCTTGTGTGTACTCGTCCACATAATTCTGTAATGACTTCCTCGTTACGACGACAACCTCTTATAACAAGTACAATTTTTTTTTTATAATGTTTGTGCGCGTGAGTACAAGGGTAATAAATACGTTTGACTCCACGTCGGCACACAATGACGAACATGGTGTATGTGACTGCAACAACAACATAAAAATCTAAGATGCACAACAAGTATCTGCAAGCAAGGAACAAAAATCTACCGACAAAATAAATAAGACTGACTAACTACCCGCTCGTCCTACCCTGCAATGGTTAGGACCCCCAGGACACATAAGCAACTCTCAAGCCCAGGTTCCCATCAATTTTAACCATTTAAGGTCTCAGGGCTGGCGACTGTTCTGAGGAACATGGAGGTGTCTACATCCCGCTCGACACAAGCAGACCAAGCACATCACAAGTTTACAACCCAATACCACATTAATTAAAAAGGAACAACCGCACCCTTAACAGGAAACATAAACAACGACTTCACCACTATCCCGATTAATCGTCGAGTCAAGCTAGTCATAAATGCAGTCTATGTTAATCATCTAGCAAGAGCCCACTTAACATGTCTAAAATAAAATTATCAATAAGGTACGATCTAAAATAGCCTTAAAACAATTAATTGCGCAATTTTAAATTACGGTGTCATCAGAGTACCATCTAAATCAATTTGTCTTACAATATTATAATTGTTATAAGTATTTTGTTTTAATATCAATATCCTATAATTATGTATATATCTATATAACAATACCCAAGGGATAGATTATGTACCTCTTAACCATTACTTACACAAAATTCCTCATCCCACAATAATAGTAATAATAATTTATTATTATTAATAAAAGCACTTTATTGCTATAATACAATAATCATTAAAAACTTATACCATGTCCTAAACATATAAGGATGTCTAAACAAGTTTCTAAACTAATCATACACTTCCTCCCCTTTGAACAATAAGGTCTACACTATGCTAGTTCCTGTACATTATCGGTTCACCACATAACATAATAGATTGATAAAAGTTAAAAACAAGATACTATTATTTAAATGAAAAGAAGAAAGGGACATTATTAATTAATAAAAAGAAAACTAAATTACTTTCTAGTGCAAGAAAACTTTACATAATTTGTTCATTAATAACTATAAAACAAAATCTGTGGGTGGTTAATTTCAATTGTTGCCTAAATTAAAAGAAGTTGTGGTCAGGTGAACGCCATTTTCATGCAAAGTTTAAAGCCCTTTTTATGCTATCTTGCTGTAAAGACTAAGAGTTATGTCAAGCCATAAAATGCAATTGATGCTAACATTAATGCTAGTAGGGAACATGAAGGTTTATGCTGAATAATGTCAGCGGGGTTCAGATGTTAATGCCAATAAAAATAGTCGTTGTCAGGTGATGTAATGAAGGAGGCCGCATGGGCAATGGACCGCACATTTAGAGAACCCGAAAATCAACTTCTTGGATAGTAAGGTCGCCAAGGTAACGAAGAGAAAAAAAACATAAAGGTTCGCTGCAGTTACCCAACCGAGAGAATTTAACTCACTGGCAGTAAAATGATAACAGCTTCGCTGTACCCTTCCTCGGCATTTGCAGGCTGCCAAACTCTGGCATCCATGCCCAACGTCAGAGACTCCAACACATAAGTGATACACATCAAAGGGAGAAAGGAAGATGGCTACAGGTACATGTCCGACAGACGTTAATGGAATTTCTGTCAGCGCTATGCCTAACAGACAGATGCTCCTCCAAAAGGGCTCTCCCGCAAGAATCAATACCAATTAAGTAAACGAACTGAAACCAGGATCGCGCTCCAGAATCATTCCAAGTGTAAGGTTAAGATTGAAATGTTCACCAGTGTAAGACCGCCCATGAACTGGAAGGGAGTCATGTTGGTTGCTGCAAGACCGCCCATGACCATAGCGAGGAGTTAGTCACTGAAGGTTAAACATTAAAGTCTTAAAGGTAATGAGCTCGAGCTTTTCAGTGACCAGGGTTCGATTTTTTTTTTTTTTTTTTGTGTCATCTCTCTAGCAGGGAAAAACGAAGTCTCCCCATTCTAATATAACACGACAATTCTGTTTAGCGTATAAGTCCAGGAAATCGTCAGGGTTAAGAGCGCAGAGAAACAATATAAATTCACCGGGAATCGCTATCCTCTAAACATTAAGAACGCAGAGAATCAATACGAATCACTATCCCTTAATCATTATAAAATCGCAGAGAACAACATTATAAAATCGCAGAGAATCGCTATCCTTTAACCATTATAAGAACGTAGAGGAACAATACAAATCGCTATCCCTTAATCATTATAAAATCGCAAAGAACAACATTATAAAATCGCAGAGAACAACGTTATAAAATCGCAGTGTGTTAACCATATGGATCCAAACTAAGGAACAATAAAACCCAACCAGAACGCTGACCACAATGATTTTAGGCAATCAATCAAATGGGCAAAATCTCAAGACAAAATTCATCCATTACAATCAACATACAGATCCAAGCATAAGTTCCTAATGCATTCTACTCTACAAAATAAACGAGCGTACCTTTGCCTTATCGCCTGCCTCGAATGACGTCTGCACGCTCCGTGCTGCTCCCGCTCGTTGACCGTCGAGACCTCACTGGTACCTCCCAGCCAACGCTAGGGGTAGTCTTCTTCCCCCTTAGCCCCCCGAGCCGCAAAGGGGCCACACACTATCCATATGGTACGTCTAGCTCCCAGCTCGCCTCGCAAGGCTGAGCTACCACTCCTCTCTAAGATGGGAAATCCCAACTCCCACAAGTAAATCAGTCAAGTCACTATTCCGGCAACATAACGTTATGCTAACAGTCGATCCCCTTATTCCTTCTCCTTCCTCTCTTTTATAGAGTTTTAGAACTTCCAATCTTTCCCTAAATCTCATTTAATTTAAGTTTTAAATAAAAATTTTATAAAAATTCTCCTTCGTACAAGTGTCATCCATCCCCCTCATTTCTCCATTAATTATTTTCTTTAATTAATTAATTGTCTTATTTGTCTCACCCACCTAGAGTTACTCCTAAATTTACTCCTAGGTGTCCCTAGATTCCCTTACATGTTTTAAAGGCTTTCCCTATTATGAAGTTGCTATTTTAGTTCAATTTAGAAGGTTCTTAAATGTAGATTCTTTACTAAGTTGACCTCCCGCTTTTTACTATAAGCTCCCCTCTTTCCCTTTTTATGTTACCTCCATTCCTTAGTTTCCTAATTTTTATATTTCCTTCTTTCCCCTTTTATTAGAGCCAAAAAAATGACAATTGTGCAAGTTAACCTCTTTTCCCTTTTATTATTAATTTAGTATTTTTTTTTTAAACTAACAAAAGTTAAAATAATTAAATGCCTCCTTACGTTTTACATCCACATATTTTATTTAATTTCCTTCTCTCTTCATTTTACCCAAAAATTTATGAAGACCAAAATCGTTACTTAAATGGTTTTTATTTTATTTTAACATTTTATCATTCTATTTTTTTTATATAGCTATTTTCTTAAGGGTAGACAAAATTTTTACCCCTAGCGAAATTTTAGACATAGAACTTAGATTCTGAACTGGGCGACATTTAATTAGGGAAGTTGTTTAAAAATTTCTTAACGTGTTAATTTTCTTAGGTCCATCTAGGTTCATACCTCCATCATCATCAATGCGACGTGCCCTTCAGGACGCACTACGTGCTCCAAGGGTGCCACTCGCCTCTTTTGTTTCCTTTGCACGACGTGCCCTTCAGGACGCACCACGTGTGCCAAGGGTGCCACTCGCCTCTTGACTGATTGGTAGACATCAATAACCTCTGGAGCCAACACTCCGCCAGGTGAACTTGTGGGAGACTAAGGGTTTCTAAGGAATAAGGCCCCCACCTTATTGCACACCCCTTAGAATCATCACGAGCGACTGTCGCAGTCTTCCCTCACGACATCGTGGGTCCTCTCGAGCTAGGTAATCGTTAACCTACAGTTCGAGCCACGACAAGAGTTCTAGTAGGCTATGGCAGGGCTTCTGTCCACACCTCTCCCTCAACCTCTCTGGTAGTCGTGTGTGGCCCCTTTACTCCATATGTGAGTCTGTTCGGCAAGCTATCGTCAGCCTGCATCATCAACAAATCATGCCAGAACATATCTGCATCGTATTATCTAATCAAATGTACTAATATCACAGTAAATCAATCAAACCCCAATAGCACACTCCCTGACTCGATTCAGAGTCCAAGGGGTTCCATCGATGCCTATGCATCCTCCAGGTCCAAACCCTGCACACTCAGTAAAACCGAGTCAATAGCACATGTCTATGTCAATGTAGTAAAACAACATGTCATCTACCCATGACGCATCATAATCAAAGACAATGTTTTAATATCATAATAATCTGGATCACTTGCGAGCAAGTGTCCTCAAAGAATAAGTTCGCTCAGTGCACCAGAGCGAGATGTTACAAATTCAATCTCCTCAACTTGGTGTATCAGGTAGTGTTCTTGTGCATTGAAAAATGATGGAGGTAGATACTATGGCATTTGACACATTAGTCATGGAATTTCTCTCTTCCAATACCTTATATCTTCTTTATGGATTTCTTTTGATGATATCCACCTACAAATGTCGATGCAATAAAATAATATCAAGGAATACATCAATTTGCAGATAAAAGATAATATGTCAATAAGTTCCAATACAAATCACATAAGAAGTTCATTTTCCTTATAAAAAAATACTTACCTCATGTATTTTCCAAGTACATAAATAATTTGTTTTATGTTGTTGTCAAAGTCATATGGGAGAGATAAAGGTAGAACATACTGTAACAAAAAACAAATAATAGTTATTTGCTTCCAAAAAATGTGTACCGATAAGCAAATATATTATAACCTACTAATTACCTTAATGAATGTATGCCAGTCATGTGTTTTAACCCCGCCAAAATCACCTTTTTTAGTTAAGATATTTTTTATGTTCGACGAAAACCCAGTCGGAAACCTAATTTTTCAAATGACCTCTTTTACAATATTGCTTTGTTGCTCCGTCAATAACCAAGGAAGACTAGTACTTTGTTCACGACCATCGCCATTAGAATTAATAATAACACTTTGCTAGGCATCATTAGCTTCTCAGATGTCACAACAAATCTTTCCAATTCTCTCTTTGTGAGTCCTTCATCTAATATTCGCCATAACAATTCTGTTATGTTCTTCCCGATATGCATTGTATCAAACAAATGAACTATTTGTAGGTTCTCGTAGTATGGAAACCTACTGAATTGCATCGGGTAACTTTTCATTCCTCGTGGAATCCCATTCGTGCCTTAACGACATTCATGAAACATCAACAAATTGAAATTAACACTAATTAATGGGATAAAACGAAATTAATACTAATGAAATTAACCAAAGATTTATATAATAGGTCATACATAAATAATTTGCGTACCTTGACGATTTCTAATATATTCAAACTTCCATAGGTGAGGTGTCATTCTTCGTGGTTTTTTTCCATTTTTTTCTTTACCATTGAACTTTTCTTTGTCTGTAGTTCGATAAATATGGTTCTTAGGCAGAAAGTGCCTATAATCATCAAACACTTTCTTTGCTAAACTCCTTGAACGACGAGATTTTATCCTAGGACCACAAAATGAGCATGCAAATGTACCCTTTGTTTGAAGACCTACAAGATATATAAATAAATGTAGCGTCAAATTAGAGTTACAATTTAAAATAATGCATGATTTTTTCAAAAAAAGATATATAATATTAAATCACAAAAATAAAGTAACAATATACCAAAAAAATTTGTTAACCTGACAGTGTCATGAATTGTCCATGATAGTATTCCATGGAATTGAAATCGTCTTTTCCCTATTGGTCTATATATGTCACACATAGTGATTCCAACCCATAACTTCAACAACTCATCGATGAGAGGCTCAATATATACATTCATATCTTTAACCTGGTACCTACCTGATTGGTTCAACCTACTGCATGATTAATTATACCTATCTATATGTCGTGATATATAAAATAAATAATTACCATGCACAAAACAAAGAAATGAAATATTTTTTCATGCTTTAAAGAAAATAAAAGATAATTAAATACTTGGAACAATCATTTCCAACATTGTGTGCTCTCTCTTGATCGACATCCAAGGAGGAAGGTTATTGTTTATAACAAAAATAGGCCACACTGAGTACGTAGAACGAAGCTCTCCAAATGGACTGACACCATCAGCTGCCAATGAAAGTCTAACATTACGGGGTTCTTCTTTAAAAATTGGCCACTTTTCTTTGATGTAGTTCAATAAAGAACCATCTACAGGCATTCAAAAAACATCATCTTGACTTCTGTTCTTTGCATGGAAATCCATAAACTGTGATATACTTTGGCACCTGAACAACCGCTGGAAACGTGGAATTATTAGAATATAATGAAGAACTTTGCGAGAAACCTTCTTTGACGCTTTATCGGTTCGATATCTACTTATTTGACATTGTGGGCATTCATTTTCTAATGCATATTGTCCATAATATATTATATGATCATTAGGACATGCATCAATAGCTTGATAGTCCATTCCAATTTCTTTCATAATCACAGATATTTCTCGATATGTGCGTGGAAAAATATTTGACATCGGTAATAGAACATCAACTACCAATCTACAAAATTCTAAACAATAAGTCAATGTAAACAATATTAATCATCAATATATCATCCAATATACTAATTTGCAAATTAGAAAACAATAGTAATATAGGAAAAAATTGAACCTTTTAAGTATTTGTGAACATGCAAGCATACATAATTAACGAATTAAATATCTTAGTATTTGTGTGAGACATGTGTTTGATAAACCATTCAAAACCTTCAGGTTTACGAACAACAATATAGCAGATAAAA
>ML784796.1:180416-217641 GCA_009831015.1 Picea engelmannii
TTTGTAATTATACCTCCTAGTCTCCTATATATACCAAGGAGACATTTTAATTTTGAATCATCTTGTACTTGAACATTTAAGTGGGGTAAAAGGAGGTTTCCCCCTCGAAGAGGCTTATTATCTGAAATTATCTCTTTTTCAAGACGTTGAGTACTTTTCCTGAGGTTTTTATATGCTATATTGATGTTTGGTTCTTAATAGTATATCGTGCACTATATACCTTTAAGAGTAGGAAATCTAATTCTTAGCTGCAACATCCATTGGGACATCAGGAAACTGGGAAAAATCCTCCTCTCTCCTAGATAGCCTAGTGATAAAATACAAATCCTCCTCAGTGGGATGGTACCACTGAAGAGGACCGACTGTGACTTCTTGTTGATGGGAATCCCATCGATGAATCATCTGTGCAAGAGAGGAAGAATTCCCCTTCAGGGATGTAGCCTCCTCGTAGTACTTGAGGAGGCCTATATTCCTCAAGAGGACACACATAGTTGTAGTACTAGGTCGAGAGTACCAATCCCTCTCCTTCTCTTTGGCCTCCCACTCCCGAACTATATTGTATTGTTCCACTCTTTGTTGTTGCTCTCGATCCGTGCACTAATGTCTCAGCATAATTAACATATAAATTACATCAACACCATACATAAAAACATTTTTTTTTCCAGTAAATGAGAAATTTATTTCAAAATATGAAAACTTAAATTTGTTTCAAAAAAACAAAAAATTAACCTTCGTTGCACCTGCAAAATAGTCACGCACCGCCCATGGTTCGCACACATATCTTATGCACCGCATGGAAAATGTAATTTATTTTAGGGGGTGCGTAGTAAGTATCAACACAATGGTGCACCCAATTGTATACAAGGCATGCAAAATCCCGATGTATCTAGATGCTATGAAGTTCCAACGCGTTCCATTCATCACGATGCACTGTTTAAAATAGACACTCATTTTAAATGGTGCGTTGTATCCATGCTTGCGCACGAGTCTGTTCCGTATATTCCATGCACCAATTGAAAAACAAAATAATGTCCACAGTGTGTAGTTTATTTTGTATGCACTAGTGTGTTAAATATCAAGAACACACCACTTGAAAAACTATCTATTTTAAATGGTGCACATATTTTTATGAACACAACGGTGCATTCACTATAAACAACACACCGTTTAATGGAAACTATTTATTTTTGATGGTGTCTCATTAGAACCAACACACCAGTGTATTTATTAGGAATACATCGTCGAAAATAAATAGTTTTCATTAAACAGTGCATATAGTTTTATGAACGCACTGGTGCATTCACTATAAAAAACACACCGTTTAATGGAAACTATGTATATTTGGTAGTGCTTCGTTTATTGTGAACGCACCGGTGGGTCATTTATAAGTATGTACCAGTGCATTCCATATTATGACTCACCGAAGAAAACAAACTATACATTTTTGGTGCACCCTGTAAAATTTAGAAGGTGCACCGCATGCGGCGTAAGGTCAACGACTCGAATGCACTGCACATAAAACCATATTTTTTTTCAAAAAACAATGCAAATTTTACTCAATTTCACAATTTAATCTTGTAAAAATACAATGTACAAAGAAATAAAGAATTTAACCGGACATTTTCTCGTCGAGGAGGCATGGTTGGGATGTAGTGAAAAAAACAAAATTTCCCCACTGTATGGAAAAATTGGAATCCCACGAACCGAGCACCGAATGAAAACAAAGCAAGCAACAGAAACACCAATGGTAGTGCGATTTAGTTGGGAAAAGGTGGCACTAGTTCTTGAGAGATTCTCTGCACTGGAAATGGTAAAAATGGTTTTTTACCTCCATTATTTATTTACCCCTATTCTGGTGCGCTCTCTATAAGCGCATTGGTGCTCACTGTTTCAAACAACACATCATTTTTTTTTAAAAACCCCGTGACAGTGCACCATATGGAATGCACTGGTGTACCCAGAGGCCAAAGGGACACCATTATATTTAAAAAAAAAACACAAAGGTTGTGCACCTGTTTTTTGCGCAACGATGCACCTGTTTCGTGCGCACCAGTGCTCGTGAGCTTCTTTTATATGATTCACACCGTTTTTATTTTTATTTTTTTTATATAACTTTGCAATGGTGCACCCTTTTCTATTCACACTGGTGTGTTTATTTCTGGTGGCACACCGCTGCAATCATCGTACTGCTATTTTATAAAAAAACCTACGACGGTGCACCAGTTTGGAATGCACCGGTGCGCCCAATGGACAATGATGCATCGATATTCATTTTTAAAAGAAAAAATGCGAAGAAGGTGATATTTTTTTTTGTGCACCAGTACACCCATGTCATGTGCACCAGTACACCCATGTCATGTGCACCAATGCTTGCAAACTACTTTTATATGATGTGCACCATTGTTTTCTATTTTTTTTAAATGACTCTGCAACAATGCACCATTTTCTATTAGCATCGGTGTGTTGTTTTATGGTGGAACACCGGTGCAGTATAGTCTTATAAATGCACCGTTAAAAAAAAATCGCTAAAACATCCACTCATGCACCTCTGCTACAAACGGATTTTTGGGCTATTTTTATAGGGGCTTCCACAAAAACCTCCACTATAGGGTGTTTTCCTTGTAGTGACCCTTGTATGTCATGAATCCCATGCCCAAGAGTTTACCCCACATCATATCACATACACACATGACTAGGATTGGTTCCATATAGGAAACACCCTAAACCTAGGGGTTATTGACCCAATAGGACATCTTGAGACCCTTTCCAAACCTAAATTTGGCAAGTTGTATAACTTCTTTGTGTTGATATTATGGTAGTTGCGGGAGGTATTTACCTCCACGTGTAACCCTGACAAGAATAGAATATTCTGGGAAGCAAGAACAAACACTAAAGAATTGAACATAACACTAGAAGACAAGTCGGCTCAAGGAAATATTTAATATTGAGTATTTAGCCTCCAGAATGAGAAGTTGGCCTAGACAACTTAGAAAAAATAGTATAAATACAAGTATCTAGACCTCATTTGTACACATGGCTCAAAATTTAAGCAGTGAAGAAGTGCGCACTACAGAAACTGGGCAAGTGTGCAAGTATGGGGAGTAGCTGCAGTCGCAACTACTGCAATCTGTATTCTCGGTTTAGGCTCATACCTTCTATTGGTTATGGTTGGAATTTCTAATCAGTCTCACTTGGTGCATTAGCCTTGGTTGGCTATTGGTTTTCTTCCAGAATCATTCTCTGTCAAGGTTAAGGTGCTCGGGGGTGGCTTCGTCCTATGGTTGGGTGACAATATTGTTATATTTTTTATGGTTAAATGAGCACATCTATTATTTTCTAATAGGTTATGGGAATAGACTATATTCAGACAATCTAACTGCTGGAAGATAGATTGGGAGGATTTTCTCAGTTACTGTTGTATTTGCAGCCAATTTTTGTTGTAGAAACATAACCCTAACCCTCTTGTTGAGGCACCTTAAGTGAAGAGATTGACCTAATTTCTAGATATCCTAGTGTGCCTTAGCCTAGTGCACCTCCTGGTACTCTCGGTAAGATAAGATGTCAAGTTTGAGGTTTTGGTCAAAGGTTGACCAGGTCAAAGAATTTATGACTTACTCTATAAAGTCAAAAAACAAGTTAGAAGGGGATTCTAACTTTAGAGCATGGAAGACAAGGAAGAATAAAGGATTAGTGCAAAATAGAAACCCCAAAATAAATACGATGATCAAGCCTTCACAACAAGGTTCAAGAATTTCAGAAATAAAAAGAAGTTTGGCTCAAGGAAGAAACGAAATCAAGAGAAAGATATGTCAAAAATACAACTCTTAAACTATCAAAAGTATGGTCACTACAATAATCATTGTCCCGAGTTAAAGAAAAGGAAGGAAACATATGAAGCATCAGTTGCCGAAGAAAGGGAACCCTCAAACAAGGCCAAGAAGGATAAAACAAACTTCTTCTTCTAAGACAAGGTAACAATATTCTTCATAATTCTTGTACATACCATGTTTACATAGTTTATGTACATATCTTGCATATCTATTTCTTAGAAGATAAGATGTTCAAAGAGAAACAATACCTATGGAAGAATAACAAGATGAGGATTGCCATCACGATGACTACAAGTCAAGCAATACACATGAAAATATGAAGTACATCGACAATCCTTGGAAACAATTCATGTGGAAGCTATTAACATAAGTAATAGCTGCAAGATAAGCCGAAATCAGAATCAAACTTGAAGAAACATGGAAGAAGTAAAAACAAAAATAAGTCAGCAATCAAAAGGAAATTAGAAAAAGACTTGTGGCACTTTGCAGAAGGCAATAAGGATGCAAACGAAAGCGTGGAATCTCCTAGATGGAGGGAGCCAATTATATAATTCCAAAAGAAGAGAATGCATTCATGCATGAAGAAAGGATTAGGAGGGAGCTAATCCTAAATAATATGATTCATTGAGGATTATAAAGTATTTATCCATGTTCCCAACAATGGTAGCAACCATGAAAAGAAACACTTGTTCAATTTGACTTTAGAAGAAGTCTTCTTTGAAAATAAGCCTTAAAGTATTCTTGGTTGTCCATCCACATCCATGATCCTATGATGAAAGGAAGAAGTTGGAATCTTCAGGGCATGAAATCTATAGAAAAATCCATGGACCTAAGAGCTAAAGATAAACATGAGGAATAACATGAAGATTCCAAGAGAGAAAGAAAATCTAGAACAACCAGTCATTATATCAAGAATCACAAGACTACCAACTTGGTTTTAACCCACTAGAAGCAATCAAGTAGAAGAAATGGAAGTTGTGATGTAGAACAATGTATGAAATAATTATGAATGAAAGCATCGTGATATTTAGAACTAGAGGTTCTCCCAGATGGAGGGAGACGACTATGATGATATCTAGTTCCAATAGCCAGACATACATCTACTTGAGCCATTATATCTTTTGCAATATCCATTGGGTTGGAGCTTACATCAGATGAATGAAAAAATGTTCTCTAGAGTAATTGAACAAGAAGTGTATGTAGAACAACCTCAATGTTTTTAGGTATACTAGA
This sequence comes from Picea engelmannii, assembly GCA_009831015.1. Taxonomy (NCBI): domain Eukaryota; kingdom Viridiplantae; phylum Streptophyta; class Pinopsida; order Pinales; family Pinaceae; genus Picea; species Picea engelmannii. Next base: position 185,480 of record ML784796.1, read on the forward strand.
AAGAGACCCTTGTATGCATATGGAAGAAGATCTTGTATGGATTCAAACAACTTGGTGCAAAGGCTCTCATGCACAACAAAAGCGTGGAGACAAATTTCTATGACAAAGATCAGAATGGTTACTCAGAAGTTTAGGATGATGGATTGCTAATCCATGACAAACTCTCATGATGATATAATAAGTTTCACTTGGATATGTTTTATTTTGAGCCTTGCCATGATGTCATGAGCTAGAAAGAAAAAAAAGTCTTGAATTCAACCGTGATATATTGTAATGATCAAGAGTTATATCAAGCCTTCATAGAAAACTAGTGTTCCAGACATACCAAAGTACATTGATATCAATCATTACATTCTCCATGATGAAGTCCAGACAAGAGAAGTGGTTCTCCAATATATATCTCCACAGATGAGAAGATAGAAGATATTTTGGTAAACCTCTGTTTAAGATGGAAAAATTTTGGGTACTCAAGAAACAAGATGGACCTCGTGGAGACGACTTCCTTATTGGAAAAGGGAGAAATTACACCCAGGTTGGGAGGGAGAACTGATGTGTTATTGATTTATGGACAATCATTTTTCAGTTCAAAAAATGGTCTAGGATGAGAAATTCCTTTCCAGTTCAGAAATTGGTTTGAGATTTCTAACGGACAAGCATTTTCCAGTTCGGAAAATGGTCCAGATCAGACGGTCATTTTCGTAATGAAAATGGTTCGATAGATTTATGATGTACCATAGACAATGATTCCCCTTGTGTCCAGTGTGGGGGAATGATCTAGAACAATATTTCTTCTTGGCATTCACTCTCAATAGTGGTCAAGTAGAATGGTCCACCTCGTCAGGAAGTCATTCTTTCGAAGTTCACAATTGTGATTAGTTTCGAAGAATGGTCTGTTTTGGAGGTTGGTGCATGACAATCATTTCCTTAGGAAAAGGTTCGGATAGTAATTCCCTAGGGAAGACTCATTCTCTCTAGGTTTCACTTTGTTTAGTGCTGGAGGAGTTTCCCATTTAGGTGAATAGTCTAGGTTCAATAATCAGGAACATGAATTCCCTAGGGAAGACTCATTCTCTCCAGGTCGCACTTTGTTTAGTGTCGGAGGAATAGCCCAGTAAGGTGAATGGTCTAGGCTCAGAAACCAGGACAACTATTCTTCTATTCTTGAGAATAATAGTCCAGAGCTCATGGCCAATGTTTTACTTTCTGAGGGAAGATGCTCTTCTATATCTCACAGATGTGAGTGGAAGAATGGCCCAGATGAATCATTTTATATCATGATATTGTTTTCTGTGCAGGTTGACATCAGATGATATGATCACTATGGATATTGTATGTCTCTAGAAAGTAGATGCATGCTACTGTGGTGGATGTGTTCCACTAGTTGTGACTATGCGTCACTGATTGAATAGTCGTGTACTACTTGGTGTGGTTGTGTACCACTGGATAGTATTTATGTACTACTATGGATAGACACAGTTGTGTTCTGTTAAATGACATTGTTCTGATTGCCATGTAGACTATCAGTAGTGTTGAAAATGATTATCAGCTAGATGTATAGTCAGTGTGCTTGTGGACAAACATTCTCCAGGAAGAGAATGGTCAAGATAGAAAAAAAATGTTGGTGGATAGGTATTCTCTCTGTGGAGAATGGTCCAGGTTGACAGTTTGTTGACATGGCATGGAATAGTATTTTCCTAAGGCACAATTTGTGGCCTAATTAGGAAAATGGTTTAGGACTGATATTTTCTAAGGAATATAGGTTCAAACATATCTCTATGGTACATATGACTCAATTAGAAAATAGTCCTAGACTTACATTCCTATAGGAATGGTCTCTATAGTCCATGGCGTATATTTTAGCTCTGTTGGGACAATCATTCTTCTAGGACGTATGTCCGGATTATAAGAATGCTCCTTGTATCACTCTGTGGAGTGAGTGAATTTTTCAGCATCATGCCTGATTACTCAAATGGAGTATGGCTTCTAGATATGATGTAGTTGATACTATCATATGATAGTGATAACGGTGCCCATGATCTAATGAAGAGATAACCTGTATGATTATGATGATGCTACCAGTTGAATGGTATGTTTGTGATCAAGACCATTTCCTTCAATACTTCCCTAGCTAGGAGTGAGTGTTGATATTATGGTAGCTGCAGGAGGTATTTACCTCCATGTGTAACCCTGACAACAATAGAATATTCTGGGAAGCAAGAAGAAACCCTAAAGCATTGAACATAACCCTAGAAGATAAGTCGGCTCAAGGAAATATTTAATATTAAGTATTTAGCCTCCAGAATGAGAAATTGACCCAGACAACTCAGGAAAAATAATATAAATACAAGTAGCCAGACCTCATTTTTTACACATAGCTCAAAATTTCAGTAGTGAATAAGTGCGCACTGCAGAAACTAGGAAAGTGCATAAGTCTGGGGAGTAGTTGCAGTAACAACTACTACAATTTGTATTATCGGTTTAGACTCGAACCTTCTATTGGTTATGGTTGGAATTTATGATTAATATCTCTTGGTGCATTAGCCTTGGTTGGATATTGGTTTTCTTCTAGAATCATTCTCTGTCAAGGTTAAGGTGCTCGGGGGTGGCTTCGACCTATGGTTGGGTGACAATATTTTTATATTGTCTATGTTTAAATGAGCACATCTATTATTTTCTAACACTTTGAGCCTTTGTTTTGGTTAGTTTGGTTTGATGCACATGTTTGGGTGATTTGATTATTAGATGTGATTTACTTTCCATGATACTTGTGACTTATGGATCCCTGGAGGGCATACTTATTGTCTTTGCAGTAATTTTCCTGGTGGACATGTATTCATGAGGCAATGACCAGTTCAAACCTTCATGAGCGCTTAAAGCCCATGGATAGATGTTGAAACCCCAAGTCTGGGGCATGAAAAGGGTGATTGATTTGCACATTGAAGAAGGATAATTTCCACCTCTCTTCACTTGGACAATGGCCTTGGGAGGCCTAGAGACCACCCACCTAGCCCATGAAATCATTATTTGGGGGCTAGGGTTTCATGGAGATGATGTTCTGGTGAAAGAAAGGTGCTTGGCACAACGTTTGGGAGTTGATGGTGTGATTAGGCCTTGGAAGGTACAACGTTCCATTTCTCATGGTTGGACGTCCCCCATTAGATCTCGACATCACCTTAGAAAGGGAATGAAGTTACCCTACTAGGGTTTATTCATGTAATTTTGTTAAAATTTAATTTTGGAAGAAAATGTTCAGTGTCGACCCTGTATTTTTTACCTAAATTAATTAAAGGTCAAAGTTTTGTATAAATAAACATAAAGTAACTTTCATTTTTCATGATAACTCTCACTTGTGGAAGAGAGAACAAAAATTTTCACCCTAATTGGGGATTATTGGCTGAAATCGTGATGCACACCACTCTTGGAGTCTTTCTACTTGCACATTGGATCATTTTTGGTGAAGTCTTTTGGAAATATAGGGTTTTAAGGCTTGATTATTCTTGGTGAAGTAAGTAAATCTATACTTTTTCATTTCATTTTGAATGGTTATGGGATGTTATTCATGTTAAAGATTATGAAATTGTTTTCTTGACAAACCCTAGGAGTAAAGAACTTAAAGTGCTACTTCTTTGCTCTATATTTGTTAGACTTTTCTAAAGTGGTTGACAGTAACAAGCTTCTAAATCCCTAAAGTGCTATCACTTTAGAAGCCTTGATCAATTGTGTTGCATATAAATTTAATTTTCAATAAGTCTGAGAAGGAGGAGGTGCTAGGGCCTAGAAGTGCCTACACCCTAGTTGGCTCACCTCCCCAAATCTTGGATCCTAGAAGACTTAAGGTGATATTCTTCTTAGGTCCATTCTTTACTTATATCAGTATAATCATTATTGTTGTTTTCTCCAAGCAAATGGTGCTAACTTTTGACTCCATAACCCATTAAAAGTCACTAGTCTTCACCTCTCTTGTTGAGAGATCAAACCAACACTCAAACCTGAATATTTATAGCTTTTACTAACTAAAACTAATACTAACCTATCCTAGTAAACCGACTTCATTACTCATGTTATAACTCTTTTCTACAACCATATTAGAGCAACAATTTTTCTGCATACTTGAATTTTAATGCTAGCTAACCACTTTAGATTTTGTTCATGACATAATATTATCATTCTAAGTTTTAAGTGTTATAGTTTCATTGTCTTTAAAGGCATTTTCTAAAGAGAATTTTGTAGATGTTATATATTTATTATTGCTTTTATAAACTCATTAATTATTTCACATATATATCAGCTAGCACTTATTGTTTTTATAAACTCATTCTTTGTCTACCTTGAGGGAGTTTGGGGTTTGATATTGATTGATGATTGTCTTGAATAAGTTTGTTTTTGAATGTTTTTTAAATGGCTAATTCAAATTTTGCATCCTCTTGCTTACATGTTTTGTTGAATGTCTTTAGCTTTATGCTTTCGCATGTTGATCATACTCTTCTATTTCAAACTCTAAGTTTTAATTGAAAAATCACTAATCCTTCTTTTGAGTTTGATACTTGGCACATGTAGTTTTCAGGACACTTGTTTACAACCACCCATGATTATTGTTGAAAAAACCCAACAGTCATTTATAAGTTTATTGAAGGTAGGATATGCAATCTTTATAATATAATGACAATTGTCTTCTTAATCACATAACTGATCTCATATTTTCTATGGTTGCAGGAGAAGGTTCACAAGACCATTTCATTTACATGACCTCTCTAGCCTTGAAATGCATGTGGGGAATCTTGTGATCTTCTTCCTCTTGCCTAGAATTCTTTCTAAGAATATCTTATTTGTCATTTGAAGACGAAAGTCAAAATTATGAACTAAGCCTTATCTTGCCCAAACCTCAGTAGATTTTATTTTTTGTCAGCATTACATCGATGGGGTTAGAACCTTGGTCCTTACCAGGATCTCCCTCATCGGGATGAAAGTTCACCTTGGATTACAACTGCCCCAAGGTATGAAGTTAACAAGGATATTAGATCGACCTTACCGCAATCCTATTCCATGATATCGTTGAATTTAATCTATCAGGAATCCTCATTCAGAGTGTTGGGTGAACATTGCCCTAAGATTGGTCTGAATCCCGAAGGCCAAAATCCTATCGGGCTCCCTTCATCGCATTTGTCTCATCAGGATGACCGAGTGAAGTCCCTTGCAATTTTTCTGAGGTTTGAAAGGCATGAGATTTTTCAGATTTATCTCTACTATATTATTCTTTCGGCCTCCCCTCTCTCCGAAAACCCAGGCCCAAGGCCTATTGAGCTTCATGGATGTATATCCTTGTGTCATCACCCAATGCTTTCTCACTATTTTTCATAATCAGTTTCATGTCATGTAGCCTTATGTAAGGACTTATTGATCGATCTGATCGTATACTCTCTCTTTACAATCTTATCAGATCTTCCCTTTGAGATGTTCAACTTGAATGGATTGACATGTGTCATGCTCTTGGTTGGTGTTGATATCCTTTTATCATATGAGTTGTTATTTGTGACATTAATTTGTCGTATGACGTGCCGTATTTTTTTCCCTTGGTTGCTTTCCATTGGTTTCATCTGAATTTGAGTGTTCTTAATCGCCATATGACCTATCTACCCACCTTGACACCCAATAAATCAAAGTCTACATGGTATACCGTACTCCTATTTTTTGGGTCCCTTGGTGCAGAACCTTGACTAGTGTGAAACCATGATGGGCATGGAACCTTGAATCATGTGTAACTTGGCCTTATTTTTATTTTTGCAAATATTTTGAATATATTTATTTTATTTATTTTTATTTATTTATTATTTTTGTATGTATTTATTTTCATTTGTACTTTACTCTTAGTTTTGAAAACCCACATTGTTTGAATGCACATGGTAATTTCCCTTGGGTTTTTATTCCCCATGGTTTTCCCTAGAGTTACTCTTGATATTTATTTTTTACATGGGGAAAATCAATTTCAGTTTAAAAATGTTTTTTACATGGGTCAAATTTGTTTTTACATGGATCAAATTTATTTTACACGAGTAGACCATTTGTTACATGATGTGTTTTGCATAAAAACCTAATGAATAATATGTGCATTATCATTATTTTTCAAACCTCCATAAAATTAAAAAAAAATGACTTTTCATATATGATGATGATGATGATGATGATGATGATTAATTTCCACTAAGACCAAATTGGTCTATCGGACCTTAAGAGGGTAAGTGATTACTTTTTATTCTCTAGAATTTTGTTTCTGTGCTAAAAAAGCATTAAGATAAGGTTTCCAAGATCACCATAGTTTTGTTGAGTTAAGAGGTTAGCAAGGTTTGTAGTGTGACAAATATTTTGAAAATGATATGTAATTTGGGTATAGACTGGACAATCTAAAAGAAATTGTTTTTCATCTTCAAACTTCTTAGTGTCACAAAGGTGACACACTCTTTCATCCCATGGAGTTTTAGGAATTGACCAATGCCCAGTTTCACTATGCAGCTCATGAGAATTTTTTCTTACCTTAGTAATGCTTATTATTTTCTTTACACTTGTCAAAATAGATAGATATTTTTTTTCTTCTAGACTAGGGTTGATTACATCCTTATAATACCTTAACTTTATTTTTTCCTGTAACTCTTTATCACACCACATTTTCTCCTTAAATTTTGATTTGATGATATTTTTAATAGTATCTTTATTGTACAAAATGGTGTCTTCCATGATTCCCCAATAGTATATCCAAGACCAGGAATCTTTATGCCATCCTCGCTTGAGTCGATGGTGGTTACTACTTGATTTTGAAGCAATTTTAGGAAGCCTATTGTCTTCCATGTTGTTTAACTTGTTCTTATACATTAGGTATCTAGTCATAGTCGTGCTCTCAATGGGGGAGAGGCTTGTTTCTAAGAGGAAGATGGGATGGGGTGCATTTCCTTTAAATTTGAGATAGTAGGTTATAAAATTCTTTTTTATTTTCTCTATGTTTCTCCAGGATTCACGAGAACCACTACAAAACCAAAATTCACATCCATAAAGAATAAAAAGTGTAACGAGAGTCTCAAAGAGGAGTTTCTTCTTATTCGAAATCCAAGGATCGATTGATTTACAATTGTTTTCAAGCCCATAATAAGATTTCCACCCCCCAATAATCCTTTTATCAATACTATAATTCTAGTTGAGCTTGTGGTGAATATCATTTCCAAGATATTTGTATGAAGTCACTTCCTCCAAGTTGTTGTTTTCATATACGAAGGTATCATAAGTGATATTATTGGATTTAATAATCATGACCTTAGTCTTATCAATATTAACAGTCAGACCCATATTGGAGGAAAAATCCTTGAGGATTCTTAGTTGGTTTTCAAGATCATGGCGACTCCTTGTCATAAGAACAATATCATAGACATAAATAAGAATATTGATGACTATACCAGTGAGAGTAGGGCTGACACAACCTGCTTTTTCCATGAAATCTTCTAACTTGTCAATGTATATGCTAAAAAGGGTAGGGGACAAGGGGAAACCTTGTTTGATTCCAATATTGCAATTAATCTATTTCAAACATCCCTCAGTTTTTTAAAACTTAGTAATAACATTCTCATACATCCTTATTGCATCATCCCTCAACTCGAGAGGCAATTTTATATCTTCCAACCTGTTCCAAAGGTTTTTCCTAGGAACCATGTCAAAAGCTTTTCTAAAGTCAACAAAACAACAAAAAATATTGGTTTTAGTATTGTAGAACTCCTCTGGAATGATCCTAAAGGTCACAAGATGTCCCATAGTTGAATGATATCTCCTAAACTTGACCTAGCCTTCATCTCTTTTACCGTGAGTTTCTAGCCAAAGGCTAATCTTCTTTTCCAAAATAATTCCATAAAGCTTGTCTAAAATTGGGCTAATGTGTGTGTATATATATGTGTGTGTGTCTTTCATTTATTTATTATTTTAATTTATTTTGGATTTTTTTCATTTATCCCATAAGTCCTATTGATATTATGGTAGATGCAGGAGGCATTTACCTCCACGTGTAAACCTGACGAGAATAGAATATTCCGGGAAGCAAGAAGAAACCCTAATTAATTGGTTAATAACCCTAGAAGATAAGTCAACTCAAGAGAATGACTTGTATTAGGTTATTAGCCTCCAAGAGAAGAAGTCGGCTAAAGGAAATGTTATATACTAAAGAATTAGTACCGATAATAAGAATTCGGCCCAGGCAGTCGGCCATAATTAGTATAAATACAGGATGACAGTCTTCATTCTGGCCAGTATTCTCAGAAATGAACAAACAACACTTTTCCACACTGCAGTTGGTCAGTTTGTGCGCAAGTTTGGAGGAGAGATATTGTTGCAGCTGCTGCAGCTAGCAGATTTCAGTTTTGTCTTGGACTCTCTCTTGGTTATGGTTTGGACTCTCTTATCAACTCTTGTTACTCTTTCTTGGTGAGATATCCTTGGAGAAAGGTGTGCCACCTTTATTTGGCTATCCAACCTAGGGTTTTCTTCTGAAATGATTCTCTATCAAGGTTATGGTTCTCGGGGGTGGCTTCGGCCTATGGTTGGGTGATAATATTGCTATATTTTCTATGGTTAAATGAGCACATCCATTATATTCTAACAGGTTATGGGACCACACTATCTTCAGACAGTCTAACCGCTAGAAGATAGATTGGGAGGATTTGATCAATTGCAGTTGCAATTGCAGCCAGTTTTTGCTGCAGCAACGAAACCCTAACCCTCTCGTTGAGAAACCTTAAGTGAAGGGATTGATCTAATTTCCATATAGACTAGTGCTCCCTAGCCTAATGCATCTCCTGGTACTTTCAACAAGATAAGATGTCAAGTTGAGTTTTTGGTCAAATCTAGGGTTGACCAAGTCAAAACAGCCATGACTTACTCTATGAAGTCAAAAAACAAGTTAGAAGGGGCTTCTAACTTTAGAGAATGGAAGAAAAGGATTGATCTCATCTTTTCCAGGAATAAAGTGTTGGATATTGTGAAAGGAAAGATCGTGGAACCAGAGTTTGAAGAAGGAAAAGAGAATGAACCTCAGAACATTGCAGTTTTTGAGAAGTTCAAAGACAATGACATCAATGCCATGAGTATCATAGTGGACTCTATAAAATACCACTTGATACCCTACATCTCCCATATTGACTCATCTAAGAATATCTATGATTCCCTAATAAACCTCTTCTCAGTCAGAAACATTGGACAGGTAATGAGTCTGAAGAATGAGCTTCGTGACATAAAGATGAATGATGATGAAATCATAACATCATACTTTGTGAGAATATATCAGTTGAGAGATAAACTACAATCCATTGAAGAGATCATTTCAGAGAAGGAACTGTTAAATATAGTACTCAATGGTCTTCCCAAGACATGGGATGCATTTGTCGCAAGCATGAACACAAGGAAGGAGTATCCCACATTTGAAGAAATTTGGAATTGTTGTACAAAAGAAGAATAAAGGATTAATGAAAAAGAGAAACCCCAAAAGAAATACGATTATCAAGCCTTCACAACAAGATTCAAAAATCTCAGGAACAAAAGGAAGTTTGGTTCAAGGAAGAAGCCAAATCAAGAGAAAGATATGTCAGAAATACAATGCTTCAACTATTGAAAGTATGGTAACTACAAGAATCATTGTCCTGAGTTAAATAAAAGGAACGAGACACACAAAGAATTAGTTGTCGAATAAAGGAAACCCTCAAGGAAGACCAAGAAGGATAAAATAAACTTCTTCTTCTAAGACAAGGTAACAATATTCTTCATAGTTCTTGTACATACCATGTTTACATAGTTTCTGTACATATCTTGCATATCTATTTCTTAAAAGATAACATGTTCAAAGAGAAACTATACCTATGCAAGAACAACAAGATAAGGATTTCCATCATAATGAATACAAGTCAGGTAATACACATGAAAGGATGAAGTATGTCAACAACGCCTAATAACAATTCATGTGGAAGTTATTTCATAAGTAACAGCTGCAAGATAAGCCGAAATTATAATCAATTTTGAATAAATCTAGAAGAAGTAAAGACATAAATAAGTCAACAATCAAGAGGAAATTGTAAAAAGATTTGTGACACTTTGCAGAAGGAAATAAGGATGCATACAGAAGCGTGGACTCTCCTATATGGAGAGAGTCGATTATGTATTTCCAAAAGAAGAGAATGCATTCATGAAGCAAGGATTAGGAGGGAGCTAATCCTAAATTATATGATCCATTGAAGATGATGAAGTATCTATCTATGGAAGCAACCATGAAAATAAGCACGTGTTCAGTGTGACCTTAGAAGAAGTCTTCTTCGAAAAGAAGCCTTAAAGTATCCTTGGTTGTCCATCTAGATCCATGATCCTATGATGAAAGGAAGAAGTTGGAACCGCCAGGGCATGGAATCTATATAAAACTCCATAGACCTAAGAGCTAAAGAAAAACATGAGGAAGAACATGAAGATTCCAAGATAGAAGGAAAAGTCATAACAACCAGTCATTGTATAGAGAATCACAAGACTGCCAACCTGATCTAAACTCACTAAAAAGCAATAAAGTAGAGGAACTGATGAAGAACAACATATGGAAGGCCTATGAATATAAGCATTGTGAGATCTAGAACTAGAGGTTCTCCCAGATGGAGGCAGAAGACTGTCATGATTGCTTGTTCTAGTAAACCAAACGTACCTCTACATGAGCCATTATATCGTCTGCAATATCCATGGGTTGGAGTTTACATCAGATGAATGTAAATATTGTTCTCCAGAATAATTGAACAAACAATGTATGTAGAACAACCTCAAGGCTTTGAGGTATACTAGGAAAATACCTTTGTATGCATATGGAAGAAGACAACTTGGTGGAGAACCTTCAATGCACAACATAAGCGTGGTGAAAAATCTCTATAAAAAATATATTGTATCAGAATGGTTACTCAGAAGTCCAGGATGATGGATTTATAATCCATGACAAACCCTAATGATGACAGAAGAAGTGTCACATGGATATGCTCCAGTTTGAGCCTTGCCATGATGTTATGAGCTAGCAAGAAACAAACGATCTGAATTCAACTATGATATGTTGTAATGATTAGAGCTATATGGAGCCTTCATAATACCAATGTTCCAGTAAGACTGAAGTACATCGATATCAATCATTACATTCTCTATGATGAGGTCCAGAGAGGAGAAGTGGTTCTCCAATATATCTCCACAGATGAGTAGATAAGCATATATTTTGGTAAAGCCTCTATCCAAGATAAAAGAGTTTGCGTACTCAAGAAACACGTTGTAGCTCATGGAGACGACTTCCTTATTGAAAAGGGAAGAGATGACTCCCAGGTTGGGAGGGAGCACTGATATGTTATTGATTTATGGACAGTCATTTTTTCAGTTCGAAAAATGTTCCAGGATGAGAAGTTCCTTTCCAGTTCAGAAAGTGGTTTGAGATTTTTAAGGGACAGGCATTTTCCAGTTCGGAAAATGGTCTAGATCGAACAGTCATTTTCGTAATGAAAATGGTTCGATGGATTGCTGATGTACCATAGACAACGATTCCACTTGTGGCCAGTGTGGGGGAATGGTATAGGATAGTCTCTCTTCTTGACGATCACTCTCAATAGTGGTCAAGAAGACCGGTCCACCTCATGAGAAAGTCATTATTTTGAAGCTCACAGTTGTGAGAAGTTTCGAAGAATTTTCTGTTTTGGAGGTTGGTGCAGGACAGTCATTTCCTTAGGAAACGGTCTGGATAGTCATTCCCTAGGGCAGACTCATTCTCTCCATGTTTCACTTTTTTTAGTGCTAGAGGAATGGCTCTGATAGGTGAATGGTCTAGGTTCAAAAATCAGGGACAAGCATTCCATAGGGCAGATTCATTCTCTCTAGGTTGCACTTTGTTTAGTGACGGAAGAATGGCCCAGATAGGTGAATGGTCCAGGCTCAGAAATTGGGAAATTTATTCTTCCTTGCCTGAGAAGAATAGTCCATATAACTCATCATTGATGTTTTACCTTCTGAGGGAAGATGCTCTTCCAGATATCACAGATGTGAGTGGAACAATGGCCCAGATGATTCAGTTTATATCATAACAATGTTTTTTGTGTAGGTTGAGATCAAATGATATGATTGTTATGGAGACTGTATGTCGCTGAACAGTATATGTATGATACTATGGTGGATGTGTTCCATTGATTGTGACTATACGTCACTAATCAAGTATCTGTGTGCTACTTGGTGTGGTAGTGTAATACTGGATTGTAGTTGTGTACTACTATGGATAGACACAGTTGTTTTCAATTGAATGACATTGTTCTGATTGCCTTTAAGACTATTAATATTGTTGGAAATGATTATCAGCTAGATGGATGATCAATGGACAGAGATTTCCTAGACGGAAAATGGTCTAGGAAATTTATTCTTCTAGGACATATGTCCGGATTAGAAGAATGGATCTTGTGTCACTCTGTGGAGTGAGTGACTTATCCAGCATCATGTTTGATCACTTAGATGGAGTATGGCTTTGAGAGATGATGCAATTGATGACACATATAGTGATGATGGTGCTCATGATATAATCATGAGATAATCTATATGACTATGTTGATGCTACCGGGTGAATGGTATGTTTGTGCTCAATACCATTACCTTCAATACCTCCCTAGCTAGGAGGGAGTGTTGATATTATGGTAGCTACAGGAGGTATTTACCTCCACGTGTAAACCTGACGAGAATAGAATATTCTAGGAAGAAAGAAGAAACCCTAATTAATTGGTTAATAACCCTAGAAGACAAGTCGGCTCAAGAGAATGCCTTGTATTAGGTTATTAGACTCCAAGAGAAGAAGTCGGCTAAAGGAAATGTTATATACTAAGGAATTAGTACCCAAAATTAGAAGTCGGCTCGGGTAGTCTGCCAAAATTAGTATAAATACAGGAGGCCAGTCTTCATTCTGGCCAGTATTCTCAGAACTGTAGAAGCAACACTTGTGCGCACTGCAGTTGGCCAGTTTGTGCGCAAGTTTGGAGGAGAGTTGTTGTTGCAGCTACTGCAACTAGCAGATTTCAATTTTGTCTTGGACTCTCTCTTGGTTATGGTTTGGAATCTCTGATTAGATCTTGTTACTCTTTCTTGGTGTGCTATCCTTGGAGAAAGGTGGGCCACCTTTGTTTGGCTATCCAACCTAGGGTTTGCTTCCGAAATGATTCTATGTCAAGGTTAAGGTGCTCGGGGGTGGCTTCGGCCTATGGTTGGGTGACAATATTGCTATATTGTCTATGGTTAAATGAGCACATCCATTATATTCTAACAAGTCCTAGGTTGTATATTTTCATTTTATTATTCTTATTTAATTTAGTTTTTAATTTAACTTTTTCATTTTTTCCCCTAATTAAATTTCAACTTAATATTTAATGGTAAATTCCATTGGGAATTACCATTAAAGCCACATCTCTTATCTTCATGGAATCCCCTCCTCCCAAATACCTTAGGAACTATATGATTACTTCATTAATAAATCAATCCTACCTCATCAAAACTTAAGTTCACCCCATCAGAGTGATACACATTGGACTCATCTCATCGGAGTGAAATAATTAGAGTGATAGAGATTGGTATTATTTAATAATTTTTTGGAGGAAGTAACTCATCGGAGTGGGATACCATCGAAGTGAGTTGCACTCCTTAAATTTACCTCCCTCGGCATCAGACTCCAATGGTAAGCCATCAGAAACTATGACCATCAGAAGGATGAAGGCATCATAACGTGCATTATTTTAATATATTTTTGGGGATGGGAAGCCATCAGAACGTGTGCATTATTCTAATATATTTTTTGGAGAGCTTTTAGACCATCGAAGAAGTGTGCTATCAGAGAGCATGGTAAGCCATCAGAGTGGAATCACTCTGATAACCCATTGAAATGGATTCATTTCTATAGCCTATCAGAGTGATAGTCCATCGGAGTGGGAGGCATACATGCATTTACCATTCTAAGACAAGCCATCCCGACAAGCCATCGATAACCCACTGTTTTAATCATTTTATTTTTTGAACTCAATATTTTAATCATTTTAATTTTTTATTTGGACTTTGGGTTATAATTCATATTTGGGGGAATATTTTGATTTTTTAGTTATTTTTATTAATTTTGATTCCACGAATTTGGGGGGTAATTTGATTATTTATTTATTTATTAAATTTTGATTTCACATAGGTGGGGGTAATTTAATTATTTTTATTTTTATTAATTGTGATTTCACGTAGGTTAATTTAATTAATTTTATCATTTTCCTATTTTATTTCATTTTTGTTTAATTCCTATTTTTCACTAGGATTATTGGCCAAAAGTACAACACAAGCCCTAGGTATGATGCCCTCTCCAAGTTCTTAGACAAATCAGGTAATGGGGATAAAAAAATATTTAAACCACTCAATATTGAATTCCCTGATGCATGTGGTACAACTAATTTCATGTTGAATATCGACGACCAATATTCACCCACAAGCGGATCAAGGGTTGTTGAGCACCAAACTTCAAACGAATATATCTGGAGCTACATGTGTCAAAATTGAGACTATGATACCTCATTGGAAAGGTATCGTGACAAGTAATGCAATGTGAGAGAACTTCAGGCCAAAACAATAACGAAAAATCCCAGAAAACATGAAAAAATAGAAGATCACAAATTGGGGGGTGGAACCACTGTGTAAACTTTAGATGACCATATCTGGGGCTATAGGAAACAAAATCAAGCCCAAGCCTAGAATAGATCACTGGAAATATAATTGAGAAATGAACAAGATGGTATGGTTGATATTGACAGATTGAAGGAAAAAATTCTCAGAAAACGTAGAAAACAAAAGAGGCCTGGATTTAATCAGAAAATGGGTTGTGCATGTTCAGATAGTCGTATACAGAGATACATGAGTAAAAATTGAACCTACAAGGACCTGTTGGAAGGCTGAGACATAGAAGAATAAGAAGGGATGATCTTAATCAATAGACTAACACCAGGAATGCCCAGAAACATTTCGAAGAATAGAAGAAGACAAGAACCAAAAAAACTAGTAATATTTTAAATGAAAATAATTTATGAAATGCCTTAGGGAAATAATAACCACTTGGGAGTCACTTCAACTTCTATTTATAACACTCACTTATTCAATTATGAAAATGAAAAATAAATTCAAAGTTGTATAATGACAAAATAAAGGGAAATGAAATGAACAGTCACAAGAGTCAAGGAGTCTCTCTTGTCTTATAAAAGAGAACTCATTGAATGTAATAGGGGCATTTTTCCTCTTGTATAGATGGATAATACTCTTATTTCTGAATATATGAAGAGTAGAAGGCATTTTGAAGTCACAACTATTTTCAAATGCTTGTGAGACTACTCTACACATGTATTTGTTGTTTAAGTTTTGTTTAGTGTTGATCATGCAAACTATTTGTTTTATTAGTATTGAGAATTCTTATCTTGTTGTGATTTCTTATGAGTACAATGATTATGTTACATGTCTCCTCTTCAACTATTTGACATGATATCTGAAATATTATTATTTTAGCATATTCTTAGCTGCCATGAACTATTTTTGCTATCAAAATATCATTTTAAATTGTGCTCATATATTAGTTTTTCTTTTTTAGGATAGATTAGAGTTGTTAGGTTAGATTAGTTTTATTTCATTTTATATTATATTTATAATTAATTAGAACTCTTTGGGGGACAATTTGTTGTCTTTCACATTTTTCTTCTTTAATTCGTAGTGAAAACTATGCCCACATACTGGTTGGAAATGCTACACCAAACGAGAGTAGGTCTAATTGGGACCTACCATCGGGTGTTCTACCTTACCTGCTTGACAAACCATTTGGACTCATCAACATGTATAAAAGAGAATATAGTGGGAAACCTTGTCATAATCCCTTACTTCCTTTAAAATGGTTGTGGGAATTCCATTCACAAAAGGAGTGATCCATGGGTTACAGATGCACATAGAGATCAACCGAATAAAGGAAGGACATAAACCAAATTTTTAAATGATATAGAAAACAAAAATGGTATACCCTATCAAAATCATTTTCCATATCAATTTTAATTATCATACCTTTATCCTTCTTTGCTAGACTCGAATGTATAGCTTCCTGGACCATTATATTATTGTCCACAATCTGATTATTTTGCATTAATCCTCCTTGATTGCTAGATATTATTTTAGGAATAAGTTTTTTTAACCTGTTGGCCATGATCTTTTTAAAGAATTTATAGGAAGTATTGCAAATAGAAATTGGTCACAACCTAGAGAAGGAGGAGGGATTGGCATATTTTGGAATAAGGGATAGAAATGATAAGTTTGTGATACCTCCTATCTTGCAATATTTTTGAATATATTGCGACATGATTTTGTGATCGATATTGATGATATTCCAACAAGCTCTATGAAAGTGAATTATAAATCCATCAAGCCTAGGATATTTGTGAAGAGGTAGCACACAAATTTCTCTATGAATTTCATCCTCATTGAATTATTTCATCAATTATTCATTCTCTTCAGAGGATATGGCCAAGGAAATATTTCTATCATAGTTTTCATTATTGTCACCACCCCTGCATTCTCTATACATTATTCGTCAAAATGTTCTTTTGCTACCTCTTTTATTTCCGAAACATTGTTGATGACCATTCAATATTCCAAGTTGATTTATTTTACATTGTATTTTAGAAGCTTGTCTTTGGCTTGTGTGATACTCTTCCTCCTTTATATAATAATAGAATATCTTATTCTAACTGGAAACGATGACAACAATTTATTATCTCAAGATGTGCCTCTTGTAAATATTATGAGATCATGAAAGTTTTTTGGTGTTGAGAGAATACTTAGTGATATTTGGTGACAATGTTTCTTTTTGGAGCCCATATATTATACTATACACACTTATTAGATAATATGTTTGGTTTGTGACCCTTTTATGTAATGTGGGTTATTCCTATCTAGTAAATTTTAGCTAAGGATTAAATGATGTAATGAATTTCCATGATTGTTTCCATATGGAAAAAATATAGTTGACATATAAAGTTAATATGTGTGTGTGTGTGTGTGATTATAAAGGATGACGATCATCAAGAAGTTCAATTTTGTTGTTTTTTATCTCTCATTATTTCTTGTATGAAAAACCTCTAGACTTTGTTTCTCATTATGTTTCTTGTTTCTTATTTATGGAAACATAGGTGTTTAATGCAATTTTTAAATATCATTGTTTCGTATTTCACAAGAGACTTGGTTTGA
Organism: Picea engelmannii; assembly: GCA_009831015.1. NCBI lineage: Eukaryota > Viridiplantae > Streptophyta > Pinopsida > Pinales > Pinaceae > Picea > Picea engelmannii. The sequence continues at coordinate 202,784 of ML784796.1, forward strand.
TCTTATTTATCCATTGTATATATATAAATACTTGTATAATATAAATTCAAATGTACAATGTTAATGTATAGTTAGGACAATTTTATTAGCAAATTCAATGACTTATATTTCACATTCTTGTTATAGCATCTTTTGCCACCTCACAACATAAATGCATATGTTGGCATGATTACTAAATCCCTTCCCTAATTTCAGACCACAATTCCCCTTTGTTTCTCCTTAGACATGCATGCCCTAACGGTTATGCAACACACTTGTTGGATCTTGAATCTGTTAGGACCGAAACGACAAACTCACGAGAATACAAATCCCCATGTATTTTTATAGAGGTGGTACTCCTCTTTACCCTAATATTTTTCTTGGGACTTTATATTTTTAGAATATGGGACTTTTCATAAGTTCATCGTGGTAATCAAAGAAATATAAAGATTGCAAGAAAAAATAACAAGAAAAAAATGTTTTTCTTTTTTCTTTTTTTCTTTTGAAGAAAGTTCCTGAGAAATGACTAGGAACTGCACACTTCATACATTTGAAAAATATAGACAAAATTTCCTCACATCCATCACAGTTAAACTACATATTTTTTATCACATAAAATAAAAAGAAGATGGTATGCATGCATAAGAGAACTTTAACAGAGTGGACACATGGCAAGCTCAAATAAATATAATGATAGATCAATCTCAAATACTTTATACTTAAAGCTCAGAGTTACAAAGCACAGTCAAAATTGATCCCGAAATTGGTCTCTTGCAATTTATGAAAAAATATATAGTCTGTTACAAAGCCTTGAATTTAAATGTGTTTGTCCTTAGGATTGGGATTGGGGCTCCCTTGGACCATAAAGAAAATACAAACAAGAAGTAATATTGTAGAAGGGGGATTATGGGCGATAATAGAACAACAAGACCTAGAAAGAAGACAAGGAGAAGTTACCAGACTTTGGTTAAACCTTTCTAGTCAAAGAAGAAGAGTAATTGGATGAAAGAATTGATAAAGAAAGAAATATGTGATCAACATAAACTTACTATGATGACCTCTCTCGTCTTCACTTGCTTGATGTTTTCCTTTTATTATCTTCATTGATGGTTACAAGAACCGCCTCAACTGTTTTTTCCTTTCATTGGTTTATTTGTCAATTGTTTTTTTGAACCATTCTTCAATATATTTTTTCATCGGTACGATGTTTATCTCATGCCAAATTTCAATGTTGAATAACTCACCTTCCAAGTTTCTTAAATCAAGAGATATACCATGTACTGCTTCCTCAATATCTTGGTTTTTCATGAAATAATCCACTAGTCAATTGTCTATGTCATCTTGATCATATTCGAGTATGTCATACAATTTTTCAACTGATAACCCTTTAAAAATCTCAACTTGTTCATCAACTTGTTGATTTGTTAGGAACATTGAGTTGAGAATTAATTTAGGGTCTTGCACTTCGTTAGTACCTCCTGTTAGGTCTATCTCCGTGAGTCTCTTGAATAGTTCTTCCTTTTCAGTATAGCTTCGCTGCATGCTTGAACAATGTTATTCAAATTTTTAATCTTTTCCTTCTATCAAAAATTTAGTTGTTTTATTCGACTTGGGGAAGTCAGATCCTCCTCTCTTCTTATTAGTTCCATCATTTTAGAGACTTTGATTACAAAGGGTAATACAACATCAATGTATAAACCTTTTTCGTTCTTCATATCAGCTTGCAAATATTCATGGAAGGCATGTGCTCTCCAGCCAAAAGAAACAATATTTTTGAAACCTCCCATGCCTCTGTTATTAATGACATTCTCTTCTTAATATTTATTTATACATAACTACTGACTGATGTGAGTAGTCTTGAAGATCCTTTCAACTTAACAATGGGTGTGGTAGGTTTGACTATTGACAAAGGAATGGAAAGAAGTGGAAGATGCACTAAAGCATCTTCCAACTCTTTGATCCTTTCTTTTAACTTAGTGTTTTTTGCTTCCATACCACCAATATAAACTTCAAGAGAATCCCTGGTTTATCTATTAATTTTAGAGATTTGGGAAGGCCGCATATCTCTTAGGTCAACCTCTGAGTGAGATTTTCCCTTCTTATTTTTCTGATCACCTTTTTCTATAGTATTTTTTTTAGATTCCTTGTCAAAAATAGCGCTTTAGAAAGAAAATGACTCTTCTTCACTAAAGGTCTCATCATCAACGATATTTAATGATGAATTTTGTTGGTCTATATTTATCGGCTAATCAATTGTGGGAAACATTTTCTCAATATCCATCTCGAGCTCCATGTCTTCAAGAGAGAAGCTATTGATGTCATTTTCTATGATATTTTCTTCTTCCTCTTGCACAACATTATTCCTCTTTTTTCTTAGAGGGAGCTTGTGTGAGCTCTTAATTTTTCCAGGGGGTGGATTCTTCTCTCCTCCAACGCTTGAACTAGTATTGGTAATTTTCCTAGTTGGGTGAGTTGTTGGAGCATTGCTCTGGGATGTGGTAGTTTTAGGAGTAACAACTAGATATTGAGTGCTATTTTCACTTGGATCCTTTCCTTTTTTCTTGTAAAAATCATTAGTAATAGGTATTGTTTCCAAGTCACCAACATTGTGTACATGAGAGCCTTGGTTGCTATCTTCTTCTTCATTCAAAATAGTATGACTGAATGAGTTGTTGAATCCTACTGACAACATATGTTCCACAAATATTTTGTCAGGGTCAAACCCCTTTGTCTTTTCAACATACTTCATATTTACATGGTTGAAGTGATTCACAAACTCATAAATTTTATTTTTGTTCTTGAATATGAAGTATCCAAGTTTCTATGGCAAGTGGATGAATTGATTTTTCCAATTTTCATGGAAAAATTGCAGCCAAAAATTGTATTGCCTTGCCACTTCCGTAATAAACAATTTGTCAGATACATGGTATGGAAGAAAAGAGGGATTTTCTTTTGAACATAAGATCTTGATGAAACTGTGATTTTCCATATGTTCTATCATTCCCTTTTTCTCCAAGAATTTATTATCCTGGTCAGATATCCTGGGGGTATTTTTAACAAACAATAGTCCTTTGAAGACTGAAACAAAATCATTGTAAACTTCGTAAAAATACAAAGAAGTCTTGTGTCTCCACAATGCTTGATACCAGAAGGTAACTGGATATATATCACAGTTCACACTATTGCATATAGTCAATTTTGGAAATTGACAGCAATACACTATCACAAATACCAAATAGGAAGCCATAAATAATTTCTTGTACCTTGTGTAATGTGATAATTGGGATGAGATTTCATTGGAAATCAATTTTCCCCAGTCAAAGATGGCCTTTTATTTAACTGTAAAATATAAAATATAAAGAATCATGTGAGAAATAGTGGTGGTGCTTTCCTGACCTGTCAACCTGGTAAACAACCAAGCGATTTATCGAAAGGGTTTTTTCAAAGAGTCGACCTGAATCCTGGTTATGTCTTATGGAACATCTGTGGGATTCTCCAAAAAATTAGGCAAGAGATCCAAGACATTGTCGTGTTTCTTCAAAAAACCTCTACAGTCTTCTCCTTTGAAGGTAGGTGTTTTCTTAGGGAGCTTCAACATATTACGAAAAAATTGTGGCGAAAGGGAAAATGGGGGGATGATCTTGGAGTTGTATAATTCGTTAGCTTGGATCATACTTATCAACCCACCATGAAACAAGTTATTTGCAGTCAAATACCTCAGGAACACATCCTGCGTGAGTGATTCCCAATGTACAAATTATGTCTTTTTGTGCAAGAGGAGATGAGTAATATGAATATGCTCTGGACCACTAAAAGTTCTGGTCTTCACGACAAAAAATATTCAAAGTATCACCATAGAACTATTGTCTAGATGTTGCTGCCATAGGTTGGTAAGAGTATTCCTTCAATTGGATAATAAGTTGAAATAAATCCTTTAGAAGAGATACCAATAATATAACCTTTAGAAAATCATTCTTTAATTCAATTTAATGAAAAATATCCTCGAGCCCTTTGCTATAAATGACGATATTTATGGAGCCTTCATGATCAGTTATTAGCATTAAAACACATTAAATTCATAATGGGAAAAACATAAAGATGGTGGGGACAAACAAGATCAATTTGAATATGGATTCTTTTATGAACCCATCAACCAGGGAACTCGCAAACCCGTAGTTGTGAATGATAAAAAATAACCTAAGTGTTCCAAAGTGGTCGTTGGATATAGGAGAAATGAAATAATTCGGGGCTCGGTACCCTCTGTAACGTCCTCACATTCGTCACGACATCAACCTCTCATAACAAGTGAAATATATATATATATATTTTTGTGTGCGTGTGTACAAGGGTAATAAAGACATTATACTCTGCATCGCAAGATGACAACGGTCATGACACATGCAACTGTGACAACAACATAATGAACTAAGACTCACATCAAGCATCTGGAAGCAATGAACGACTATCAACTGACAAAACAAATAAGACTGACTACCCGCCCGTCCTACCCTGCAATGGTTAGGACCTCCAGGACACATAAGAAACGATCAAGCCTAGGTTCTCATCGATTTTGACCATTTAAGATCTCAGGGCTGGCGACTGTTCTGAGGAACAAGGAGGCGTCTACATCCCGTGTGACGCAAGGTAAATATCAATAACTTCAATTATGCTTTTCTTAAATTCTTCGGTTCAATCAAAAGAAACATAAACCTTGAATGTAACAATTTCCCGTCTAACTTAAAGTTTATAATAAAATAAGACTAGTTAATCAAGAAGATTCCCATTCTTTACTAGAGGAGTAATCCTTCTCTTCTTTCAAATTTCTAAAAAGCACAACCCCTTGAAACATTTATGAAGAAATAAAATATCTTTTCAATAATAAATTATCATTAAAAATCTAAAAGAACAAATTACATTAATATTATAACATCTGATTTATATAACATTAATTCAAGATCACCAGAAAATATAATCACTACACACTCATTCCACATGATATTTAAGTTAGCACCTTGTTTAAATACAATATAAAAACTATTATAAGGCAAATATATCCACTATTACAAAACAATATAAAAACTATTATCAACAGTTATAATTACTATGGTCATTCCACATAAGCTCTAAATTGCGCCCTGTTATAAACAATAAAAACTATTGTAGAGCTTCCATTTACATGTTCTTTTTCAAATAGGAAAACTTATTTGAAAATATAAAAAGTCTGTTACAAAGGCTCTTACAAATAAAACTGCCAGTGAGCTCAAATTAAATTATGGAATTCGTTGTCTTAATTAAAACGCTCAACGYCAGGCGCAACCATAGGCAAATCTCACCCCTCAGTTAAAATCATTCCATAGTATTGAAATAAACCAGAAAAAAATTGTTCTGGTAAAGATTCAGTATCAAGAAGGTAACTTATCCACCACTGAAATACACGGACAGACCGATAGGTTTATTTCCACGCGATCAGGGGTCACTTGCAGTCACAGGTGGGTCAAACGTAGGTAACCAATTTATGACCCCAACACGCTATCTATTAATTAGGATCCTATGAATTTGTTGTCAGGGATTACATATTCTTGACTGTTGTTAAGGGCACGATGTCCAAGGAGTTAGCTGCAACACAACATGATTTTCATAGGAATTACCATGTAGCCATTACACACACATGATTTTGCAGAGGTAAGGCATAGACAACAATTTATATAGTTTGTTGAGGTGAAAGTTATAATAAAACTGATTCGGGAGGTGGCATTACTCCAATGATGAGCCCAGGTAAAAGAAATCTCCCCCAAGAATGATCATAGATATAAAATCGCTAACCAATAAATCCATTAAAGGACAGTGGGTAAACATGGCGTGAACATTACTCGAATCTGGAAACTATCAACCATTTTGAGTCATTAGATTTCCTGTAAGCATTAATCGTGATAGTAGCAATTTGGGGGAAGGTGAGTAGGAGTGGGATAGATCGCTTGAGGGAAACCACAACTCCAACGAGACCCATGAACATAACGCAGTCATAAAAATCCGTGTAACCAAGGAAAATCAGGGTCAACTGGAACAAAAGTTTGCTGGTACAAGAAATATATGGTGGTAACTGAAGGGAGGGCGAATGCACTCAACGTGATCCAACGTAGGCAGGGGGCGGAGAACACACTACTTGCAACTTCGTGGTAGACAACCAGATACACCCACATAAAAATTGTTAAAATATTTCGAGGGAAATCAAATACACAGTCAAATGCCAAGCTAACGCAGAGGAAAAATTTTACATAGTAAATACATGGTTCAATGCATATAGGGGACAATAAGTCGATTTGTAAAAATAATAAAAATTTCCACCACAATCCAAGGAAAATTTGCTTGTGCATTACTAGGATACCATTACACGTTGACTAAAAATTCCTCCAAGAAAAACGTTGGGTTAAAGTTGATCCACCAAGTAAAGACGGGGTAAACGAGACAATTATGAATATAAACAAGCCGAGGGTGAAGAAAACTTTGCCAACATTCACATTGGCAAAGTTAGACAACCGCTTCAAGGCGTGATACAACAACTGTCGAGGACAACATCAGAGGTAGCCGACGGATGAGTTCATCCCTCGTTTCACCATCCTCGCATAGAAAAGTAGGGCATTGAGATCCATAGGTCTTTTAACGCTAAGGCGATGACCATAGATCAAGCTCCTGGCCGACTGCTCAGGCGAGGACTGGCGTGCTAGGGACGAAAAGCCAAACAATCGCAAGGCTCACCGTCAACCACATGGCTGTCGGGTCATGCAGGGACGAAGGCCATGGGAAATCAATCAACCAACAATCCTCTAGGCTAAGAAAAAGGGGTCCTCTATCAATCTAAACATCCAATCCATTTACAATCAACATGCAAATCCAAGCATAAGTCCTAATGCATTCTACTCTACAAAATAAAAAGAGCGTATTGTTGCCTGATCGTCCGCTTCGAATGACGTCCCGCGCTCCCTACAAGTCCCGCTCGCCTACCGTCGAGACTTCATTGGTACCTCCCAACCAATTCTAGGGGTACTCTTCTTCCCCCTTATCCCCCCGAGCCGCAAAGGGGCCACACACACTAACCAGAGGTTTCGTCTAGCTCCCAGCTCGCCTCGTAGGCCGACCTACCACTCGTCTCTGAGCTGGATATCCCAACTCCCACAAGTAAATCAGTCAAGTCAATAATTCTGTAGCGTAACATTACGCAAATAGAATATGATCCTTCATCCTTCTCCTTCCTTTATTCCATAGAGTTTCAAACTCCCCTTCTTTCCTAAAATCTCATTTAATTAAAGTTTTAAAAATAAATTCCTAAAATTTCCTCTCTGTACAAGTGTCCCCCATCCCCTACATTCCTCCATAAATTAATTTCTTTAATTAAGTAATTATCTTTATTTCCCTCACCCACCTAGAGTTACTCCTAGAATCACTCCTAGGTGTCCCTAAATTCCCTTACGGGTTTTAAAGGCTTTCCCTATTATGAAATTGCTAATTTAGTTTAAAATTAGAAAGCTCTTAAATGTAGATTCTTTACTAAGTTGACTTCCCTCTTTTTCCCTTAAGTTCCCCTTTTTCCTTTTTATGTTACCTCTTTTCCCTAGTTTCCTATTTTTTTATTATTTTCCCTCTTTCCCCTTTTACTTAGAACTCAAAAAGGCAGGTGTGGAATTTAACCCCTTTTCCCTTTTATCATTAATTTAGTATCTTCTTAAATTATCAAAAGATAAAATAATCAATTCCCTCTTTACAGTATATATCCATAGATTTTATTTCTTATGAATAATTTAATTTCTTACTCCCTTCATGTTACAAAATTTTATGAAGATCATAATTATTAATTAAGTGGTTTTTATTTTAAATTTTATTATTTTATTTTATTTTATCTATTTTTATTTTATTATTATTTTTTAAAGGTAGACAAAATTTTACCCCTAGCGCAATTTTAGACTTAGAACTTAGATTTTGTATTGGGCGACATTTAATTAGGGAAATTGTTTAAAAATTTCTTAATGTGTTATTTGTCTTAGGGACATCTAGGTTCATCCCTCTATCATCATCAATGCGACGTGCCCTTCAGGACACACTAGGTGCTCCAAGGGTGCCACTCGCCTCATTTGTTCCCTTGTGCGATGTGCCCTTCAGGACACACTACGTTCTCCAAGGGTGCCACTCGCCTCTTGACTAATTTGGTAGACATCAATAACCCCTGGAGTCAACACTTCATCAGGTGAACTTGTGGGATACTAAGGGTCTCTAAGGAATAAGGCCCCTGCCTTATTGCATGCTCCTTAGAATCATCATGAGCAACTGTCGCAGTCTGCCCTCACAGCATCGTGGGTCCTCTCGAACTAGGTTATCGTTAAACTATAGTTCAATCCATGGAGGGAGTGCTAGTAGGCTGTGCCAAGGCTATTGTCCACACCTCTCCCTCAACATATCTGGTAGTCGTGAGTGAACCCTTTACTCCATATGTGAGTCTAGTTGGCAAGCTATCGTCAGCCTGCATCATCAACAAATCATGTCAGAACATATCCATATCATATCACCTAGTCAGATGCACTAATATCACAGTAAAACAATCAAACCCCAATGGCACACTCCTTGACTCGATCTGGAGTCCAAGGGGTTCCATCAATGCCTCTGCATCCTCAAGGTCCAAAACCCTGCACACTCAGTAAAACTGAGTCAATAACACCTGTCTATGTCAATGTAGTAAAACAACATGTCATCAACCATAACACATCATAGTCAAATTCAAAATTTTTAATAGCATAATAATCCGGATCACTTGCGAGCAAGTGTCCTCAAAGAATAAGTTCACTCAGTGCACCAGAGCAGGATGTTACATACACCCCCTCTTGGTCTAAACTTCGTCCCGAAGTTTCACAGTATATATGCTGAAATAAAGTGTATCACAGTATCATATGTCTATCTATCAAACAAAAATGGAAACTGTTGGTGCATATCATATGCGTCCTCCTAGGTCACCGAGTGTGGACTATAATTTTCCCACTAGACCTTGACTTGATCTATCGTTCGACATCATAGTTGTCGAACTCAATGATCCAAGATGCGGACTAGCTCAGCCGTGAGCGCTCCCTCATCCGATACCTGTAAGGAAATAATGTCAATAACATGTGTAGGATCACTAATATAATGTCTCAAAACAGATACATGAAAAACATCGTGCATACGCCTCAAGGAATCAGGCAAGGCTAATCGATAGGCCAGGGACCCCTTTCTCTCCACAATCTTGAAGGGTCCCATGAACCTAGGAGAGAGTTTAAATCCCTTCCCAAACTTGATCGAACTCTTATGCGGTTTAACCCGCAAGAAGACTCGATCGTCGACCTTGTAACTATGGTCGACATGATGCGCATCGGCATAACTCTTCTTTCGATCCTGCACTTCTTTAATCCATTGTCTTATTGTTTCATTTTCTCTTCCATTTCTTGGATCACTTTTGGTCTCACCAGGACCCTATCCTCAAGCCAATCCCAACTCAAGGGATTCCGACATAGTCACCCGTAGAGAAACTCGAAAGGCGCCATCTTAATGCTGCTCTGGTAACTGTTGTTGTAAGCGAACTCCACTAGTGGCAAGAATTCTTCCCAACGCTTTTGTTGGTCCATCATGTACATGTGCAACATGTCCTCCAAGGTTTGGTTCGTTCGTTCGGTCTGCCCATCAGTCTCTGGGTTATACACCATACTAAAGTTAAGTTGGGTTCCCAAGGCCTTTTGGAAACTTGTCCAAAATCGTCCAGTAAACATCGATCCTCGATCGGATATAATCCTCTTAGGCACGCCATGCAACCTCACAATCTCACTAATGAAAACTCTAGTTATGTTAGGTGCCTGATACGTCGTACGCATAGGAATAAAGTGAGCACTCTTCGTCAGAGTGTCTACTACTACGAAAATCGAGTCATGTCTCCTTGCCGTCAGTGGCAATCCAACAATAAAATCCATCGAAATAACCTCCCATTTCGATTCCGAAATGGCATGTGGTTGTAGTAATCTTGTTGGGTGTCTATGTTCAGTCTTTACCTGCTGACATTCTAGACATCTAGCCACATAGTTGACTATGTCGACCTTCATTCCCTTCCATAAGAATAAGGGTTTAAGGTCTACCCTAATCTTTGTGACTCCCGGATGAGCCATGTATACTGCTCTATGAGCCTCGCTTAGGATCAACATCCTCAACTCAATGTTTGGCGGTACATAAATCTGACTTTTAAACCTCAATAAGCCATTGCTATCAAAAGAAAATCCCTCAAATCGTGGTACCATCATTATGTTTTGTCCGATAAAACCCTCAACCTCTTTATACTAGTCATCGTCACGCTGTAAAGTTAGAATATTTTAACGTAGATTCGTCTAAAGAGGCAACATTGAAAAGATGTGTGGTCTCCAACTCAATGCATCCACCACTCGGTTCATTGTTCCTTTTATGTAAGCAATCTCGAAGTCGTACTCGCTAAGCAATTCCGACCAACATCCTTGTCGCGCGTTCAAGTCACTTTGCGTAAATATGTGTTGTAGTCCACAATGGTCAGTCTTTAGTTCAAATTTTTGTCCAACAAGGTAGTGTCTCCATACCTTCAAGGCATATATGATGGATAATAACTCCAAATCGTGCATCACGTAATTCTCCTCATGCCTTCTCATTTTACTCGAAATGTAAGCGATCACTCGTCCGTCTTGCATCAAGACTCTGCCTAAGCCTTCCTTGGATGTGTCTGTGAATACCAAGAAGTCCGCGTCCATGTCAAGGACCTTTATTATCGGTGCAGTTTTCAACAGCTCCTTGAGCCTCTAAAATGCTTCTGCACATTTCTCGATCCAAACAAACTTCTTGTTCTTCTTCTGCAATTTCGTGATCGGATTTGCTATCTTCGAAAATCCCTCAACGAACCGTCGATAGTATCCTGCTAAACCCATGAAGCTAGCACTTCTGAGACATTTGTAGGCGTAGGCCATTCCATAATAGCCTCGACCTTGGTTGGATCCACGACGATGCCTTCGTCGGAGATGACATGCCCTAAGTAGTGAATCTTCAATTGATAAAATGAGAATTTGGACAAACTCCCATACAATTTATGCTCTTGCAAACACTGTAGTAACAAGCGCAAGTGCTTGTCATGCTCCTCCGCCGTACGAGAGTAAATCAAAATATCATCAATGAACACTTGGACGAACTTGTCCAAGTACTCACGGAACACCTCGTTCATCAAACTCATAAATACCCCTGGGGCGTTTGTCAGTCCAAATGGTAAAACAATAAACTCGTAATGTCCAAACCTCATCTTAAAGGCGGTCTAAGGGATGTCATCCTCCTTGATCCGCAACTGGTGATACCCTGATTGCAAATCGATCTTGGAGAACACCGTCGCACCCTTCATTTGATCAAACAGATCATCAATTCTCGACAATGGATACTGATTCTTGATCGTATCCTTGTTCAGTTGACAGTAGTAAATGCAAAGCCTCCATGATATGTCCTTATTTCGTATGAAAATAATAGGTGCACCCCATGGTGACACACTAGGACGTATCAGTCCCAGGTCCAACAACTCCTTCAATTGCATTTTCAACTCTTGTAACTATGGGGTCTGTTAGACAACTGAGAGGGGGGGGTGAATCAGTTGTTTCCGTGCTTAAACAATTATGGTTCTTTTAAACTCTTTGTAGAGACAGTGAATGATAATCACAATAATGCAGGGAAATAAACAATGGCACTTTCAACATTATTCACATATCTGAGAAACATAGAGACAGATATTTCCCGAGGAAACCCATGCAGGGTAAAAACCTCTTTTTCCTTATATGATAAGTAATGGTTACATTCTTTACAGTATCATACATATGAGCACCAACTCATAATGAGGCTACAACCTCAGCTTTGCAAGCTGCAACTTGCTGAGAGCACCAACTCTCTGTTTTCTCTAGCACCAACTAGAAGGAAGCACCAACTCCCTGATTTCTCTAGCACCAACTAGAAGGAAGCACCAACTCCCTGATTTCTCTAGCACCAACTAGAAGGAAGCACCAACTCCCTGTGTTCAAGCACCCACTTGAACCTTTGAGGACACAAGTCCTCCCTAGCTCCACCCAACCACCCTGAAATATAAATATTTGCTACTGAAACTTATTACAGTGATATGATGTTCAACAATGGCTTACCAGACTCATCACTGTTCTGTTGCCTTTCGTTGCTCTGTCTGCCTCATTTCCTTTCTGCACACATCACTTGCGCTGTCTGTTCTTCCACTTTTTATGCTCTGTGCACCATGTCCATTCACTGCACAGTTCCTCTTCTGTTCTCTTCAGTTGCTGCACTCTCCCCCTTCTTCACACATGAATCACCTTCACCAACAACATTCATAGAAACCTCCAACAACAACCGCAACAACAACCTTCTCTTCTCTGTACTGTGTATTTATAGCTTCTGTGCACCTTGTGCATGCAATGTTCACAATGCCTCTACATGCTGACTCCACGTCGTTATGCTCCACCTCTCGAATTGTCTGTCTGATCATCATCGTGACTCTTCAGCTTCTATGACGGTTTTCCCACGTGTTCAGCATCACTGGATGTTATGCTAATATTCCTCAGCCTCTCTGGCAGTTGAGACTCTTCGTCTTCTCTATGACAGTTGAGCTCACCTTCTATGTTTTAGTTACAGCCTCAATCCCATCCAGTTGTCAATCTCCTCCACGATTCGTCTTCATTCCACTAGCAGATTCCATGTGACTCTTCTGCTCCTCTGGAAATCACACCGAAGTCTCTTCGCATCCTCTGGTAGAAACCATCAATGGTTACTAGCAGTTTCACTGTGTCGTGCAACAGTAGCCCTCCGATCTTGTTCAAATTCACCTGCGTCGTTGGATTAACTCTAAAGGGTATTGTCATTATTTATCCGTTTCACACTTTCGCAATTTGGAGATTCTACGATGAGACATCTTGACTCTCCATGTCACGAGCTACGAAATTCCGAGGCAGAGCTCATCTGCACTAGGTCCTTCCTCCACGTGACCATACGCGGTGACAATAGGTTGCACTAAAAGGTGCTATGAACTCATGATCTTCATAGACCCTAATCGACGATCCATGATCTCGATGAATCAATGGTCCATATCTTTTCGAGATCTCGCATCTCGCTGTTCCTTAGTTGGAGGTTCTCGTCACTCCAAGTCACGATAGGCGAAGCTCCGAGATGGAGCTCAGATCAACGATCCACATTCTTGGTGATCTGACAGTCCTAATCTTTTCGCGATCTCGAATCTCGTTGTTCCTTAGATGGAGGTTCTCGTCACTCCAAGTCGCGATAGCCGAGACTCTGAGATGGAGTCGGATCAACGGTCAAGATCAAACCTTGATCTGACGGCTAAGATCAAACCTCGATCTGATGGCTAAGATCAAACCCCGTTCCTTTGAATTTCCAGTCAGTGACATGATGATCTTTCACCACGTGTCCTCTTGATCCAACGGACCACGACTGTCATATCTTCCTTGCAGCTTCACCATATCTAACGGCTATTGGTCCTTCATACTTCCCCCAGATCCTACGGCCCAGATCTTCTCGTGATTTCGCCACTTCACCGTGTGAGTTCTTGACACCTTCAAGTCCCAATCTACGAAACTCCGATAAGGAGTTAAATCAACGGTCCATATTCAACCTCGATCTGACGGCTCAGATTAAGTTGTGATTTCGCATATCGCGATTACGCACTCTTCTCCTTGTTCTTTAAACACCGTGCAGGTTTTCCTCGATCCAACGGTGGTCAGATCTTACGATCAGATCTAACGCCTGAGATCTATCCTTCTCCTCAGCGCGTGCTCTTATTGTCTTTATTCAGATCTAACGGTCCTCATGCCATCGGTAATTTTGGATGGGATCCAATGATCAATGACGCTTCTCCTCCAAGCTTACATTGTTCCTGTTTGTCCATCGATGCACACTCTGATCCTGCCATCTTCACTGTTGTACTTGCCATCAATGACAAGCATACACTACCTGTTAAACATTTTCCAACAATCTCCCCCTTTGGCATTGATGGCAACTAAGGCACCGCACCCGAATGCTTTTCTCCCCCTTTGACATCAATGTCAAAGAAGAGACATGCTCCCCCTGAGCTATTGCAGTAATTTTAGGAGGCATTAGATTTCCAAACAATACAAAACTCCCCCTAACAAGATGGACTTTTTAGGTGTGAAACGAAATGACACCCAACTTCTGTCTGAGATATTCAAACGGTGTCTTGGCTAGGGGCTTAGTAAATATGTCTGCAACTTGTTCTGTAGTGGGAATGTAATGGACCTGAACAATCTGATTGGTAACCTGCTCTCTCAAAAAATGATATTTTATGGGAATATGTTTTGTCTTGGAGTGGAGGATAGGATTTTTAGACACACTGATGGCACTAGTGTTATCACAATGAATTGGGATCGATGCAGTGTATTTTACCTCTAAGTCTGCAAGTGTCTGAATCATCCATAATACCTATGTGCAATAGGTAGAAGAAGCAATGTACTCTGCCTCTGTGGTTGATAAAGAAATGGAACCTTGCTTTTTACTAAGCCAAGCTACTAAGGAGTTACCCAAGAAGAATGCTCCTCCACTGATGTTTTTTCTCTCATCAACACAATTTGCCCAATTTGCATCTGAATAAGTAGTCAATTGAAGACTTTGATTTATGGGATACCACAGACCATAAGTCAATGTTTCTTTTAAGTACCTGAATATCCTTTTGACAGCTTGCAAATGACTCTGTTTAGGTGCAGCCTGATATCTTCCTACCATTCCTACAGCATGCATTATGTCTGGGCGAGATGTTGTGATGTACAACAGGCTTCCTATCATTG